>JASTWQ010000230.1:0-321127 GCA_035220615.1 Leptothorax acervorum | reverse complement strand
GTCTCCTGTTGACCATGCGTGCCACGCGTGTCCGTCGCGTGTTTCCATCGTCGGATTCCTCGTCGTTTCTTTTTCGTCCTCGCCGCTCCGTCCCTCGCCATGGATTCCGCTGGCTTGCCGACTTCCGCATTCTGTTTTGTTGTCCCGTAACGCGATGCCTCGGCGAGATGCCATTTGACACAGAAAAACAAAAGTAAAGTAAATAAAACGCTACTTAATTAATTCGGTAGGTCCCTGGAGATTTCGCGGTCGCTCTCTTGGCTCGTCCGCGGGCGCGAACGGCGGCGGGGCGCTGACACGTGTGGCACGTCTCAATACCTAAAGAACTCGTAAGAAGAAAATTTGAGTCAAGGACACAAAATGTTACATGCTTGGATATTGTAAAAATGGGCTATCGTTTATGGCACCGGAAGATAAAAAGGTAATTTTTGGAAGAAATGTTATTTTTGATGAAACAAAGTACATTCATTCAAATGGAATCACTGATGCTACAAGCTGGAATGAGATTAATAGTAACGACGATAATAGTATTGATTTGGAAAGCTTGAATCAAGGAGGAGTAAATTACGAAGAAGATATTGATAGACACTCTACTGGTTCAGAATATGACAGCGCTGAAGATCATACAAACAAGAGGACAGAAAAGAAAGAGAAAATAAGGACAAAGAAATAGAAGATTAAGAGCAGTTACGACGTAGTGTGCGGACGAAAACTAGACCAAAGTACTTGGAAGAATATAGTACCCTGGATTTACACGCAAAAACTTACGTTGAAGATGTTCCTGAAACTTATGAAGATATCGAAAGAAGAAGCGACAAGGAAGAGTGGTATCGAGCAATAGAGGAAGAAATAAATTCGCTAAAAGGAAATAACACTTGGACATTGACTGAACTACTTTCTGGAAAGAAAGTGATCAACCATAAATGGGTGTTCAAAATTAAGAGAGATGAATACGGAAATATAAGTCAGTATAAGGCAAGATTAGTAATAAAAGAATGTTTACAACGGAAAGGAATTGATTACAATGAAGTCTATGCTCCTATCGCCTGGATAACTACTGTGAGAACCCTTCTGTCAGTTATCAACAATAAAGATCTCTTTACGTGTCAGATGGATGTCAAAAACGCATTCTTACATGGCGATTTGCAGGAAGAAATTTATATGAGTCAATCTCAAGGACTTTCTAGTGATAAAAACCTTGCTTGTAAGCTTAATAGAACACTTTACGGCTTAAAACAAGCACCTCGTACTTGGAATGAGCGTTTCGATACATTTGTTAAACGACTTGGATTCAAACAGTCAAAGTATGACAAGTGCTTGTATGTACGAAAAAAGGGAAACTACAAGGTTTATCTCTTATTGTATGTGAACGACATACTAATGGCCAGTGATAATGAAGAAGTTCTTAAAATAACTAAAAGGGCATTAGAAAAGGAACTCTGTATGAAGAATATAGGAGAACATTATTTTCTCGGAATAAAATCGACAGAACTGAAGAAGGCATGGTGTTGAGCTAAGCGACATATCTAAGGAATCTCCTCAAACGATTCAATATGGAAGACTGCAAAGGATCCAAGACGTCAATGAAAGCCAAACCACCTATGGACACAGAGTCAAGCAAGTGCATTATTGAAACCAAACCGTACAGAGAACTTATTGGCTGTTTGATGTATGTACGTAGTGTTCAATACAAGACCGGATCTGAGTGCAGCAGTAAACTTCTTCAGTTGTTTCGAGAGTAACGTAACTGAGGCTCAATGGATTGGTTGAAACTAATTTTGCGATACATTCACGATACAATTAATCTTGGTTTGCCTTACCGTAGGAAAACTAACACCGTACTAATTGGTTATGCGAATTCAGATTGGGCTGGAGATGCAGACCGCAAGTCTACTACAGGCTTCTTGTTTGAAGTTTTTGGAGCACTGGTCGTGTGGGTCACCAAGAAGCAATCCACAGTTGCGCTGTCTTTAACCGAGGCAGAGTACGTGGCTTTGGCGAGTGCTGCTACAGAGCTAATTTGGCTAAATGGTTTGCTAAAAGACTTTGCGTTTGAATGCAAGGAACCTGTAACGATCTTTGAGACAACCGGTCCTGTATCCACCTACTCAGCAAACTGGAGCACAGAAGATTGAAACACGTTGACGTAAAATATAATTTCATTCGGGATCTGTATAATAATTTTGCTAAGTAATACCACGGCCGATATTTCGAGCAATATTAGGATGTTAATAAAATACTAAGTATAAATTTTAAATTTTAATCATCAAGCCAACGTTTCGACCTTACTTGGTCATCCTCAGGGCATAATACATTTAATATTACAAAAATAAAAGTATAAAATTAAAAATAATAACTGCTGGAGTTCACATTAAAAACATTGAAAAGTATAGTCATCGTCGGTGAACAATTACGACACGCAGTAAAAACAAGGTCAAAGTCAAATTCAAATTAAAATCAAACGTTGTCACGGGGCGCATAGTTACAATAAAAATGTTACCGATTACAATAAATAGCGCTTAGAGTCGCAATTGATGGAGATGCCGATTTGGTGCAACCCTCGCATTCCAACCAGTAGTCCTCTGTAGAATTTTGTTGTTTCTTGATATCGGTCATGTTCAACGTCGGAAACCATTGATGTATGTCCCGATTAGGTGGAAGTGACCGATGTAGGTTCAAGATCGTATTAACGCGACTGTTCTTAGTGGTAACTGTATGTCGGAAATATTCGAATAGTCGTACTCTATGTATTTTTTCTTAAAATATAAAGGATGGACTTACATAAGTGGTCGCGTTAACAAGTCTTGTGCTATGATAAGCATGGCTACACTTCTATGTTGTTGGAGCGAGGACGTACAAACATAGAAGTGTAGCCATGCTTATCATAGCACAAGACTTGTTAACGCGACCACTTATGTAAGTCCATCCTTTATATTTTAAGAAAAAATACATAGAGTACGACTATTCGAATATTTCCGACATACAGTTACCACTAAGAACAGTCGCGTTATACGATCTTGAACCTACATCGGTCACTTCCACCTAATCGGGACATACATCAATGGTTTCCGACGTTGAACATGACCGATATCAAGAAACAACAAAATTCTACAGAGGACTACTGGTTGGAATGCGAGGGTTGCACCAAATCGGCATCTCCATCAATTGCGACTCTGAGCGCTATTTATTGTAATCGGTAACATTTTTATTGTAACTATGCGCCCCGTGACAACGTTTGATTTTAATTGAATTTGACTTTGACCTTGTTTTTACTGCGTGTCGTAATTGTTCACCGACGATGACTATACTTTTCAATGTTTTTAATGTGAACTCCAGCAGTTATTATTTTTAATTTTATACTTTTATTTTTGTAATATTAAATGTATTATGCCCTGAGGATGACCAAGTAAGGTCGAAACGTTGGCTTGATGATTAAAATTTAAAATTTATACTTAGTATTTTATTAACATCCTAATATTGCTCGAAATATCGGCCGTAGTATTACTTAGCTTTTGCTTTAGACGAGCGATAATACTTTTATTATTAATAATTTTGCTATTCATGTAAAATATGTAAGTTCGAACGATCAGAAGGCAGATATTTTGACTAAGAGTTTGACCAAAGAACGTTTTCTTAAGATGAGTAATAGTTTAGATGAGAATAGGATTAACTAGTTTGTAACAAGAAGAATTATTATTTTGATAGGCCAAGTCTAGTAAGACTCAGCAATATTCCTTCTTTTCTTTTGTATACGAATTTTTTATTTAAGTAGATCTGTAGAATCTTAGTTACGTGTTGAATATGTCAAGTTGAGGAGGAGTATTATGGAAGTGCAACTTTCCTATCTCAGTATTATATAGTTTAGGTTTCTAGGTTGGTAGCCGCGTTCTCTAAAAATTCTCGCTCTCTTCTTTTCGAGCCGTTCGAGAAATATACGATCGTTCCAGAAAAGTCTCTGTACAATTATTTTATATAAACCTGCCAAGCTACTGCGCTAATAACAAAAACATATAGCAATAGACATTTGCCATCTCTTCCTTGGTTTATTTTCTGGTTCGACAGGGTGCGAGTTTCTATTTTAGAATGTAAAACGTTTAAGGAGGTTGGAGCGTTTGACGAAATCTAAGACAAGTCAATAATACAAACATAATACGAAAGTTAATTATATCAACGATAAGTAGAAAAAATTTCATTGACTTCTACCATTCCGTTTTGAAGATATTCGTTTTCAAAGTTACAGAAATGTATATACAGAGTGTCCTAGAATATTTTGGACATTTCTCAAAAACAGATAGAACGGACTCAACTATGTCGAAAAGTCCTTTACCATTTTGCAATTTTCGCAATAGTTAATGAGTTATTAATAATTAAAAAACGCCGTATTAGCCCGGCCTACCGCCAAATGCAAGCGCGCGGCGAGATGCGGCCGCCCACTGCCCAGCAGTTGATATCCGCGGTCGGCACGCTAGTCCATACGCCAGGTCGATTGAGCATTTTTATTTAGGTCCGTGGCTAAAGTTAATGTTTTTTTATGTTTTTTTGGGTCGTAGAACAAGAATCTGTAAACAGTTTTTCCATAAGTCGATGCAATAAAAAGTAATTAACAATTTATTTGTTAAATTGCCCTAGCAATCAAACTATACATCCTATAAAAAAATGAACGATAGAAAATTTGTTCCTCTTTTTACGACAAACAAAATGGCGTTTAAATTTTTCCAAAATCTTGATTATTGGCGGAAATGTTAATTTTTATTTTTTATTCTTTTTAAATTTCTTTAAATTTCTATATTTTTTTTCGTTTTTGCAAGTTTGAACAAGTTCAGTTTCAACTGTTTAACGATAAAATTGAGCGCAAGCGAGCACGCCTAATTAACATGTTAGGCATGCGCGCTTGCGCTCAATTTTTACCGTTAAAACAGTTAAAACTAAACTTGTTCAAACTTGCAAAAACAAAAAAAAATAAAAATAAAAAAAAGATAAAAAATAAAATTTGACATATTTCCGACAATAATCAAGATTTTGGAAAAATTCAAAGGACATTTTGTTTGTCGTGAAAAGAGGAACAAATTTTCTCTAGTTAATTTTTTTATAGGATGTATAGTTTGATCGCTAGGGAAATTTAAACAAATAAAGCCGATGCAATTCAAAAATAAGAATTGATTTGTGAATTAAAGCCTATATAATTCACAAATCAAATTTTAATTATAAAAGTAAAGTTTCAGGTATGAGAAAAATTTACCCATGCATAATTACATATAAATGTAACATTTGGCAACTGTTAACCTGAAACTTCACTTTTATAATTAAAATTTGATTTGTGAATTATATAAGCTTCAATTCACAAATCAATTCGCATTTGTGAATTGCATCGGCTTTAATTTATAATTAAAATTTGACTTGTGACTTATACATATACGCTTTAATTCTGCACAAATCAATTTTTACTTGCAAATTGCATCGGCTTTAATTTATAATTAAAATTTGATTTCTGAATTATACAAAGGCTTTAATTCAGATACTATAAACGAGATACTATCCTATTCCTCACAGCTAAGAAGTTTCACTTCTGTTGCGCGTGGAGGCCACACGTATTTTTTTTTTTACTTTCGCGACGGACTTCCATAACGCAAACGCGTAACGCGACGCACCAAATCGCTCTCGTAGAAGGTTTGACTTTCCGTGACGGACTTCCATAACGCAAACTCGTAACGCGACGCATCGAATCACTCTCGTAGAAGGTTTGACTATTTGTGACGGACTTCCATAACGCGAACGCGTAACGCGACGATCCGAATTACTCCCGTATAAGGTTCGACTTTTCGTGACAGACTCCCATAACGCAAACGCGTAACGCGACGCATCGAATCACTCTCGTAGAAGGTTTGACTTTTTGTGACGGACTTCCATAACGCGAACGCGTAACGCGACGATCCAAATCACTCCCGTATAAGGTTTGACTTTTTGTGACGGACTCCCATAACGCGAACGCGTAACGCGACGCTCCGAATCACTCTCGTATAAGTTTCGACTTTTCGTGACGGACTTCCATAACGCGAACGCGTAACGCGACGCTCCGAATCACTCCCGTAGAAGGTTCGACTTTTCGTGACGGACTTCCATAACGCGAACGCGTAACGCGACGAATCGAATCACTCTCGTAGAAGGTTCGACTTTTCGTGACGGACTTCCATAACGCGACTTCCGTAACGCGACTTCCGTTACGCTTCCGGTTCGAATCACCCCCCGTGCCCTAAGAAGTTTCACTTCAACAATATATCTATCTTAATATATCATATAAACACATTTTTCTTTGCGCGTCGAGAAGGCTGACAGATTAAGTTACTGTTGTAACGCTAGACAAGCGTTGTAATCGTCAGAGTTCAAGTTGAATCAACTCATCGATGAGGTTAGGATAACTGTCACAACGAGCATTGCGATCGTCGTAAGTGGTCGTAAGGAGATTACGATAATCATTTACGATACATGTAGGCGCACCTTAACGCGAACGCGTAACGCGACGCACTGAATCGCTCTCGTAGAAGGTTTGACTTTTCGTGACGGACTTCCATAACGCAAACGCGTAACGCGACGCATCGAATCACTCTCGTAGAAGGTTTGACTTTTCGTGACGGACTTCCATAACGCGAACGCGTAACGCGACGATCCGAATCACTCCCGTAGAAGGTTCGACTTTTCGTGACGGACTTCCATAACGCGAACGCGTAACGCGACGATCCGAATCACTCCCGTATAAGTTTCGACTTTTCGTGACGGACTTCTATAACGCGAACGCGTAACGCGACGCTCCGAATCACTCCCGTAGAAGGTTCGACTTTTTGAAAAATATCAATTATACTGCATAAGAAAGCAATTACTTAATTTACTTTTTTTCTTTTAATAAGCAACGGTTATCTTCAACAAAGAATATTTTCTTGATGATAGTGTTAAAATGTACTCATCACAAATTTTAGAAAAAGTCATTATCATGTACCCGCAAAGAGAATTTATACTTCTTCAAAGAATGTAACATTATAAAATTTTATCGAAGAAAAGTTAAAATAAGAAGCAAATCAAATTTTTGTTTTAATTTTATATTCTTCTATAAACTTATGAAATATTTGAAATAAGTAATATTTATTTAATTCAAGTAATTTATAGTATGTAATTGAGTAGACGTTTGGACAGCCGTTGAGAGTGGACGTGATTGTTTGGGCAGAGAGAGACAGTTGGAAGTAGTGGTTTCAGAGGGAGGAGAAAGGAGGAAAGTGTTGTATTTTATGCTTAGTCGGTGGAAGAAAAGAGGATGATACGAATAACGTCTTTATTGAACAGGAGTCTTAGCTCTAACGTGTTTCGTTCTCTACGCTTTCGTTACAACTGAACATTTCGCCCGCGCCCCGTCTTTTGTCTCGAATCAGTTCGTTCAGCCACGTCCGAGGCGCCACAATGCACGCGTAAAACAAAAAAAATATTACGAGTATATTAAACAACTGCAACACTTCCGCCGTTTAAATACTCGATAACTCTCGCAACCCGAGACTTTCGCGAAATTTATAAAAGGTGACTTTCGAAAGTGCCTTGGTAAACACATCGGCTCGTTGACGCTCGGTTGGTACGTATTCCAACATAATCTCTCCATCTTCGACTCTCTCTCGAACGTAATGATAACGAACATCTATATGTTTCGATCTAGGATGAAATTGAGGATTCTTTGTGAGACGAATCGCGCTCTGATTATCGACTCGCAACACGGTCGGTTTGTCTTGTGGACGTCCGACGTCGTTCAACAATTTTCGCAACCATATGGTTTCTCTCGCTGCGCTGGCCGCTGCCATGTACTCGGACTCGGTTGTACTCAGCGAAACCGATTTTTGACGCTGCGATGACCAAGTCACCGCTCCGTTCGCGATACTAAAAACGTAACCGGTCGTAGACCTCCTCGTTTCGACATCGCCAGCATAGTCGGCGTCTGAGAAACCAACCAGATTGGATTCAGCGCCGTGTTTCTGATACTCTATTCCTACGTTTGCACTTTTGACTAGGTACGCGAAAATGCGCTTTACAGCCTGCCAATGACTCGAGTTGTGTTGATTTAAAAACCTGCTTACAGAGTTAACGGCATACGCGATGTCCGGTCTAGAAACTATTGCTAAAAACATTAGCGATCCAACGGCTTCACGGTATGGCACGCTCTCTCGTTCTTCGTCTTCTGACTCGACAGGATGTAGCACGGTGTGAGAATCTGCGGGAACCGTCACACCTTTCGCATTTTTCATACCGAACTTTTCGATAATTTGTTTCGTGTACGCTTGCTGATGTATAAACATCGTTTTGTTGACTCTATCTCGACTTATTTGCAACCCGACAAAGTTTTTACAGTCACCGAGAGTGATTTCAAGCGTCTCGCAAAGTGATTTGACGATTGACTTGAGTACTTTTCTCGATTTTGCTGCAATAAACCCGTCGTCAACAAAAAGCGCTAGATAGATTTCACATCCATCGAAACAACCAAAGAATATACATTTGTGGGCGTTAGTTTCCTTAAGATTAAACTGTTTCAGAAAGTTTGAAAACTTCTCGTTCCAACATCTCGGCGCTTGTTTTAATCCGTACAAGGATTTATCAAGCTTGCACACACTCTCACTTTCACTGGCTTCAACGACGAGTCCCTCTGGGATTTCCATGTGAATTTCCTCTTGTAGATCCCCGTAGAGAAAGACCGTGCGTACGTCGAACTGCACGGTCTCGAGGTCGTCTTGTGTGATGATTGCTAATAGCACACGTAGTGAGTCGTATCTAACTACGGGAGCAAAAGTCTCCGTATAGTCGACACCTTCCTTCTGTAGAAAACCGCGCGCACAGAGGCGCGCCTTGAAGCGAGAAACGCTTCCGTTGGTGTCTCGCAGAACTTTAAAGACCCATTTCGAGTCTATCGCCTTTTTCTTCTCGTCTCGCGGCACGATCGACCACGTTTTGTTTCTTCGATGAGCTTCGAGTTCTTCTTCAATCGCTCCGATCCATTTCGGAGCGTCTGGTCCAGTTGTCGCTTCTTGGAATGTCGTGGGAATTCTGTATTCGACCAAGTTTAGCTCGTACCTCACGGGACAACGGAGAGTACTCCGATCTCGCAGATTTCGTTGCACGTGTCCCGGCTGTGGTGCTATAGCTTCGTTATCGACAGCTGCTACGTCATCGATGTCTTCGTTTACTCCTGCTTCCTCAGCATTATCGACGGCAGCCTCTTCGTTTTCCCTCCGTCTTCGCAACTCGTCGGGAACTTGAAAACTCTTTCGGATGATACCGATTCCCCTCGTTTTTCTGTACCCACGTACTCGTCGAATACTACATTTCTGGAGACAGAAATAGCGTGAGTATCGATGTTGTACAACCTGTAGTTTGACGAGTCTCCTTGATAGCCGACGAGAATCATTCTCTTCGACCTAGCGTCGAATTTCTTGAGGAACTGCTTGGGAATGTGCGTATAGGCCACCGACCCGAAAATCCGCATGTGACTGACGTTCGGCTTCTTTCCTGTCCACAATTCGTACGGCGTGCTGCTTCCGCCTGGTCCCGACCATCCCGCTCGATTCAACGTGTACACGGCTGTGTTTACGGCTTCCGCCCATAAACTCAACGGCAAACTCTTTGCCTGGAGCATCGTTCTGGCACATTCAACGATCGTTCGATTGTCTCTTTCCGATCGCCCATTCTGTGCGGGCGTGTACGGAGTTGTGTTCTCCATCTTTATGCCGCGAGACGCCAAGTATTCCCGCATCCTCTTGTTGCAATATTCACCACCGCTGTCGGCACGAAGAGTCGTCATCGTTCGACCAAACTTATTGGCGAGCATGCGATCGAATTCGATAAATCGATCGAGAACGTCAGACTTATGTTTTATGAAATACGCTTGACGAAACGCCGTGGCATCGTCCTTGAAAGTCACAAAATACTCCGCCCCGCCGAGGGATCGAGTTTGCATTGGGCCGCACACGTCACTATGCACGAATTCTCCCGGTCTTCTCGAAACTTTTGTGACAGTTTTATCGAACGGTAATTTGTGCAGCTTTCCCAGCTGGCACGCATCACAGAAAAATTCGGTAGTGTCCTTCACGGTCGCATCTTCGATCAACCCCTTTTTGGTTAATTCGCACAAAGATCGCTGATTGATATGTCCGAGTCGCTCGTGCCACACTTTCATATTTGTGACCGACACATTCACTTCGTTCCGTGAAGGCGACACGCGAAAGAACATTCGATAAATCTGATTCGATTGTCGCGCTCCCGTCGCTAAGACCTGTCCGTCGCGCTCAATCTTCACACTTGATCCTTCGAATTTCACACCGAAACCTTTTTCCGTGCACACGCCGACGGAGAGCAAATTCTTTTTGACTGCGGGCACGTAATACACATCTTCGATCACGCCGACTACCCACGATCCGTTTACAAGCTTCTCGATTTCAATTTTTCCAACCCCTTTGATCGCGCACTCACCGTCGTCGCCGAGGAAAACAGTCTGTCCCGTCACGCGACGAAAATCGACGAACCACTCCCGCCGGAAGGTAATGTGAGTGGATGCGCCACTGTCGGTAATCCAGGTATCTCGTGCGTTGACTCGCATCAATCTTTCTCTTTGTTCGACTGTCGGTTTGACGTACCGACGGATCTCTCGGAATTTACCATCCTTCTCAGACGTTGCCACGACGAACGCGCACATGTTTCCCGACTGACCTTGAGCACTTTTGTCTTTGTCCTTGTCTTTGTTTTTCGTCGGGCACTCACTCGCGTAATGTCCTTTCTCTTGGCAACGATAACACGTAACGTTCTTCTTCAAACAACGCTCCTTTATGGAACGCCGTTTTACTCTTTAATAGCATAAATAATATTCTACGTAATATAAAAGTTTCAAGAAATAATTGTCTTCAGAAAAATGGTGATTCTTACTAATGAATTAAAATTATGTCGACTATAATAAAAATTGGATGAATTAAAATTATGTTGGGACATAATAAAAAATCGGAATTATTTTTATGTCCCGACATAATTTTAATTTCACGAATTAAAGTTATGTCTCGACATAATTTTAATTCATCCAATTTTTATGATGTCTCGACATAATTTTAATTTGGTCATATTTTATGATGTCGCGACATAATTCTAATTTGAATTAAAATTATGTCGCGACAAAATAATAAAACTGGATGAATTAAAATGATGTCGATACGTAAAAATAATTCCGAATTTTTATGATGTCTCGACATAATTTTAATTCATCCAATTTTTATGATGTCTCGACATCATTTTAATTCGTCGAATTTTTATGATGTCGCGACATAATTTTAATTTGCTGAATTAAAATTATGTCGCAACATAATAATAATTAGATGAATTAAAATGATGCCGATACGTAAAAATAATTCCGAATTTTTATGATGTCTCGACATAATTTTAATTCAACCAATTTTTATGATGTCTCGACATAATTTTAATTCACCTAATTTTTATTATGTCGCGACATAATTTTAATTCTGCCGCTAGCGAATTTAAGTTCTTAATACTTGCAACACTAAGATGGCGCCAATAAACAATTTAACGCCAATGAGAAACGCACGAACTACTGTCCACGTATTCCAGGTCGCCGATGACGGGACCCAAGCAATGCGCTCCGTAGTTTCCGGTGTCTAGGTATTCCAATTCCTCGAATTCGGTATCTGCGTGTTCCAGGTCGCCGATGAGGAGGTCCAGATGTTGCGCTCCGTAGTTTTCGGTGTCTAGGTGTTCCAATTCCTCGAATTCGGTATCTGCGTGCCCCAGGTCGCCGATGAGGAGGTCCAGATGTTGCGCTCCGTAATTTTCGGTGTCTAGGTGTTCCAATTCCTCGAATTCGGTATCTGCGTGCCCCAGGTCGCCGATGAGGAGGTCCAGATGTTGCGCTCCGTAGTTTTCGGTGTCTAGGTGTTCCAATTTCTCAAATTCGGTATCTGCGTGCCCCAGGTCGCCGATGAGGAGGTCCAGATGTTGCGCTCCGTAGTTTTCGGTGTCTAGGTGTTCCAATTCCTCGAATTCGGTATCTGCGTGCCCCAGGTCGCCGATGAGGAGGTCCAGATGTTGCGCTCCGTAGTTTTCGGTGTCTAGGTGTTCCAATTTCTCAAATTCGGTATCTGCGTGCCCCAGGTCGCCGATGAGGAGGTCCAGATGTTGCGCTCCGTAGTTTTCGGTGTCTAGGCGTTCCAATTCCTCGAATTCGGTATCTGCGTGCCCCAGGTCGCCGATGAGAAGGTCCAAATGTTGCGCTCCGTAGTTTTCGGTGTCTAGGTGTTCCAATTCCTCGAATTCGGTATCTGCGTGCCCCAGGTCGCCGATGAGGAGGTCCAGATGTTGCGCTCCGTAGTTTTCGGTGTCTAGGTGTTCCAATTTCTCAAATTCGGTATCTGCGTGCCCCAGGTCGCCGATGAGGAGGTCCAGATGTTGCGCTCCGTAGTTTTCGGTGTCTAGATGTTCCAATTCCTCGAATTCGGTATCTGCGTGCCCCAGGTCGCCGATGAGGAGGTCCAGATGTTGCGCTCCGTAGTTTTCGGTGTCTAGGCGTTCCAATTCCTCGAATTCGGTATCTGCGTGCCCCAGGTCGCCGATGAGAAGGTCCAAATGTTGCGCTCCGTAGTTTTCGGTGTCTAGGTGTTCCAATTCCTCGAATTCGGTATCTGCGTGCCCCAGGTCGCCGATGACGAGGTCCAGATAGTGCTCTCCGTAGTTTTTAGTGTTTAAATGTAATTTTCGGTGTCGAGGTGTTTTAATCCCTCGAATTCGGTGTCTACGTGTGCCAGGTCGCTGATGACGAAGTCCAGCTAGTGCGCTCCGTAGTTTTCGGCGTTTAGATGTATTAATATTTTCAATTCGGTGTCTACGTATCCCAGGTCGCCGATGACGGGACCCAGACAGTGCGCTCCGTAGTTTTTGGTTTCTCGGTGTTCCAATTCCTCAAATTCAATGACTATGCGTCCAAGATCACCGATGATAAGGTCCAGATAGTGCGCTCCATAATTTTCGGTGTCTACATGTACTAATACTTTGAATCGGCGACCTGGGACACGTAGACATCCAATTCGAAGTATTAATACATCTAATACCAAAAACTACGGAGCGCACTAGCTGGACCTTGTCATCAGCAACTTGGCACACGTAGACACCGAGTTCGAGGGAATAAAACACCTAGACACC
Source organism: Leptothorax acervorum (assembly GCA_035220615.1). NCBI lineage: Eukaryota > Metazoa > Arthropoda > Insecta > Hymenoptera > Formicidae > Leptothorax > Leptothorax acervorum. The sequence goes on along the minus strand of JASTWQ010000230.1, from coordinate 307,912 downwards.
GAAAACTACGGAGCGCAACATCTGGACCTCCTCATCGGCGACCTGGGGCACGCAGATACCGAATTCGAGGAATTGGAACACCTAGACACCGAAAACTACGGAGCGCAACATTTGGACCTTCTCATCGGCGACCTGGGGCACGCAGATACCGAATTCGAGGAATTGGAACACCTAGACACCGAAAACTACGGAGCGCAACATCTGGACCTCCTCATCGGCGACCTGGGGCACGCAGATACCGAATTTGAGAAATTGGAACACCTAGACACCGAAAACGACGGAGCGCAACATCTGGACCTTCTCATCGGCGACCTGGGGCACGCAGATACCGAATTCGAGGAATTGGAACACCTAGACACCGAAAACTACGGAGCGCAACATCTGGACCTCCTCATCGGCGACCTGGGGCACGCAGATACCGAATTTGAGAAATTGGAACACCTAGACACCGAAAACTACGGAGCGCAACATCTGGACCTCCTCATCGGCGACCTGGGGCACGCAGATACCGAATTCGAGGAATTGGAACACCTAGACACCGAAAACTACGGAGCGCAACATCTGGACCTCCTCATCGGCGACCTGGGGCACGCAGATACCGAATTTGAGAAATTGGAACACCTAGACACCGAAAACTACGGAGCGCAACATCTGGACCTCCTCATCGGCGACCTGGGGCACGCAGATACCGAATTCGAGGAATTGGAACACCTAGACACCGAAAACTACGGAGCGCAACATTTGGACCTTCTCATCGGCGACCTGGGGCACGCAGATACCGAATTCGAGGAATTGGAACGCCTAGACACCGAAAACTACGGAGCGCAACATCTGGACCTCCTCATCGGCGACCTGGGGCACGCAGATACCGAATTTGAGAAATTGGAACACCTAGACACCGAAAACTACGGAGCGCAACATCTGGACCTCCTCATCGGCGACCTGGGGCACGCAGATACCGAATTCGAGGAATTGGAACACCTAGACACCGAAAACTACGGAGCGCAACATCTGGACCTCCTCATCGGCGACCTGGGGCACGCAGATACCGAATTTGAGAAATTGGAACACCTAGACACCGAAAACTACGGAGCGCAACATCTGGACCTCCTCATCGGCGACCTGGGGCACGCAGATACCGAATTCGAGGAATTGGAACACCTAGACACCGAAAACTACGGAGCGCAACATCTGGACCTCCTCATCGGCGACCTGGGGCACGCAGATACCGAATTCGAGGAATTGGAACACCTAGACACCGAAAACTACGGAGCGCAACATCTGGACCTCCTCATCGGCGACCTAGGGCACGCAGATACCGAATTCGAGAAATTGGAATACCTAGACACCGGAAACTACGGAGCGCATTGCTTGGGTCCCGTCATCGGCGACCTGGAATACGTGGACAGTAGTTCGTGCGTTTCTCATTGGCGTTAAATTGTTTATTGGCGCCATCTTAGTGTTGCAAGTATTAAGAACTTAAATTCGCTAGCGGCAGAATTAAAATTATGTCGCGACATAATGAAAATTAGATGAATTAAAATTATGTCGAGACATCATAAAAATTGGTTGAATTAAAATTATGTCGAGACATCATAAAAATTCGGAATTATTTTTACGTATCGGCATCATTTTAATTCATCTAATTATTATTATGTTGCGACATAATTTTAATTCAGCAAATTAAAATTATGTCGCGACATCATAAAAATTTGACGAATTAAAATTATGTCGAGACATCATAAAAATTGGATGAATTAAAATTATGTCGACACATCATAAAAATTCGGAATTATTTTTACGTATCGGCATCATTTTAATTCATCCAGTTATTATTATGTGGCGACATAATTTTAATTCATCAAATTAAAATTATGTCGCGACATCATAAAAATTGGCCGAATTAAAATGATGTCGACACATCATAAGAATTGGATGAATTAAAATTATGTCGAGACATAATTTTAATTCGTGAAATTAAAATTATGTCGGGGATAAAAATAATTCCGAATTTCTATTATGTCCCGACATAATTTTAATTCATCCAATTTTTATTTCGTATGACATAATTTTAATTCATTAGTAAGAATCCCCATTTTTCTTAAGGCAATTATTTTTTTAAATTTTTATATTGAACGGAATATTTTGTATGCTATTGGAAAGTAAAACGGTGTGCCATCCAATTTTTATTATGTTCATCAAATATTAATTTGATGAATTAAAATGATGTCGAGACATCATAAAAATTGGATGAATTAAAATTATGTCGAGACATCATAAAAATTCGGAATTATTTTTACGTATCAACATCATTTTAATTCATCGCAATTTTTCTTAAGACTATTATTTTTTGATCATTTATATTGAATGGAATATTATTTATGCTATTAAAAAGTAGAGTGGCCTGCCGTACAATTTTTATTATGTTCCGGCATAATCTTAAATGGATGAATAAAAATTATGTCGAGACATCATAAAAATTCGGAATTATTTTTATGTCCCGACATAATTTTAATTCATCCAATTTTTATTATGATCGACATAATTTTAATTCATTAGTAAAAATCACCATTTTTCTGAAGACAATTATTTCTTGAAACTTTTATATTACGTAGAATATTATTTATGCTATTAAAGAGTAAAACGGCGTTCCATACTCCTTCTTATCGCCTTTCGATTTTTCATCGCTGTCCTTTTTCGACGCACTATGCTTTGTTACTGCTAACGCACTTGTAGCATCACTTTCCGCGCTTATGCCCGTTTCTACCAACGTCGGTTAACTTTAAGCTTAGATTAACTCACTGTTTGTCTCTTTCTAACTGTCCTCCTCAGAAAGAGACGAAGAGTGAGTTGACCTAAGGTTAAAGTTAACCGATGTTGGTAGAAACGGGCATTAGCCGAATTTCTTCCCGATACAGCCTCTCCGACAGATTATCGATAGTCTGTCGCGCGGGGTCCACGCTGTCCCAAGCCGTTACGAACGTGCCGTACTTCGTCGTAAGACTCGCCAAAATCTTTGCCATTATTGTTAAGTCCGAGACCGTTTCACCCAGATCTTTGAGTTGTTGTGCCATGTTTTGCACTTTTGACACGTGCTAAACAATCGAGTCTGTCGGGTTCATCTTATATTCATGAAATCTCTGTGTGAGGATTAGCTTGTTCGTTTCAGACCTCTGTTCATGAATTTGGCTCAGCTTATCCCAGATTTCCCTCGCTGTCGTGCATACGAGTATCAGATCCATTTGACTGCTCTCCATCTGCGACGTGATTATCGCGGTCGTCTTCGCATCGTCCTTGAGCCATGTTTTTGTCAAAACCGCGTTTGCGCCTTCTGTGTTAGCCGGCTTAACACGCGTCCCATCGACGATATCGTACACTTCTTTCATCCGCAGCACTACTGAAATCTGGAATTTCCAGGCTTGGAAATTTGATCCATCGAACCTCTTCATGTGTCCCACCGAGAATTCGTCCGACATTTTCGCGCATTTTCAGAAATCTCTTCGTGAAAGAAAAAAAATATTCCGCGATTGCGACTTGACTCGTAATGGCCGCCACACGTGAGCACTACTTCTTTGTGCGGACCTCTGCACGTTTCCACCCTTTTTAAGCCAGTTACTGCGCAGGCAGGGTGACTGGGCCCATAACCTGTTGTATTTTATGCTTAGTCGGTGGAAGAAAAGAGGATGATACGAATAACGTCTTTATTGAACAGGAGTCTTAGCTCTAACGTGTTTCGTTCTCTACGCTTTCGTTACAACTGAACATTTCGCCCGCGCCCCGTCTTTTGTCTCGAATCAGTTTGTTCAGCCACGTCCGAGGCGCCACAATGCACGCGTAAAACAAAAAAGAATATTACAAGTATATTAAACAACTGCAACAGAAAGCAGGGAGAGAGAAAGAGCGGAGGAAAGAGAGTAAGGAGGGCTAAGGTAGGTCAATGTTAAGAGATTATATAGTACTATAAAAAGATAATAAAGGAAGGCAAAAAGAGTTAGGTTAGGGTGGCAGAAAAAGATACAAGAGCGAAGAGAACGGAAGGAGGCGGCACCTATCGAAGAGCTGAGGAAGTAACTTGCCGACAGAGAAGGAGCGGAGAAAATAGTAAGAGAAGAGGAAGGCATAGGCATAGAGGGAGGCCTAGCAAGCGAGAATCCGGCAAAGGAGAAACGGAGGTGGCGAACGCGGATGGAGAGAGAGAAGGATAGAGGGGTAGAAAGAAAGAAGCAAGGAGATAAGGAGAAGAAGAAAGAAAAAGATTTCGGAAAAAAGGGCAGACCAACGAAGGCGGAAGAGCTTGCTAAGGCGAGAGAAAGAACAGACAGTCTGGGATCAATCAAGGACTATATCCAGAAAAGAAAAAGAGAGGAAGTAGAGAAGGAAACTGAGAGAGCGGAAAAGGAAATTTTGGAGAGATTTAACGCAGCAACGAAGGTTAATAGGTCACCTCCAAACAGAATAAAGAAAGGAGAGGAAGAAAAGGAAGAAATGGCTACAGAGGAGATGCTAAAAGAAATTATAAAGAAATTAGAGGAGCAGGAAAAAGAAAGAAGGAAGGACAAAGAGGAAATAAAAAATGAAATAAAAGGATTGAAAGAGGAATTTAAGAGAAGAGAAGAAATTTGGGAGCAACAAAGGAAATTGATGGAGGATAGATTAAAAAGTCTGGAGGAGAGAGTTGAGAAGGTAGATAAGAGTGGACCTGAAGGAAGCGAAGGAAGAGAGATTATCGAAAAAATGAAGGAGATAGAAAAAAACATAGAAATGACAGAGAGAGGAAGAAGAAGAAACAATATAATTGTGAAAGGAGCCACGATAAGAAGCGAGAAAGAAAGGAAAGAGAAGATAGAGAAGGTGATAGAGGAATTGAGAAAGAAAAAAGAAGCAATTGAAGAAGTTCAGGAAATAGGATATGAAAATAACAAAATAACAATAATAAAATGCAGGAGCTGGGAAATTAAAAAGGAAATAATGAAGGAGAGGAAGGAGTTAGGAAAAAGACATAAAGTTTTTATAGATGATGATCTCACTAGAGCGGAAAGAAAAATTCAGAAAAAAATAAGAAGATTAGCAAGAATAGAGAGAGAGGCAGGAAAGGAAACCAAAGTTGGATACAAGAAGATGTGGGTGGATAGCAAAGAGCTGAGATGGAATGAAAATGAAGAAAGGCTAGAAGAGTGGAGTGACTTTCGGAGGTTATAAGAGAAAAGAAGATATGGAGAGAGAGAACCAAGGAGGTGGGAGAGTGCAAGAGGGGAAGAAAAGCGGGAGACAAGCAAGGAATAAGCAAAAGGAGGAGAAGGTGGACACAATAACAATAGGGTATTAGAACGTAGCTGGATTAATAAGAAAAAATGCAGAATTCTGGGGAGATAGAAAGTTGGGACATAGTAATCATTCTAGAAACTTGGGTAGAACAAAAGCAGTGGGATAAAGTTAAAGGAAGATTACCAAACAAGTATGAGTGGAAATGCCAACCTGCAAAGAGAGAAAGAAAGAAGGGAAGAGCTAAAGGAGGGATAAACTCAGGTGTCAGAAAGGAAATAGCTGTGAGGGGAGTAGAAGAGAGAGAAGAAAAGGGAATTGTGGAAAGATTAGCAAAAACAAAGGAAGGTACATGGTGAATTATAGCGGTTTATGTAAGGAATGACATAGAAAGTAAGTTAAAGTGCATAAAGGAATACACAAATGATGGAGGATTAGGAGAGCAAATAATAATAGGAGGTGACTTCAACGCGAGAACGGGAGAAGAAGGAGGATTAACGGAGATAGTGGGAGAAAAAAAAAATCGAAGGACAAAGAAATTAACATAGAAGGAAGAAAACTGCTAGAGTTTCTGGAGGAGGAAGGTTTGGGAATATTGAACGGAACAAAGGGAGACAAAGATGGGGAATTCACATTTATAGGAGGGAGAGGTGAGTCAGTAATAGACTATTTAATCGGAAGTCAGGAAGTCTGGGAGAAAGCTGTGGAAGTAAAGATAGGAAAGGCTATTGACTCTGATTATCAGCCAATTATAATAAAGGTAAAGGGGAGTAGTGAGAAAGAAAAAGGTGAGAAAAGAATCAGGAAAATAATGAACTGGTCTAAGGAATGTGCAGATATATACAAAGAGAGGATGAAATGGAAAATAATAGAAGGCTCGAGCATAAAGGAAACTATGGAAGGAATAAAGGTAGCAGTAAACCAAGCAGCAGTGTGGATGGAGATTAAAGAACAGAAGACAACAAGAAGGAATAGATGGTGGGATGAAGAGTGTGTAGGGCTAAGAAAAGAAGCAAGGGAGGAACTGGTTAAATGGAGGAAAGGAGAGGTAGACAAAAAGGAGTACAAAATAAAGAAAAAAGAGTATGAGGAGAAAGTAAAGGAGAAGAAAGAGAACGAAAAGGAGAGAATAATGAAGGAAGCGAGAGAGGCAACCAGCGAGAAAGAAGTGTGGAAATTTATAAATAGAGAAAGGAAAATCAAGAAACAAGTCTGCAAAGAAATAACGGAGGAACAATGGAGTATGCATTTCATGGAGTTATTAGAAGGAGTAACACAGAAGCCGTACGAAACAGATGAGAAAGAAGAGGAAAGAATAAGAGGCAAAGAGGAACAGGAAGGAATAAGAAGGGAGGAAGTAGAAGAAATAATTAAAGAGATGAAAGAGAAGAAAGCTGCAGGTACAGATGGAATGCCAAATGAAGTATAGATATATGGAGGTGAAGGATTAAAAGAGAAAATATGGGAGAGGTGCGATACAGCGTGGAGGACAGGAGAAATAGCGGAAGAATGGAAAGAAGGTATAATAGTACCAATAGTAAAGAAAGGAGAAGGGAAAGAAGCACGGGACTACAGAGGAGTAACGCTAATGAACACAAGTTACAAGATTTATGCGGCAATTTTGGCTAAAAGATTGGAGACTGAGGTGGAGGAAAAGAGAATTCTACCAGAAACTCAGGCCGGATTCAGAAAAGGAAGAGGTACAATGGAGAACATATATGCACTGAACTATGTAATTGGAAGAGCAGTTAGCAAAAGGAAAGGGAAGTTGGTGGCAGCATTCATAGATCTGAAAGCGGCATTCGACTCCGTAGATAGGAAGAAAATCTGGGAAGTAATGAGAAGAGAGGGGATTAGTGAACAGCTGAGAATTAGGATAGAAGACTTATATAGAGAGACTAGAAGTACCATAAGGATAAAGGGAGAAAAGGGGCCAGCATTCTGGACGGTCAAAGGAGTTAGACAGGGGTGTCCGCTAAGCGCCATGCTTTTTATACTGCTGCTGGCGGATTTAGAGGAAACTATGGAGAAGGGACAAGATGGAGGAGTAGTAGTTGGAGAAATAAAATTCTGGACATTAGCATACGCAGACGACATAGCAGCTGTAGCAGAGGATGAAGAAGAGATGAGAAGAATGATAAAAAGGATGGAAAAATATTTTGACAGAAAAAAGCTGAGAGTGAATGTAGAGAAAACAAAGATAATGAGATTCAGGAAAGGAGGAGGCAAAATGAAGAAAATGGAACGGAAATGGAAAGGAGAAGAAATAAAGGAGGTAAAAAAATTCTGCTACCTAGGCTACACATTCCAAAGGAACGGAGGACAAGAGGCGCACATAAATGAAAGAGTTAGGAAAGCTACCATAGCAATGAGGCAGGTCTGGGGAATAGGAAAGAGGATATTTGGTGGAGACTGGATAAGAAAGATTAAATTATACGATTCGCTGGTTGCAAGCATAGCATTATACGGAGCAGAAGTGTGGGGATGAAAGGAGAAAAAGAAAATAAAAAAAATGCACAAAAAGTATATAAGGTGGACATTGAACCTGGACTGGTGCACACCTGGATACATGGTAAGAGAGGAAACCAAAAGAGACAAAATAAGGATAAGGGCTGGTAAAAGGGCGATGAAATACGAGGAAAAACTGGAGAGAGGAGAGGGAAATGAGATTGCAAGAGAGTGCTGGAAAGAAATAAAAGGGAATGTCAGGAAGGAAAAAGCAAAATGGAAGGAGGAAAGAAAGTGCTTCTACGAAAAAAGAGGATTTGCGGTTGAAGAGATAGAAAGGAGAAGAGATGAGGGATGGAGCAGTGTAGAGGAGTTAGCGAGGAGAAACAACGACATTCAAATTCAGGAGAGAGATGAAAGGATAAGAGAATCTAGATACAACAGGTGGTATAAAGAAATAGTGGGAATCGAAAAGCCAGAATACCTGGAGAAAAAAGGGAAAGAGAGATCCATGATTAGGATAGCAAGATTTAGGCTGGGAAATGAGATGAGAGAAGGAAAATACTGGGAACCGTTAGAGAAAAGAAGCTGTAGATTATGCAGAGCAGAGACGGAGTCATGGGAACATGTCCTCGAACGGTGCGCAAGAGGAGAGGAAGAGGAAGAGAGAGGGAATTAGCGAAAAAGTAAGAAGAGTGCTAAACAGCAAAGGTGATGGAGAGAAGTGGATGGCGGAGATAGAAAGAAGAAGAAATCAAGCAAGTTCGTTGGTGAATTATGTAGATAGAGTATAGAGTAATGCAGGCAATTTTTGTTACAGATAACCTAAAGGAAGGAGAGAAGAAATCGGTGGAAAGAAGAATGGAGTTTAAGGGAAAGTTCATAATAGAAAGGGAGGAGATAGATAGGATGGTAAAGGGACGAGTACAAGAGATGCTGAAAGAATTCAAGGAGGAAAATAAAAAGAAGGATGAGGAAATAAGAAATCTAAAGGAGGAAGTAGAGAATTTAAAGGGAAAGATGCGTAGAATGGAGCAGAACATGGGCAAAAGGAAAAGGGAGGACAGTGAGGAGAGGAAAGATAAGGTACAGAAAAGGAGATGGTGGGATAAGGAGTACGAAAAGAATGAGGACGAGAAAAAAAGGAAGAATATTATAATAAGGCAAATTCAGAATCTTTAATCGAAATCTAAACTGAAAGACTGCGAGCCGACCAGATTTGTCAGATTCACACAGCACGTTTCAGATCAAATCGAGATGATGAAATTCGACCATGGATTTGGTCCGTTGATGTAGATAGTTTAAATTAATTTTAATTTTTATTGCGAAAAATATCGAATTTCATCATCTCGATTTGATCTGAAACGTGCTGTGTGAATCTGACAAATCTGGTCGGCTCGCAGTCTTTCAAATAAGTTCATTTCGAAAAAGATGATTGAATATTGCCAGTTTAGTCGATTAAAGATTCTGAATTTGTTTAATTATCACTGGCGAATTAAGTAATGTATTATTATTATTATACCCACACCTTTGACTTGAATTTCGGTGTTCCATCTTATTATTGTTTAGAAGTCATCTTAATATGTGTTATTGCGATGAATATTACCACATGCCCTGGTAGTCGAATTGGTTACGACGCCCGAACGGAATGCGGGAGGTTCCAGGTTCGAATCCTGGCTGGGGTAATATTTTTCGCAATAAAAATTAAAATTAATTTAAACTATCTACATCAACGGACCAAATCCATGGTCGAATTTCATCATCTCGATTTGATCTGAAACGTGCTGTGTGAATCTGACAAATCTGGTCGGCTCGCAGTCTTTCAAATAAGTTCATTTCGAAAAAGATGATTGAATATTGCCAGTTTAGTCGATTAAAGATTCTGAATTTGTTTAATTATCACTGGCGAATTAAGTAATGTATTATTATTATAATAAGGATTGAGAAAGAGAGATGGGAAGGAAAGGAGTCAAACTGGACCAAGGTGAAGGAGTTATTCTCGGAAGGGCTAAAGGTGAAGGTAGAGGTGAGGGAGGTATGCGTGATAGGGCAGAGAGGAGAGTGGATAACGGTACTGGCAAAGATGGGGAGTGAGGAGGACAAGTGGAAGGTGCTGAATGCAAGGAGGAGGGAAGGAGACAGGCTGAAGTTTAAGATGGATGAGGATAAATCGGTGGAGACGAGAATTAAGGAAAGAGAGGAGAAAGAAAGGAGAAAAGCAGCAGACCGAGGAGGAATGCGGAGGTCGAGATCGCGAGAAGGATGGAGGAGAGCCTATTAATGGATTCTGACGAGAACGAGGCGGAGAGGAAGAAAAGAGAATAGGAGAAAGTAAGAGAGAAGGGAGAATTAGAAGGATAAATGGAGAAGAAGAGAGGAGAGAGAAGGGAGAGTAAGGAGAGATGGAGAAAAAGGTAAGATGGTTTTGGAAAGAAAATTGTAATATTTTGTTTTTTTTGGTCAGAGTGGGAGAGAGAGTGGGTAAGGTGAAAAGCGCAGGTGCTGAAGGGCGTGAGTCGAAAGGAGGGAAGAGCTGAGACAGGAAGGAGGGAGCCGGAAGAGTGCGGGACGAATAGAGGTGAAGGAGAAGGCGGGAGAGGACTGAGACGGAAGAGGGAGGGAAGGGAAATGAGAGAATTGTGAGGTCGTACATTGGCCAGGATAAAGAGTGTGGATGGATTGTAAAGATTTTTGGGAACGTTTTTGCTGAAAAAAAAAAACGCTTTTCCAGCCCCAAAAGGGGAGCGAAATAAAGAATATTGAATTGAATTATAGTATGTAATTTGTATGTGTGCGTGTATGCAGACAAAAAAATGTTATGTAAATATTATTTATTTTAAATAAAATAATAAGTGTATTTTAAGACTATTATTAAGAAAATATTCTTTGTAAAAATAACCATTACTTAGAAGAAGAGAACTAAAATTGAGTAATTGGTTTTCTTAATTCTTAGCACTAGAATGATATTTTTCTGCGTGTGCGTACATGAATAGCAATCGACGTGAATAACAATCGCGATATAAGATCGCGAGCCAACAAATAATTATTTTTTCTTTCTGTGGCAAGAAAATGATAAAGCGCTATCATTTCCACACCACCTTAAGGTAGACAGCATGGCGCATTTGTTTTAAAGTGGTATCCCCAGTAGGTCTAATCTACTTTGCATTCAAATAAGAAAATATTTTAATGCAAAAACTGTTCAAAGTGCCTTCCTCGTTCTCGTACACAGAGTTCGGCCCTTTGAGTAATATTGCGCAACGCGCGGTACGCCATTTCCGGCGTGATGGTATTGAAAGCTGAGAAAATTTCTTCTCGTACCTCAGCTTGTGTACCACCATGCCTGTGCTCGACTAAATCTTTAATGTAACCCCAAACGAAATAGTCGAGCACGTTAAGATCCGGCGACCGCGCCGGCTAAAGGATTGGGCCACCTCGACCCATCCATCTGTCCGGATAATGCGCGTCTAAAACTTCGCGTGTTTAAAGCGCGAAATGCACGGGAGCCCCATCGTGTTGGTAAATGTGCTCTTCCCGTTCGCGAAGGGGAACGTTTTCGAGAAGACCGGGCAGCTCATTTTCCAAAAACTGTGCGTACGAGGTTATAGGGATTGATCTGAAAATCATAGAAAGAATGTGATTTAAAAAAAAACTGCGAGAGAGACAGAGACAAAATTTCTTAACTCATAAACTTACAATTTGGTTCGCTTTTATTCCTGCCCAAACATTTATCGACCAGCGATTTTGGAACGCGCCTTGGCGAATGGCGTGCGGATTTTCGTCTCCCCATAATAAGTGATTATGGGAGTTAAACACGCCGTTCGGTGTGAAGATCGCCTCGTCCGTCCACAGGATGCGGTCGGGGAAAAGAGCATTCTCCCGACACTGAGCGATGAACCCTGTGTATTTCACTGATAATTAATACTGTTAAAGCAGCGTAAACATTAAAGTAAGGTAATAAAAATACCATCACAAAAGTAGAGGCGATTGTCTTCATCTTTCTCATCAATGAGTTGTAGCACCAGCTGATAATGAAACGGCTGCAATCCGTTCTGGCGTAGAACGCGATGCACGACGCGTTTGGAGAGACCTAGCGTACGAGCAACACGGCGCACGCTGTTCCCGGGTTCTCAAATGCTTCCAGGATTCTCTCTAAAGTAAAAAACTTTTCGACTTAGTTGAATCCGTTTTATCTGTTTTTCAGAAAAGTCCAAAATATTCTGGGACACCCTCTATATAGATACATACATATACCCTTTATGTAAATATCATATTATGTATCTCTGCTCCTGTATAATAAAGATGAATGAAATTTTTATGTTACACTTCTGTGACATTAAGAATTGCAATCACGGTTTTTTAACTTTTTAAGTTTGAATTTTTTTTCAATTTTTAAATAATTTATTTATACAATATCAAGTGTAAAAATGGGACAAAATTTCGATTTTACGCTTTTTTTGGTTCCAATGATAACATGTTATTTATTAATCATTTCTAAGACTAGCTTTACACTGTTTAATCATGAAAACAAAATTCTATATATATAGGGCATCGCTCCAATCTCCTTAATTGCAAAGAAAAGGTGTTAAAAAGTTTAAAACAATATACGTTAAATTTTTACTTTCTTAAATTTTCATTCTTTGCTACTATAACAAATAAGTTTTGTATAATAATATTAAAGGAGAATGTTTACGTCAATAACATATGTAATCAGCGTTCCAAAGCCATCTCTCGTATTTTGGGAAGATACGAACAGAACGTGTTGCGTAAAGAATCGAGCGTATGGACAGGCATGATAGCGTGTGTAGGTACAGAAGCGTTCGTAATTATTTCTCGAAAATGGTTTTTTGTAACATAACTGTATCCTATATGGTTTAATTTGTAGAAAAATAACCTTTTATTTGATGATAAAGATTTAAAAATTTTAAAAAAATTTTCTTATTGTTAGTGATAAAGATATTTTGAAAAATAAACGGATAAAATTCTTTTTGTTATTGTAAAATACTATTGAAACCATTCAATTATTATTTAAAAAGTTTCTTCTATTTTTTATATTGTTTTGGAGATATTCGTCCCAAAAGAGAAAATCCGATTTCTTTCGAAGGGGTGTTTTATCCCCTAAACATGTGTATGGGCACATATAAAAAAATATACGATATACGTCATACGTGTCCCCTAATTTCATCTAAAATACAACATATTAAAAGTTCATCAAAATCGGAGTGTACCCTTTGGGTAGGTTTATTTGTTAGTGTCTAAGGACCAGTTTCACAAACGTCGGTTAACTTTTAACCATAGGTTAACTCACTCTCCGTCTCTTTCTAAAGGAGAGATTAGAAAGAGACGGAGAGTGAGTTAACCTACGGTTAAAAGTTAATCAATGTTTGTGGAACTGGGCCTATGTCTAGTATATAACTTTATAGAAACTACAAGTTATATCACAAAAATATTAAAATTAAAAAATTATTTAAGATGTTTTAAAACATGTGGGGCGCTCGCACTTCAGGGGCGGATGCACGATTAAAATACAATAAAAAAGGTTTATATGAACATATGTCCGGATTTGCATCGTTTACAAGTTACACGCGTTTTTGTCATTACTTTGCTGATTTTAAAGAAAAAAAAAAATGCTCAAAATTACTTTTTTGTGCCTCGATGCAAGCCCGATAACGTCTTCTAATGGAGTCTTTCACCCTTTCCAATATGCCCAAAGTTTGATTACTTGACAGCTTTGTTCTACACGTCGAAGAATTTCCGCATTTTTAATTGGCCTTGCATAGACAATTGCTTTAAGGTGGCCTCAAAGGTAAAAATCGAGCAAATTGAGGTCCGGAGAACGCGCAGGCCAAGCGATAGGTCTTCCGCGACCAATTCACCCATTGCCAAATTGTTCATTAAAAAAATTTTTAGCAACGCGACTAAAGTGAGCTGGAGCCCCATCGTGCATAAACCACATTCGCTGAATTGTATTAGTTGGGATTTCTTCCAGTAATTTATATAAATTCCTATACGTCCTGCTCAATTTTTACTTTCGGGACCACCTTAAAGCAATTGTCTGTGCAAAGCCGATTAAAAATGCAAACATTCTTCGACAAAATGAGAACAAAGCTGTCAAGTAATAAATCAAACTCCGGGCATATTTGACAAGGTGAGAGATTCCATTAAAAAACGTTAACGAGCTTGTATCAAGGCACAATAAGAAAGTCATTTTAAACATTTTCTTTAAAGTTAGCAAAGTGATGACAAAAGACAAACTCGTGTATCTTGTGGACGAGGCAATTCCGGACATATGTTTATATGAATTTTTTAAATTGATTTTTAGGGGAGCGTCCCATTTGACCACGTTGCAATTGACTGTAGTTCCAATTGGACACGTTGCGATTTGCGATTTACCACGCGTTGCATTTTACCACGTTACGATTGACCACGCGTTGAAATTGACCACGTTGCGATTGACCACGCGTTGAAATTGACCACGTTACGTGTCCAATTGGGACTGTGGTCAATTGCAACATGGTCAAACGAGTGCTACTCTTTTTTAGTCCTGTATCCACCCCTGAAGTGTGTCCCACACATGTATTAAAACATACTGTACATTTTGAAATTAATTGCGAGTATTAATTAATTTGGCAATTTAAATTTGGCCAGTTTATTTTTTTTAATCAAATTTTTTTTTATTTTTAATAAAATAATCCGTTATTTTTTCAAAATAATTATAGAGGGAGGCTTATTTTATCCACTGGAATATTTCGGAACCCTTAAGTTTAAGACAAAAATTTTCAGACCAACATTGTTCAGCTATTAGGGGGAAAGAAGATGATGACCTTAGGTTAACCTTAAGAAAGTGTCCTTAAGGTCATATCAAGGTCACATTGAAATTTTTAAATGGTAAACCTCCATTTTTTTATTGTATCATCTTTTTCCACTAATTAATTTAAACAACTTTTATCTGAAACATTTTTTACATGTAACTTGGTGTTTGCTGGGGTGGTACAAGACTTTTTAACTTGATTTGGTCTCAATAATATGCTGTTGTAATAGCAACAGATTTTTTAGCTAACACACTACGTGTGAGATGCTACATTTATTTAACCATAGCGAATATAACAAAATAAGTTTATATACATTTTTTATTCTACTCAAGCCCCTCTTTCACCTCCTATAGTTGACCTTATCTTTTGATACATCCTGTATATGTTATATGTACATACGATATACGTCATATTGTTATTATCCTCATTATCACAATTAATTGCATGGTTATGTATAATATGGTGTGGTGTGTTCCCGGTGGCGGTGGATGTTGTCATGGGGTCCTTGAATCATCACACTTTCCCTCAATTCAGCCCGCGAGGTAATTGATGCACCACTACCACAAGACTACGTTCCATCACTGCCACCACCACCGGGAGGGCTCACTACTGCCAAAACACTAAGTACGTCCTATGCCCTTTTCTATTTAATTTTTCTACGGCATCGACCAACTCACGTAAATTGTAATTCTATGGTTTCCAGAGTGCGACCAAAAATTCGTGAGCACTCCTGACGGACCGCTGAACGGAAGCTTTCACGCACCGACGCTGATCAATCCTGAAGGAGATCCACGACAGTGCGTTTATACATTTCTTGCAGGGCCGCGTCAGCGTGTCGAATTGACTTTTACCTCGTTTGGCCTCCGGGGAAAACCACCAGAGTGAGTCTTTGTCTTCATTATTCTATCCCGTGATTACATTCGTTCTGATGTGCCGGAATTCGCAATTGGCAATTTTTAATATACAATTCGCATTATTGTAGCCCGCAGATTGATAATATGTTACACCTTTTACAATCGGCGACAGGCGTCAACATATGTTATCCAATATATCAAGTCAATTGTTACACAGTCGGTCCTACGTATTCATTATTTATATATTTTTTTACTTTCCATTTCTTCTCTTTTTGCTGATTATACGAGAAAATGTCAAATAGTGAAAAAGCAAAGCAAGAAGAGAAATAATAAAGAATATGTAAACAGATATACGGAAAAAAATACAGATATACGGAAAAAAATACAGGTTTAACTATACATTATGATTATTTTTTGACATAGATGTACTTAATCATGGCATTCTCTCATACGTCAATTAGGTATAAAAATTTATAATTGTTTTTTCTTTTAAAAATTTAATGATTGATATCTAATAAAGACGCAAGGCAAGGTTTGATATTTTAGAATTATATTACTTGAATTCAAAAATTTTTGCATGCAAGTGATAGATTCATGTAAGAAACATTTATTTAAATATATGTATTGTTCGCACGCATTCGTTTCCTGATATGTAGTGGATCTGCTGTGGGAGAATTACCTGCGTAAGTGTTGATAAATTTTTAGAAAGTTATGTTAAGTTAACAGCATGCTATTCAGAGATAAAATCACATATATTTAATATGTAATATATATTTATAAATAAAAAAAAAATTTTATTTCCTGAGATTTAGATAGTATTGTATGTTTATAAGAGAAAAAAATTTATATTTTATATATTGTATATTTCTAAAATCAGGGTCAGCGTTAGAGGCGCGTGAACGGTGTGTTACGCGCGATTTGACCGGCAGTAATATAAACCTAATTTGATACTTTAAACATTTTAATCAGTCTTTGATATACAGGGTGTCCCGCGATAGGATGTACATAGCTTAAGAATGTGTTCTTGACGTTTTTTTAAGCCGAAAAGTTTCAATAAACATGTAGCCTAAGATCAATCGTTACATAGTTATTGGCACTTACGTGCGAAAAATAACACTAACTGTGAGTAAAAAATTTTATTAAATAAGTACATTAGTTAAAGTTTCACACAAATTAAATGTTGCAGTTACATGTCATTTTCAAAATGACCTCGATTAGCTAGGCACATTCTCGCCCTTCGTGAAATCGAGGTGACGGAACTCATAACAATGTCGGGATCGTCTTTGATGATATTGGAAGCATGGATTATTCGATTCAGCAAATTATCTCTGGTGTTCGACTTGTAATGACATGTAACTGCGACATTTAATTTGTGTGAAACTTTAATTTATGTACTTATTTAATAAAATTTTTGACTCACAATTAGTGTTATTTTTCGCACGTAAGTGCCAATAACTTTGTAACGATTGATCTTAGACTACATGTTTATTGGAACTTTTTGACTTAAAAAAACGTCAAGAACACATTCTTAAGCTATGTACATCCTATCGCGGGACACCCTGCATAGTATATACTAAAAGTTGAAATTTAAGTATCAAAAAGGGGGGGCTCATATCTAAATGATCATTATATGATTAAAAGAAGAAAAATAATCTTTATCAAAATGGCGCATATCCATAAAGAATCTATAAAACGTTTAGATAATGTATTTTGATTATCCATCGAAGCTTCATAAAACATCTAGGGTTGATCCGTATAACGTCTAAAAGACTATTATCTATAAATACGTCTAATAAAAGTCTATTGGAGGTACAAAAAGCGGAACTTTGGATATCTAATGGACATCTATTGGAGGTTACAAGGATGTCTAGTTAATGTTTTCATTTTCCACCATGGATGTTTAATGGACGTTTCTGTTCTGTATGAGAAGTTTCGTTATCGCTAAACATATCCACCATGGATATCAGTCTCGTTGTGGCATCTCATCTCATCAACACTTACCTCATACGATCCGACGCGTTTTTCGTGACTTCGAAGTCATAAATTACTTCATTGTGCCTAGAACACGGTCTTACATACAGGTCTGGAGACTACCTCTAATTCCAGTGGTGGGGGCGCGGTCGATTGTGGAGGATGTATTTAATTTCTAGCATGGCCACTATTCGTCGCTGTCATCGATGTCCGCAGATGAACATAGCCAGAAAACCCGGAGATAGCTTTTTTTTCGCTAAACTACATATGACATATATGACAGATGTTTGAAAATCGTTTATGTTTATCGCGCTCGCTTGGAGTTAGGATGTTTAACATTCGATTGGGATTAATGGCATATTTATTCCAGTATATTTTGACGGGATTAATGCCTTTTCCTGGGTTTCTCGCAATTATAATAAATTTGTGCAACACACATGAAGGCGAAACCACGGTGGAGACCGTAAGTGGGACAGAGACAGACAGATATTCCCCCCCCCCCCTGGTCTCCGGCGTCTCTCGCCAGCGCACGAACATCGATAGTAACGACTCTAGTCTAGTGGCTACCACGGTCGTATACGACCGTGGTGGCTACTAAAGAACTAAGAAGCGGTATCACTAAGCGACCTATCCCCACCACTGAAGTTTCCAGATCTGTGTGTAAGGGCAGTGGCACACACAAAAACTTAAGCAGTAAGACCTAAGAAGTAAGGAAATCAACAGTATGGATTGGCTAGCGCTTACGTTTATGCCTTAAGGTCTTGACTGTGATTGGCTGATTCGCTTGTGCGAATACTCCAGTTCTTTGGTTACTTTAAATCCCAAAGTTACTTTAAACTACAATAATTAATATTTATAGATTATCAACATAAATTATAATTTTAAACAATAAGCAAAACCCGTTTGTAATTACCCCAGCTACGACATTGCCCCGCGTGCGGTAGTCTCTTACAGGCACAGAATTTTTTACAGACATAGTGTCTCTTACAGCAGGGTTGGAAAAGTTACTTTTTAAAAATAACTAGTTACAGTTACTCGTTACCGAGTCAAAAAAGTAACTAGTTACCGTTACTAGCATACTTATATAGATAGACCGGCCCCTGCCGTGAGAGCACGCAGGGCATCCGTTAGTTGGGCATCAGACTCACGAGGGGCACTAAAGGCTGTATATACTAGAGACCCTCTAATAAAAGTCTGGCCACAACATAGACTTATATAGATAAACCGGCCCCTGCCGTGAGAGCACGCGTTAGAAGATCGACGGTGCAGACATAGCCGTGGTGGTCGGTTCTCCCTCTCTTCTGATCGCTTGGTGGGGATAAACGACTCGACTTTCTCTTTCTTCTGATCGCTTGGTGGGGATAGACGACTAGTCGAGTCGTCTATCCCCACCAAGCGATTAGAAGAGAGAGACGACCGACCACCACGGCTATGTCTGCACCGTCGATCTTCTAACGCGTGCTCTCACGGCAGGGGCCGGTCTATCTATATAAGTCTATGTTGTGGCCAGACTTTTATTAGAGGGTCTCTAGCATATACAGCCTTTAGTGCCCCTCGTGAGTCTGATGCCCAACTAAATACCCCCCACTCCCGATATTGACACACATTCACACACATATTCATATAAAAATATAGGTTAGACTTTAAATATGAATAACATTTATTTTTCAATTTCGATTTCGTACACAATGGTCTCAACCTGCAATAAAGCATCGCAACGCACCATGGCGAAAACAGTATAATGGAGGATTCACACTGTGTCCGATTGCGTCCGATGTTCGTCGTACGACGATCCGACATCCAATAAAAGAATTTATTATTAGAGACAAAAATTTCCTATTGGATGTCGGATCGTCGTACGTCGAACATCGGACTCAGTGTGAATCCTCCATAAATGCGTTGAGAATGTCGCATATCAGCTTGGGCTGATACGCGCTGCTTGGCTTAGGTTACACCGACAGTTTGGTACGCGTGCCAAGTACTATATCCGTATTAAATCCGTATCAAATCTCGGCTTACACCGGTATAATCCGAGATTTAATACGGATATAGTACTTGATACGCATACCAAACGGTCGGTGTAAACAAGATGACCACAGAATTGTACTGTTTCTCCCATTGAACTGATATATAGTTCAATGGTTTCTTCTTCCTCGTTAGCGCAAGAAAGTGGCTAAGTAATTGTGCATTAGACTCGGTAGATGGCATTGATCGTTGTATACGCGTACCTTCCACTCTATCTAATCCTCTTTGGCTGTTACCACTACGTCATATTCCTTAGGATTAGTCAGCAGTAGATGGCACACTACGTCCGTATCCTCTAGCTTCGCGTCCGTGGATTGCAATTCTCGTATCAGCTCGTCGAATTAAAGAAATGGTCTCCCTAGCTATGCCTTTCCGTTCAAAGGTGTTCGATAAAACTGTCCAGATTCCATGCGCCGTTTCTTCATCTTTCACGTATTCAAGATGGCTATCCGCAATTTGTTGAACAATCTGTGACTTGCACTTCCGATCACTCTTCTTGAACTGTTCGACCTGTCCTTTCTTTACAGTACGCACTGCCGCACTATCAGTTTCTTCAATGGTGACCATTGACGTATACGCCCTTTTTACGTATTCCAGCAGATCGTATTCTTCCAGCAATGTTTCCATATGGAATTTCCAATTATCAAAATTGGTACCGTCAAACAAAGGGACCTTGAATATGTCCTGTTCCGCCATGACTGATTTCCATTAATTCCGTTCGATACAATGCGTCACAATTCGCGGTTGCACACTTATTTGCCCGAACTATCGAATTATTATCAGTCTGGGCCCATAACCTGACAAAGTACGCTTAGGATTTCGATACTTGGTTGGGCACAAAGAAAGGATGCTTTTAATATAAAAGAAGTTTATTCACTACGTGACTACGTGACAAACCACGGTCTTGTATACAGGTCTAGCAACGATGGTGGTGGGGGTAAGTCCTCTTAGTGATGTAATTTTTAATTTGCTCCGTGGCCACGAAACGTCGCAACGATCTAGAGAAATGCGACTTATAACCTTAACGGCACATGCACAATTTGTCAACGAGCTGTGAGATCAGATTCCCCTTCCACGTCTGCGGTGTCACAATTAGTCAGCATGAAATCCCAAGGTGGACTGATTCATCCTAATTCAAGATTTTTCGACCTTATCCGTCACGTAGAATCGTGCTTTGCTAAATATGCCTCTCATCGAGACGTTTTTGATTGCGTGCTTGAAGAAGTTTTATCTTCTTACAATTTTACTTTCCCTTGCACAGAGCATGCTTCTGAGATTTTGTCGTATGCGATAGTGTATTACATACGTTTAAGGATGAGACAAAATACTTTTCAAGAAAATGTAAAAAACCCAAAAGTTTCTGCGACTAAAAGAAAATTGTCAAAACTAACAAATCCTTAAAAGTTTCACGGTGATACAAATATTCGTGCGATGACTCTTTTTGTCTACGTTCTTGATCGAGCTTAATTCGACGATTACTCGATTCTGATATGATTATTAAGCATTCCGGATCTTAAAAATCCAACGTATAATTATTAAGATTATAATCTGAATATATATATTCAGATTATATATATATTCAGATTATAATCTTAATAATTATACGTTGCAAATAAAAAAACTTTTATTTGCAAAAAACAAAATATAATGTAATGCCTAATATTAATTTGAACGATAATAAATATATTTTACATTTGATATTAAGCGTTCGTATCTATATCAAAATATCATAACACTATTTATTTAAATGATGTTAATATATATATATATTAACATCATTTAAATAAATAGTGTTATGATATTTTGATATAGATACATTTGATATTAAGCGTTCGTATCTATATCAAAATATCATAACACTATTTATTTAAATGATGTTAATATATATATATATATATATATATATATATATATATATATATTAACATCATTTAAATAAATAGTGTTATGATATTTTGATATAGATACGAACGCTTAATATTGTTACGAGGTTTACTGTTTTGAAGGTCTGGGAAATGGAATGAAGCTTGTCTTTTATCTTGCACACACGAACGTTACTTTATTGCAAAACGGCGATATACCGACATCTTGTCTTGTCGGGACTCGTGGAACTAGTGTGAGTTACAGCGCCCTCCAATAGGGGAAAGTGTACATAAGTGTATAATGTGCAAGTGCACCTCAACTCAACCTAACTAACTAGAAAAGTGTACATAAGTGTACTTCAACTCAACTCAACCAATAAGAACGCAAGATACAAAATTAATAAACGAAATAATATAAAAATTAGAAATAAAACTTATATTCGTAACACTCCCACTTTTGATTTGCTAATTTTTATGAAAAAGAAGTAATAGATAAGCGAATGCAATTATTGTTAAATTTATCTCGTGGAAGTGGTTTGGTTAAAAAGTCAGCCAATTGATCTTGAGAAGATACATACATGGTTTCAAGTATACCGTTATCAGCACACTCACGAATGAAATGAAATTTGACATCGATATGTTTCGTCAATTTATGATGTTCCGCATTCTTGACCAATCTGATAGCGCTTTGATTGTCCATCAGTAGCCTCGTGGGTTGTTCCATCGGTCCAGTCAGTTCCTGAAGCAATGTTCGTAACCAGACGACTTCTTGAGCCGCATTGGAAGCAGCCACGTATTCGGCTTCCGTCGTGGAACGTGCAACGCACTTTTGCCGTTGCGAACACCATGTAATTGGTCCGTTTGCCAGAGTACTAATGTACCCAGACGTTGATCTGCGTGAATCCACATCGTCAGCAAAGTCAGCATCCGCAAACATTTTCAGATCAACAGTGTCTCCGCTGTAAATAATTCCTATGTCTTTTGTTCCTTGAAGATATCGTAGAATCCGTTTAACAGCTGCCCAGTGTTTTTGACCAGGATTCTGCAAAAATCGACTCACTTGACTGGTGGCAAACATAATATCTGGACGTGATACTATTGCCGCGAACATTAGGCTCCCTACTGCCTCACGAAATGGAATTCGGCTCATATCTTGCGTTTCAGTAATGCTCGCCAGACTATGATCATTTGTTAATTCGGTATTTGGATCAGCAGGTATTGCATTTGGCTTGCAATCCTGCATATTAAACTTCTCTATCATTCTTGTAATATAGCTCCGTTGGTTGATGAACATCTTCTTCGCTGTCCTGTCTCTCTTGATTTCGAGTCCAACGAAGCATTCTGGATCGTTTACTTTTATTTCGAATCGTGATCCAAGTTCTCCCAGAATCCTATCAATCAGTTCTCTTTTCTTGCATAAAATGAGGCCGTCATCTACGTACAGTGCTAGGAAAATCACGACACCTTCATATTCCGCCCGAAAGACACATTTATCTGCTTCCAATTGTTCGAAGTTAAACTCTTCAAGAAATTCGATGAATTTCTCATTCCAGCAGCGAGGCGATTGTTTTAATCCGTAAAGACTCTTTATTAATCTGCAAACTAGACTTGGGTCATCGCTTATAAAGCCTTCAGGTTGTTTCATAAACACTTCTTCTAAAAGTTCGCCATATAAAAAGGCCGTTTTAACATCGAATTGTTTAATATCCAAATCGTAGATCGTTGCTAATGCCAGCAGTACTCGAACCGAATCATACCTTACTACAGGTGCGAAGGTCTCCTTATAGTCTATACCTTCCTTTTGTAGAAAACCTTTTGCACAAAGTCGTGCTTTATATCGGTCGATTGACCCATCGGGTTTGCGCTTGATCTTGTAAACCCACTTGCAGTCGATTGCTTGGCGATTCGATGGTAGTGGCTCTAAGTTCCATGTTTTATTTTTCTTCAACGATGCCATCTCCTCTTCCATTGCTAGTTGCCATTTGTCTGCATCTTTACAGGATATTGCTTGTTTATAGAATTGTGGCTCCTCTGTAACCATTGCTGCACATGCCAGATAATCTTCACCGTAGCGAGTAGGGTGACGCAGTGTACTTCGATCTCGAAGAACTCGTCCTTGATGTTCTTGATCATTCACGTTGTCTTCGATTCCATCAACGTTGTCTCTTTCTGCTTCCATAACTGCTTGTCTGTCTTCTTCTTCCGTTCGATCCACAGCTTCCTGAATGTCACGTGTTTCATACGAAAAGGTTGTACAACTGGATTCCTTGTCCTGACTTTTGTTGTTGCTTTCGTTGAATACAACATCTCGAGTTACAGTGATCTTTGATGTTTTTGGGTTGAATACTCTGTAATTTGAGCTATCTTTATCGTAGCCTACCAGAATCATCTTCTTTGATTTGTTTTCAAATTTGGACCTGAATTGTTTTGGAACATGAATATATACTTCAGCGCCAAATTTACGTAGATGATTGAGTGTAACTGTTTTACCTGACCACAATTCGTATGGTACCTTCTTATCCAACTCACGTGGCCTTCGGTTCAAAGTATATATGCTAGCGTTGACAGCTTTTGCCCATAATCCAGGTTGAAGGTTGGCTCCAAGCAACATGGTCCGGGCACCCTCTACAATTGACCTGTTCTCTCGTTTAATTCGTCCATTCTGCTCAGCGGTATACGGAGCACTGTATTCATGAATGATTCCTTTTTCTTTAAAATACTGTCTGAACTGCTCGTTATCGAATTCTTTACCTTTATCGCTTCTAACTTTTCTAAGTTTGTTACCGGTTTGATTTTCAACGAATTTATGATATTCGACAAACTTTGAAAAAGTGTCACTCTTGTGTTTAATAAAATAAGCCGTTCGGTAGGAGGTACAGTCGTCTTTAAATAATAGAAAATAATTGGCACCGCCAACGGAAGGATGTGTCATCTTACCGCACAAATCTGCATGAACAAACTTGCCAGGTTTCTGAGCTCGTGAATTTAGATTTTTCTGGAAAGGTAGACGATGCAATTTACCGTATTGACACGTCTCACAGAATAGCCCATCGAGATTCTTGATTTGTAGTCCTGGAAGTCGTCCACTATCTGCCATTTCCTTAAGCGTTCGAAAGTTGACGTGGCCCATCCTTTCGTGCCACAGCATAATCGTGTTTAGTATCGAGACATTTGCTTGATCATTGGTAGCTGTTTTGAAGAATATCTTGTAGCATTGATTACTTTGCTTGATGCCTGTGACTAGCAGCCTATCACTGTACACCTCCATCTTCTTGTTGTCGAAAGTCACCTTCAAGATTTTGTTCGTCGCCGCTCCTATTGAAAACAAATTCTTTTGAAGTCCTGAGACGTAATAAGTATCTTCGAGTGTACGTGGCTCCCACTGTCCGTTAACCTTCGCCAGAACTTTGATCGTGCCTATTCCTTCTACTCGAACATATGAATCGTCTCCTATTTGAACAGAAATATTACTGTTTTCGATTTTAGTAAATGTGGCAAACCATTCTCTATGATACGACATGTGTTTTGATGCAGCACTGTCTGCGAGCCAGTCATTCTCATTTCCACACGTAGAAATGTTTTTCAGTTCAACACTTAAAGCTTGATGTTTCGTATCCTTCTCTTCATTTGCACGTTTCAAATTAGCCAGTCTCTTGCGACATTCTGATCTGTAGTGGCCCTTCCTTTTGCAATGAAAACATTTGATATTTTTCTTATCGACTTTATTACTACTTGATTTTTCCTGAGAACCGCTACCTTTCTGTCCTGCTTTTACTGGATTCTGTTTGTTACCTTTATTTATGTTGAGCGCTGCAAATGCTCCTGCCGTTTCTTCGAACTGAGTTAACCGTTGCTCTTCTTTCAGCAGTCTCGAGGGTAGGTTGTCAAACGTCTGCTTCGTTTCATCGTATGAATCCCATACAGTGACGAAGCCGTGGTATTTAATTGGTAAACTACCGAGCGCCTTTGCAATTTTGTCACTGTCGTTCACAACCTCTCCGACGTCTCTCAATGCTACCGCCATTGCATCAATCTTGCTTATATGTTGAGCAATACTGTCTGTTTCCGACATTTGGTAGCTAAAGAATTGCTGCTTAAGTGTCATTTTATTAATCGCCGATCTTTGTTCGTGTATCGCTTTTCAACGAGTCCACATCTCGGGAGCAGTCGGACAACTTACCACAGTCTGTAGTTGTTCGTACTCTATACCTGAAGATATCAGTAGCATCGCTTTTATGTTTAGGTTATCCCAAGTTTCCTGAGCAGCACCTGCCGCTTCCGGGCGTGGCTTTGTTCCACATACCACGTCGAGCATCCCTGCTTCCGCTCGAAAAATAATTTCCATTTGATACTTCCATAGCGCGAAGTTCTTGCCGTCGAATTTCTGGATATGGAAATGCTTGAGATCCATCTTTACACAGTTCGCAGCACACTCGATCTTTAAAACGAGTATATCAGTTACGATGTAACTTACACACGACAGTCTTACGCTTCCTTTCACCACCCCAAAACTGTGTCTACTTATTGCCGCAGTACTGGGCCCATAACCTGTTACGAGGTTTACTGTTTTGAAGGTCTGGGAAATGGAATGAAGCTTGTCTTTTATCTTGCACACACGAACGTTACTTTATTGCAAAACGGCGATATACCGACATCTTGTCTTGTCGGGACTCGTGGAACTAGTGTGAGTTACAGCGCCCTCCAATAGGGGAAAGTGTACATAAGTGTATAATGTGCAGGTGCACCTCAACTCAACCTAACTAACTAGAAAAGTGTACATAAGTGTACTTCAACTCAACTCAACCAATAAGAGCGCAAGATACAAAATTAATAAACGAAATAATATAAAAATTAGAAATAAAACTTATATTCGTAACAAATATCAAATGTAAAATATATTTATTATCGTTCAAATTAATATTAGGCATTACATTATATTTTGTTCTTTGCAAATAAAAGTTTTTTTATACCCTTTGTATATGATACAATTATATAATATATTCATTTGTATTAACCCTAGGTAACCTCTCCAGGATCCAACGTACCCTTTGTGTTTTTAAGTAGTGCTGTAACTTTTTTATAATGCGATTTAAACTTATGGCATAAGGGGGTAAAAAAACTAGATATTTGTGGACACAATAGGTCTGGAGAGAGAATTTTTTGTACACTAGTATTGAGCTGAGATTGGCACGAAGTTGGAACAGGGTTCGTAGTACCCTGGTGTGGCTAAATTGTAATTTTTCGTCACGTCCAGGGTACTTTTTTTACACTTTAAATTCTTTTTTTTCTTTACTTGGGAACAGACGACCTCCTGTATGTTCACGTAATTTGGTTACAAACAGATTTTTCAAGTACTTGAGTTGATTTTAAAAAATAGGATTTGCGCGTCCAAACAAAGGACGCGCGCACAACGCGTCTAAACACGCAAAATAGAAATGTTTATTACTCAAAACCCGAGTCAAAACCTTTTCTAACTATTTATTAAAAATTAATTATTAGAATTTTATCCGTTACTACTAAACGTGCGATTCATCAATTTTTTATAATGTACAATTTTCGTCGTTTCAAATAAATATACTTTTTAGAGCAAACCACATCATACCATTTTTTTTTTGTTAGTTCGAAGTGGCATTTAAAAGAATCCACCGGTCGTTTTGTTTAAATTTTAATTTAAAAAATTTTACGATTTTTAATAAAAACCATCATATTTTAACTCTTTTTCGCGATGTGATTTATTCTGCAGCTTATAATTTCTAAACAAATAATTTTTTCGCTTAATTTCTTTGCTATACGTCTTTTTCGGAATTCGGGGTATCGATTTCACTATAAATAAGCTTAAAAATATGCATTTAGTCGAGAGTTACAGGTCAGTAAAGTTTTAGGGTTCCACAGACCCTGGTATGGCGAGCATGGTAACCAAAAATAGGTGAGGGTACCTAGGGTTAAGAAATATAAAAATACATTTAAAAATGCCCAATCTTCGGCATTGTAACATAAAAAAGCATAAGTGAAATGTATAAGAAAATATATATACAAATCCAAGACATCCACTATCTTATTTTATTTTATTGATTTTGTAAATCGCTAATTGAAAAATTATATCAAAAGTTTTTTTGCATTTTGGGATTTATATTATTTTGCAATCGTAATAAATACGAGGTAAGCATTGAGGTGCGACACACACATATATAGGCTGTTAGAAAGAAATTAACAATCTGTTTCTATCTCCCTCCCACTCGTATGTCCTTAGATCGTTGCGCCTTTCGTGGCGCATGAAGCGAATTAGATTTTACTTCACTAAGGCCGGTATTCATAGTTATTTAAGACCGTCTTAAGTTCAATCTTAAGATGTCATGAACCAATCACAGAGCCGTATTAGCGTCTTAAGACATTACTTAAGACGATCTTGAAGACTATGAATACCGGCTTAAGAGGACCACCTCCCACCAATAAAATTTGAGCTCGTTGCTAGACCTGTATACAAGACCGTGGTGACAAACTGAACGGACGTGCTGGTAACTTGGAACTAGAACTATAAGAATATAAGAAGGAAGACTCAGCTAATAGAGGGAAGACTCAGCTAGTAGCGCTGTGCGAACCATGACATAAGATATGCCTAGATAGCCGAACGAACATACAAAATGAACCGTACACGCAGGCGCACTCCTCATACATGAGCACAATATAGTTTAAATATATTGCCTATTTTATCAAATTGCATCCAAGATATCGATTGAGCCTCAGAACTTGATCCGTTCAATTGTTATTGAGATTTCAAAATCTCGGGTACTCGCAACTCTCGTACTCGCGTAAGTATATATACACGGGGCAGTCTCGCGCTGCGCGTGTACTTGGCGCGAGACACTACCGTGTCTCTTGATAAGTATTGTTTTACATTTTATAATTTTAAAAATATTAAAAATATTTTTAAAATTATAAAATGTAAAACAATACTTATCAAGAGACACGGTAGTGTCTCGCGCCAAGTACACGCGCAGCGCGAGACTGCCCCGTGTATATATACTTACGCGAGTACGAGAGTTGCGAGTACCCGAGATTTTGAAATCTCAATAACAATTGAACAATTGAAATATTAAAAATATTTTTAAAATTATAAAATGTAAAACAATACTTATCAAGAGACACATATTAAAAATATTTTTAAAAGAAGAGTGTTAAAATTAGAAAATTACGATGCCAAACGAAATGAGCAAAATGATAAACGTTTTAAAACAATACTGTTGCGCTGACCGCGTCGCTCAATCACACCAGACACTCTCGCGCTTGCTCTCCCGACGCACGCGGAAATAAAGGAAACACTACGGTTTAAAAGGAAAACAATTTCAGCGTTTATTATCGTCGCGATACAGAAGAGCGTGGACACACATCCGAACGGTCCAACAGCTCAAGACAAAATCCCAGTTGTTTTACAATCAATCAATACAGCTCGTTGCTAAGGACGTTTCGCATCTTGACGGAAAGACGGCTC
Organism: Leptothorax acervorum; assembly: GCA_035220615.1. Classification (NCBI taxonomy): domain Eukaryota; kingdom Metazoa; phylum Arthropoda; class Insecta; order Hymenoptera; family Formicidae; genus Leptothorax; species Leptothorax acervorum. Next base: position 279,192 of record JASTWQ010000230.1, on the reverse strand, counting down.
GTTGCATGCACGCTTCAGCTCGGAGTTTGAGAGCATACCGGGCGGCATGCACGCAACACTGCCCCCCTTCTTCAAATTGTCAGCCCGACAATCAGCGAGGCAGCTTGCTGCAACTCCTCGGGAGGCCGCTGCTTCTGGACGGTTTCCTGCCCTCCTCGTTCTGTTGCAACGAGTTACCGGGCTCCGTCCATTTCAGCCTCCACATCAGGTTCCTTTCAAGCCTCTCCTCATAGAGCTGGCCAGGCTCCACGACAAAGTTCCTGCTTGACCCCCTGACTTCCGCCGCCGGTGCTCCTCTTCCCTCTTGAGCTTTGCGCACTTGGGTCTTCTTTCTTCGGGATCAGAGGGGCAAAACTTCCGTGGACCCATCGCTCTAAGAGCTCTCTGCCCCTGCCTCGGCATTCGCCCTCAGTCTCACGGGAAAACCACGGTCAAAAACCGTGAGAGAGGCCGTCCAGAAAGGTTTCCCAGAAAAAACTTCTGTAATTTCTCAGCCGCCATGCCTTTTCCGTTTGGTGCTAATATCTGTAGCAAAACATTTTAAACGCAGAAAAATCGGACAAAAATCAATTAGTAACTTCCTAAAAATAATTTAAGTTCGGGCTCAGACTCATGTCGGATCGGGTTAACACTATGTCGGATCGGGTTAACACTCCCCCCTAATACAAAATCGGAAAATTATTCCCTTTCCTGAAAAGAAGCCAAGCGATCTGTATGAACGATTTTATTTTTACGACGAGGAGACTCTTGAATACAATACACGACATCACTAAGTCTTTTTATTACCACCCATGGTCTTACGCATGGACTCTGCAATTTCGGGGTCTTACCCGTTGCTTGGGGGAGGGGGGGGGTGTAAATCCGTCCCCGGATTTGCGACGAGCGAGATATTATGCGACGATCTCGAAGGACCAGAGGGGGGTACGGTCCCCTCGCGACGAATAATGTGCACTATGCACGTATGACAAGCGAAACAAAACGGAATCGAATGCAAAGCGTGCGACTCACCGTATCGGTGCCCCGGCGCCCTCCTGGGGGGGTGTAACTCCGTCGACCTCGATGTTCTCTCGGCAGCTCTCCGTGGTAGCGGGAGGAGCCGGCTGGCAGGCAAGTAAGGCAGGCAAGCAAGGCAGGCAAGCGAGGCAGGCAAGCAAGGCAGGCAGCAAGGCAGGCAAGCAAGGCAAGGCGCGACACTTCTCTTTGCACTTATATTCCGAATGAAGATTGTCGAAGACGACTTGACTCGATCCCGTCTGGGTGAAGAGTGATGTGCTCCGCGGCACTTTCCAGCTCGCGCCGTACTACACAGGAGCGCGATTAAGGACAGTTAAGGACCGTATCTTTCGTGACTATAATATAGGGACTGCGAATTTGAATATTGACGATATGAATTAATGTAATTTGCGTGATTTTATGTATTTCGCGGTTTTTTGAATATGACTACGCTGAGGATGGCCCAAAGAAAGGGCTGAAACGTTCGTTTCTTCGATATGTAATTTTTTTTTTAATATATTGCGCACTAGTTACAGCGCCCGGCTCTAACTGCCTGTTTTATTCTTTTACAAGATTTATTATTTAAAATTTCATAAGCACAACAACGCTTGCGTGAGTCCGCGTCCACGCCTTCGAGACGACGCACAACATTAGCTCTGCCGCGCGCATAAACCGGAGCCCGGGCTTCGCCTGTCGAACCAGCCCCGATCAACCCGACAGAAGTTAGTTTTCCTGCTTCTGCGCGGGACATTCTGAACGGAAATGCCCGGTTGCCCCACATCCCCAACACTCCTTTGTTTTCCGGCGTTCATTTCCCTTTTGTCCTTTTATAGGTTTCTTCGTTTCCGAAACTTCTTTCTGACCGGAACGAGAATCTCCCGGCGTAGCGTCTCTTTTTCCTGAAAAACAATTCTGATTTATAAATCTGAGCGTCTTCGAACGCTCGATGGCTATTTTAAGCGACGTTATTACCTCTACTTGTAGGGTGCGCTTCACAAAGCCGTCGGACAACGCGGCGACGAACTGAGAGCTTGCAATTTTGTCGCGAACTTCATGAGAACATTTAGGGTACGCCTTCTGCGATAGCCTCTCTAAATGCGCGCCCAACGCTGCGAAATCTTCGCCCGGGCGCTGCTTCCGGTTAGTGAATTGAAGATAATAATTCTGAGCAAGTTCGCTTTCCCCGAAACGCAACTCTAACTTCGCCTTTAACTCTGTGTAAGAGAGAGATTTGATCCCGTCGGCGTACGCATCAAGTAATGAACGCGCTTTCCCTCGTAAACACGACGCCAAAACGACCGCTTTTTCCGCCTCACTCCATTTATTTGCAACGGCAATTAGTGAGAATTGTGAAAGAAACTCGTGTAACGGCGCCGTGCTGTCGTACATATCGGGCTAACTTAATCCCGCGAGAAATTCTGTCTCCGGACGCGTCTACACCCGCGCCCGTCACCCGCACCGCGCCGCTCGCGTCTTCGACCGAAAGAAAATTATTGGAGGGACTTAGCTCTGAAATCCTCTCCTGAATATGATGAAGCTTGTCATCGCACTGCCGCATCATCGCCGCGAACTCGGCTTCCCTCTGCATACGCTCCGCGCGCATTTCACGGATTTCCTGCATCACCGCCTGCAGTGTAATCACTTCCGCCGTCATCTCCGGAGCGTCCGACTGTGGAGTCGTTGACCGGAGCCGTTTTCTTGTGGGAGCTGTCGAAGCCATCTCGTTTTAATTAGCGCAGCTCGTCTCTTGTATCCCGGACGAGCCCCCAAAATGTTGCGCTGACCGCGTCGCTCAATCACACCAGACACTCTCGCGCTCGCTCTCCCGACGCTCGCGGAAATAAAAGAAACACTGCGGTTTAAAAGGAAAACAATCTCAGCGTTTATTATCGTCGCGATACAGAAGAGCGTGGACACACGTCCGAACGGCTCAACAGCTCAAGACGAAATCCCAGTTGTTGTTTTACAATCAATCAATACAGCTCGTTGCTAAGGACGTTTCGCATCTTGACGGAAAGACGGCTCGTTGCACGCTTTGGCTCGGAGTTCGAGAGCATACCGGGCGGCATGCACGCAACAATACGATAGGGGAACTGTGCCTATGTAATATCGCACCCGGGCCTATTTTGTAAAACCAAAACTTTAATTTTAAAATCTTTTAAAAACATAATTAAACCATATATATTATTTTATTCTAGGATTATAGTAATGTGATCTAAATGGCATAGTTAGTGTATGCAGTGTTCAATGTTTACTTTAACTGTTTTTTTTTCTGAAGGAAAACAAAGAAAGTAGCATTTGACGATATCACAAAAGAGTGTTCTTAACATCGCATCTTTCTTTACACATTTTTATTAAAAATACAATTATGACACACAATACATGCTGGAAATAGACACAACTTAAAATAGGGCATATACGGTTGGTAAAAATATCCTCTTTTAATGAATAAGAAACCCCATGGGATTTGCCACGGGCTACAGGGTGGGGTGATGTGGTCAGCATCACGCCTAGCCGATTTACTCCTGGAAAAAATCATATTAGTATATTACTCATTGGACAGGAGGCTGAGGCGGCTCCAGAGATATTCTAGAGGCAGACCAGTTAGGAGAAATGGGTGGTATAAGGAGTACTTCTAGAGGGCGGAAATAGGAATACTACTAGGAATAAAGTAACATAACCGATTAAAGCATCACAACAATGGGTAGCAAAATATATTTCTAATTTAGGAATGTAATTAGATACAATATTACATCTTTTTATGACAGAAATTGATTCTTGGTACATATCCTTTTTGCTGTACTAATTGTGGAGATGTTGGAGGCGCAGTGAGAGGTGTGCGAACAGACGACTCCCTTGATTTTAACACCACACAAATTTATTTTTATAACACTTCTATGTACATATATGTACAGGTAGCAAGCTTGCTTATTTATTGTAATTTCTGTTTAATTTTATTTAGGGACCCTTGCGGCGCGGCAACAAAATAAGTTAAGCTTTCTGCGGAATTTTTCTCTCACGGTAAGTGATGTGAGGCTCGGTGAGTGTTACTAGGATCAGGCCGTAAAAGTTGTGTGTAGTTTTCCTCCGAAGTTGTCTCCCAGTCGGAGGTCTGCGTAGCTACCTCGCGGGCCTCGATCTGCTCCTGTGCTCGTCGTTTGGCGCAAATCTGCGTCGCTCTTTCCCGTAAGGCTTTCGGCGGTAAAGGCGGAAACGGTGAAGTCGCTCTGAATGTATCGCGGGCTGGTGTAACACCGCACTCTTATATCCCACGGAGTGATCCGTGGGGGTCTCGTCTTTCTCGGAGGGGAGAGATCTATCGGCGTAAGGCGCAACTACACGCTCGTCCGTTTCCGCTTCCGTCCGGAGGCTGGCGTCCTGGCGACGGCATTGGTGGAGGCAGCCACCCCGCCACTGCGTCTGTCGACGAATTCGCCGGGGCGATGCCCGCCGGTGAGCTTTGCTCCGTGCGTCCCGTGGCTCTTATCAAAAACGCCTGTCGTGCTCTGGCTCTGAGGGTCCTCTATGGATCCGAGTTTCCTCGTTAAGTTCCGATAGTTGAAAGGCGATTTGGTCCTCTTTTATACCGTTCTTGTTGTTTTTCTCTTACAAGTTTTTTTGATTATATCCCGCGATTCCTAACGGTGAGCGCGGGAACTTACGCGAGTTTGCGATAGTGCTCGCAGGAGAGCGCGCTCCTCCTGCGCACGTCTTTTTCGGTGTGGTGGCCGAGCTGCCGTTCTGTAGAAGCGCGCACGGCAGCTATATTAATAATGCAAGACACCTCTTGATTTCAAAACCTCGTTTAAACTATGTTCTGCAACGTTACGCATTATATCACAGTTCTGACAATTGAGTGAAACAAAAGCGTCCAAAGCAGCGTTGTTCAACAGTTTCCATTGCGCACCGAAAGAATAGAACACGTAACAGACTCAATATTGTAGAGTGTGAAATTAGGAACAGGATGATAATAGGCACGGTTTTCCTACGCGTGTGTTGTTTAGGTCTAAATTAAAAACGTTATTTGTTTTTATTATCTTATTATATTTCGAGATCCAGCAGCGCCAAGTTTTTTTGCATTAATTATATTTTAATTAAATATTTTTATTTTGCATTTTTACTTTTTTTATTCTTTTCAATTAAATCTTTTATTCCATGGTAAATATTTACTTTTAGAGGAACACCTTAGAATAATTCTGACTTGGACATATATTGTCAGTCATATTTTTAAGCAACCTGCTATAAAAAAGTGTTGAGGTCCGTGGATTTACACAATAAATAAAAGAAAAATATGATTAAATAATAACTTTAATCTGTTAGACCGATTTTACAATAAGCGAACAGCGTTGCGCGGGCAGCGTTACAAAAGGCAATGCGAACAAATCTAGTCACATTTTATGGAGTGAGGAACAAAAGAAATATAAAGTAACTATTTCTAGATTGGTAACTAAAACGAAAAATGCTGCCATCTATTAGAGAGTTAAATTGTTATTGCCAACTTCCAACACTCCTCCTTGATTTAACGATGTTCTGGATCTTCAGTGTCCGTCGATCCTCGGAGTCCAAGTCCAGATCGAAGCTTGGCAAATTGAGCTCTGGGTAGTGGCTTCGTAAGGATGTCAACTACTTGCTCCTTTGTGTTTACATACTCAACTGCTATTAGTCGTTTTTCGTGCAGATCTCGTACAAAATTGTACTTTACATCAACGTGCTTTAGCCGCTTGTGTTCCCACTTCGAAAGAAGATAAATGCACGATTGGTTATCCTTAAAGATTTTGGGTGGATCTTTACTAGTTATCTCAAAGTCGATCAGGAGGTTTTTCAGCCACAGTAATTCAGCTGATGCTGTAGCCAAGGCGATATACTCCGCTTCCGTTGATGACAAAGCAACTGATGTCTGCCTTTTAGTGGTCCAGGAAACCGTATTACCAAAGATCTTCATCAGGAATCCAGAGGTCGATTTCCTGTCCAACTTGCTTCCAAAATCTGCGTCCACGTAACATGATAAGTATTCGACTCCTCCTTTCTTGAAGCATAATCTGATGTCCAGCGTTCCATTAATATAGCGTAGAATTTTCTTCAGCCCTTTCCAACGTGCTTCCGTTTGTTTGTGTTGGTATCTGCTGAAGTAATTTACGCAAAACTTAAGTCGGGCCTTGTAGTGAGCATAGCGTACATTAAACACCCGACGAGTTCTTTATAAGGTTTCAAATCGTCAAAGGGTTTCTTCGCGCCGTCAGAGATAGTCGTCGTGTTTATCGGCGTCTTCGTTGGATTACAGTCCTCTATATTGAAGCGTTTCAGCATCTTCTCGAGGTAGTTCCGCTGGCTCAAGTGAAGTTCGTTTGTTCGATGTTGATACCGAGAAAGGATGTCAGCTCGCCTAAGTCTTTCATATGAAATCTGGATTTCAACGCGTCCTTTATATTGTCGATTTTCTTCAAGTGATTTCCGGCAAGGATTATATCGTCGACATATACAAGTAAAAATATGCAAACTTCTTCATATTTTTAAATGTACAGGCATTTGTCGACTTCGGATTGTACAAAACCCAGTTCTGTCAGGAACCTGTAAAGAGTTTCGTTCCAAGCTCTCGGAGCTTGCTTGAGTCCGTAAAGTGCCTTTCTCAGCTCGCAGATTAAATTATTTTTGCTCTCGAAACCTTTTGGTACTTTCATGTACACTTCTTCTTCGGAGTTTGCCGTGTAAAAAAACGTTTTTTACATCCATGTGAACTGCCACAAGATCTTTCTCGACGATTACGATCAAAAGAGTCCTCAGAGTTGTAAGCCTAGTTACAGGAGCATATGTTTCTTCGTAGTCGTATTCTTGTTTTTGAGCGCAGCCCTTGATCACCAGTCTGGTTATCTTTTGATTTCTCCGTCCTTGTCTCGCTTGATTTTTAAGACCCGTTTATTGTTTAATAATCGTTTTTCTTTGGAAAGAGTAGTCAGTTCCCATGTGTCATTTTTTAGTAACGCGTCGACTTTTTCGTTTACTGCTTGCATCCACTCGTTCTGGTCATCTCGTGAAGCGATATCTTCAAATGTGTTCGGCACGTCCTCTACAAATGCTTCTGCATGTAGTGCTAAAATAGCATAGTCTTCAAGGTAACGCGGTTTCACAGGCTTTCTCGTGCTTCGTCGAGAAGTTTCGATGTATGTGGGCTCTTCTTGTCTTACGTGCTGATCGTCAGCTTCTTGAATTTCATCTGCTTCTGTTCAGACAAAGTCTTCATATCGATTTTTGCTCGAGCATCTGATGAGCTCCGTCATTCGCCTCTATTTACATTTTCGCGTCTTGCCTTTGTCTGACCGTTTTCGGTCGCCTCTGTCTATCCAATCGTATAACAACACGCGTGTCACCACGCGTTCTAACGAACCTCGGCTCTTTTCTCCGAAACGCGCTCCTGTCAGTCTTCGACTGAATCTTGTGCTAATTAGCGGTAAGCGGGCACACCTTTTCGAGAATTAAAGTTTTGTAAATCGAACTCTAAAATCAGTTTTTTTCGAATTCCTTCTCTGAATATTTCTGGTCCTTCGAGCCGGATTAAATCTACGAATTTCTCGTAAAAGACTCGTTCCACCGCGAATCTCGTTTCTTGCAACGGTTTTCGTGACTTCGTCGCCTATACTCGCGAACGTCCGAAAGACTCTCGCTCGCTCAGTGCACCAAAACTCAAGTTAGTGCATCTCTCTCAGCCGTTTCTTTGGATTCTCTTCGCAACAAGACGGCTCAAAAGCGTCGTTCGCTCCAAGGAAATGGCCACTCTTGAAGCCGTTATTCGGACGCAGCTCGAACTAAAACATCGCATAAGTCGCGTCGTCGACAACCTCAAGAAACTGGGTAAGGAGAAAATTACTCCTCTTAGCATTTATACGCGATTCACCGCGTTGGAGTCAAATTGGAAGGCGTTCCAAGCGTCTCACGCTTCCTTAATTATCGCTCAGACTGAACAATTGAAAGCGCACGAGTACTTTACTCAAGATTATTACAACGCGTGTGAAACTGTGTATTTTGCGAATAAAGACGAACTCTTAACGCTCCGTCAAAACTTAGCCGCCTCAACTCAGGCCAGCACGGATGGCTCGCTCGATCAATCTGCATCTGCATCGTCGCGTAATTCGATCGCTCGCGCTCTTCCAAAAATCTCGCTGCCCAAGTTTTCTGGCGATTACTATTCGTGGCCTTCATTTCGCGATCTCTTCACTTCGATGATCGTCTCAAATCCGGCCATTCCGCCGGTCGAAAAGTTACACTATCTCAAAAATCATGTAACCGGGGAAGCAGTTCGCCGAATTTAAAATCTCGCCGTTACAGCCGACAATTTCGTGCGGTCGTGGAACGTGTTAGTTGTCCGTTACAAAAACAAACGCGTTCTTGTCAGCTCTTATTTGGATCAGCTTTTCGAACTACAAGCGTCAACTCGCAAATCCGCCGAGGAGCTCAAGGACTTAATCGCGACGGTTAAAGAAGCTCTCGGCGGATTGCAATCGCTCGGTGCTCCAACCGAATCATGGGACTATTTCATTGTTTATTTCGTCGCAAAACGATTGGATCCCGAGTCGCGCGAAGCTTGGGAACTGCATCAAGGCATCACCACAGAGCCCGCGACATTTTTGGACCTCGAGGATTTTCTCGACGGGCGCACGCAAGCTCTCAAGATGGTCGCGTTTCGTCAGGCAGATAGACAATCGAGGACGGTGAAACCCGGTACGAAATCCAAATAAGCAGCTCGTATCAACGCCGCTACGACCTCGACCGCTAAAGGCTCGTTTTGCAACAAAGACCATTACATTTCGCAGTGTCCCGGATTTTCTGCGAAGTCGGTTACCGAACGTCGCGAAATTGTGAACGCGGTTATGCTACAATTGCCTCGGCTCGCATCGGCTAAGTGAGTGTCGCACGATGAAGCGTTGCTGTGTGTGCAACGGACACCACCATACACTCATTCATCTCGCCGGTTCCGCTCAAATCGCGAACAACGCGCCCAGTGCAACTCCAGTGTCACCGCTCCTGTCGCGTCTCCGCCACCGCGTCTCGAGTTCAAACGGCAACCTCACTACAAGTGAGCATCAATCAGAGTTCCAGTTGCTTTCAAACATTACTCGCGATTGCGCTAGTGCACGTCGTATCCGAGTACGGTCATCGCGTATTAGCACGTGTGCTGCTCGATCAAGGATCGGAGCTGTCATTCGTGCAAGAATCTCTTGCTCAATCTCTTCGACTTCCTTGCCGGCCAGCCAATATTCCGATTCTTGGCATTGGATCGCGTTTCGCCGGTTTCACTCGTGGAGCTATGTCGCTCCGTCTCCGTTCGTGCGTCGAACCATCGTTCGAGTTTGACGTTCTCGCTTACGTCTTGCCGCAACTGACAGGACGTATACCCGCGACTCCGTTCAAGGCGAATTCATGGACTCACATCTGCGATCTATCGCTTGCGGATCCAACTTTCGCCTCGCCCCGTAAAGTCAACTTAGTTCTCGGCGCGGACATTTACGGGCATTTTCTTCGGTCGTCAATACGTAAAAGCGCCGCGGCACAGCCAATCGCGCAAGATACTCGTCTCGGGTGGATTCTATCTGGTCCTGCCGGACATCGGATTTCGGAGGGACGCAGTCCCGCAACCTCGACGCAAACCTTTAAGGGAGTTCTCAATCACGACCTCCACGACTTGCTTCACCGATTCTGGACTCAGGAAGAGGTCCCTTCGGCAAAATCCGTTCGACTAAGTGCTGAGGAAGAACAGTGCGAGAATCATTTTCTTGCCATGCATACGCGCGACGATTCGGGCCGATACGTGGTCAGACTGCCATTCCGTTCGAAATCCGCTCTCGGTTCCTTCTACGCTGCAGCGCTTCGCAGGCTCCGTAAAATGCAAAACCGATTCGAATCAGATAGCGAATTTGCAAGCTTCTACTCGAATTTTTTACGCGAGTACGAAAATCTCAATCATATGTCTCGCGTCTCGGTCTCTCAGTCGGGCTCGGATTCGGTCTACTTTCTGCCTCATCACGGAGTCCTTCGAGATAACACACAACAACAAAGCTCCGCGTCGTCTTCGACGGATGTTGTCCAACTACGAACGGTGTCTCTCTCAACCAGTGCTTACACGTTGGCCCAAAGAAGCAAAAGGATCTTCCTTACGTCATCCTCCGCTGGCGTGGTTACCCGTACGTGTTCATTGCTGACATCGAAAAAATGTACAGACAAATCGTCGTGCATCCTGATGATCGACGCTATCTAATGATTCTGTGGAGCCTTCTCGGGCCGCCCTTGGCCTATCAACTTCACACCGTAACATACGGTCTCGCCTGTTCTCTGTACCTCGCGATTCGTACGCTACATCAACTCGCACTCGATGAAGGCCATCGCTTTCCCGAGGCATTTTACATCCTTTTCGACGAAACATTCATCGACGATGTACTCTCTGGAGCCGACACCATTCCTTAAGCTCGCACAAAAGCTACGTAAGTGGACAAGCTTCTCATGGCGGGCGGCTTTACCTTTTAGAAGTGGACATCCAATGAATCCGAAATCATCGCCGATATCGATACCCGCCGTCACGCTGACGCTTCATCTCACGAGTTTCAGGCCGAATCTTTCGCTCGTGCACTCGGGCTAACATAGAACCCGCTGTCCGATGTCTTCGTGCTACAACCGCGCTTTTCCGCATCTCCGAGCATCATCACAAAACGTGTCGTGCTTTCGCGAATCGCTCAGGTTTTCGACCTGCTCGGCTGGATGACGCCCATCACCGTCGCCTTGAAGATTCTTCTGCAAGAGTTATGGAAACTTAGGATGGATTGGGACGACCCTCTGCCGGACGCTTACGCTCATTGATGGACAGAATTCGAAGAGGCAATTGGCGGAGTCTCGATCACCATCCCCCGATGGCTCGGATTCTCGTCATCATCTGTATTCATAGAGCTCCACGGATTTTCCGATGCTTCTCAACACGCGATTGGTGCCGTGATTTACGTGCGAGTGATTGACAATCTCGGTTCTCCGCGAATGTCTCTCGTGGCTGCCAAAAGCAAGGTCGCGCTGCTCAAAAAAGTCACAATTCCGCGTCTCGAACTCGACGCCGTCGTTCTTCTTTGCCGGTTAATCCCTGTCGCGCTCACATGGATCCAAGGGGAGCCGTGCCGTTGGAAGGAATACGTCGCTAATCGCGTCGTGCTCATCCACGATCTTGTGCTCACGGCGAGTTGGCATCACGTCGCTGGGAGCGATAATCCCGCGGATTGCGCGTCTCGTGGCATCTCACCGGCCGCCCTCGTCAATCATCATCTTTGGTGGGCCGGACCGCCTTGACTTCCTCAACCTCCCACATCGTGGCCTTCGACCGTTCCATCCGTTGATCCCACTTACGATCTCGAGGAACGACCTTCTCAAGCCACTCTCGCAGTGCCGTCGCAAGTCGCGTCGTGGAACCTCGTCCATCGGTATTCGTAACTTTCGCGGCTCATCCGCATCACCGCTTGGCTCATTCGCGCCGTCTCACGCTTTCGAACCCGTTCGGATTCGCCGCGAGAGCGCATATTAACTCCGCCAGAAATCCGTAACGCCGAACACTTCTGGCTAAAACAGACTCAATCGTGCTATTTTGCCAACGAACTCTCCACGCTCGCAACGGGTTCCGGTCTCGCAAAGTCTCACTCTCTACTTCGACTAGCTCCTTTCGTCGACGATCAAGGACTTTTACGCGTCCGCGGTCGTCTTCGCAATTCTCTACTCGATCCGGACGTGAAACATCCGATTTTACTGCCGCGAGATTCTCCGCTAACTCGTCTAATTCTTAATGACACTCACCATCGAACATTACACGGTGGAGTGCAGTTTATGCTTTCAGTTTTTCGTCAACGATTTTGGATACTGGGTGGCCGCGCTCCTGTTAGCTACTTCGTTTGGCGTTGCGTTCGCTGCACGCGATACCGCGCCGCCGCTGCAACAGAGCTCATGGGGCAGCTTCCTTCCACGCGAGTCACGCCATCAAGGCCATTCCTGCATGCCGGGGTCGACTATGCCGTCCCATTCTTGCTTCGAACGTGGACGCTCCAGTCGCACCTACAAGGGCTTTTTCGTCCTGTTCGTCTGCTTCGCCACCTCCGCCGTCCATCTCGAACAGGCCATTGACTACTCGACCCAAGGTTTCCTCGCCGCTTACAAAAGGTTCTCAGGTTGTCGAGGTATCTGCGCCTCTCTCACCAGCAACTGTGGCACGAACTTTGTCGGCGATGACGCGGAGTTACGCCGTTTATTCGATGCTGCATTTCACGAGCTTACAGATATCGCCAACATTCTGGCCTCCTCCAGAACCGAGTGGCGCTTTAATCCTCCGACCGCTCCTCACTTCGGTGGTAAATGGAAGCCGCCGTAAAATCCGTTGTTTCATCTCCGACGCTTAATCGGTGACTCAATCCTCACTTATGAGGAATTCTCCACTCTGCTGATCCAAATCGAATCCATTCTCAATTCTCGGCCTTTGTGTCCATTGTCTGACGACCCCACTGATCTCGAAGCGCTCACTCCAACGCATTTTTAAATTGGCTGTTCTCTTTCCATGATCCCGGAGCCTTCGTTGCAGGACGAGATTACCACGCGACTCTCTCGCTGGCAGTTCCTTCAGCAGCTCACTCAACGATTTTGGCGTCGTTGGACTCGGGAGTACTTGCAGATATTTCGAAGTGGCGGCATCCTTCCCGACAAATCAACATCGGGTCTTTAGTTCTCTTGATGGATGACCGATACCCCCCTGTCAAATGGCCCCTTGGACGAGTAATACACACGCATGCTGGACAGGATGGACTTATTCGCGTTGTCACCGTTCGCACCGCGACTTCAACATTTCAACGACCAATTGTAAAATTGTGCCCCCTGCCTGTTTCAGATTAATCATTTCGTTCTAATCTCGTTTCTCAAATATTGTTACAACTTCCACGCAAATCTATTGCATTATATTCAATTACCTCTAAACTTATTTAACTTTTTTATATTTCGTTAATCAACGCGCTTATCGCTCTTTAACTGGTTTATTTCCCAACAATTTCGGCATTGAAATGTTCAATACCGAGGCGGGCGGAATGTTCAGACAAAGTCTTCATATCGATTTTCGCTCGAGCATCTGATGAGCTCCATCATTCGCCTCGATTTACATCCTCGTGTCTTGCCTTTGTCTGACCGTTTTCGGTCGCCTCTGTCTATCCAATCGTATAACAACACGCGTGTCACCACGCGTTCTAACAAACCTCGGCTCTTTTCTCCGAAACGCGCTTCCGTCAGTCTTTGACTGAATCTCGTGCGAATTAGCGGTAAGCGGGCACACATTTTCGAGAATTAAAGTTTTGTAAATCGAACTCTAAAATTAAAGTTTCTTTCGAATTCCTTCTCTAAACAGCTTCCTTGTGCGGATCATCACTTTGTACGGATTCTTCGTTCTTGGCATCTTCCTCAAGTCAAAGTTCCTCCTTCTTTTCCTCATGATGGATCCATTGGTCGCTGCTCAGTCCATCAAAAGTGAACTTTGTTTCGCCGAATACCACTTCTCTTTCGAAAACGATTTTTTGATCTTCTAGGCTCCAAAGCTTGTAACCATTCGGGCAATATCCAACGAAGTAGCATTTGAGTGACGAATTGAACTTTCTTTGTATAATTTTCTTAGGAAGTCTCAGGTAAGCGATGCATCCGAATATCCTCAGTTTCCCAATATTTGGTTTTTCACCATATCACACAGTAGCAGAAATCTGTTCGTTCAGAGACGATGTCGGACTTCAATTTATCATGTATACAGCAGTTTGAACTGCTTCAGACCAAAAAGATTTTCCGAGCTTACCGTTTAGCAGCATACACTGTGCTCTTTCTAGGATGGTGCGATTTATCTTCTCAGCGACGCCGTTTTGTTCTGGCGTATATCTAATAGTGAACTCAAACTGAATTCCCTTGCTTTTGAAGAACTTCTTCGTTTCTTTCGAGATATACTTTCTTCCATTATCGCAACAAAATCGACTCAATTTCAAATTGAAGTGGGCACTCGCCATAGCCTCGAAACTCTTGAAATACTGCAATAATTCAGATTTTGACTCCAAAATATAGCTCGCCGTGAAGTGTGTAATTATCGATAAACGTGAGCACGTATCTTTTTGAATCATGAGAAACAAGACTTACAGGACCGATAATATCGCTATGAATTAACTGCAACGGACGTGTCGCTCGCCTACGCTGCTGATTGTGCGGCTTGTGGGTCTGCTTTCACTCGATGCATACTTGACACAGATTCCTCGACGTTTTTGAAAAATCAATTTTTATTCCGTTGGTTTGGCTCTGTAATTTCTTGATGTCTTTATAGTTTAGATGGCCCATTCTTTTGTGCCACAAATCGTATTCTTCGCTCTTTGTGCTGAGATTCGCAGAAACGGACTTTCTGAAACTTAATTCGTACAATTCTGTATTGTTTCTGTGAGCAACTGCTACCGTATGATTACCTCTAGTAATAAGTCCGCGTCCGTTTTCGAATGTAACACGAAAACCGTTTATTTCAAACTGACAATAGATTGTACTCAAGCTTTGGCACTGAGAGAACATCCTTTATAGTGATCGAGACATTACCTCAGTTGACGGGACTCAGAAGTTAAATTTTTCCGACCGTGTTTGCTTGTAGAAAAGCTCCAGATTTAGCAACCCTTATTTTAATCGGCACATCAAGTTTCTTAATACTGCTCAGTGGGACGCTGCTACTCACCAGATGTTCGGTAGCACCGGAATCAAGAAGCCATTTGACGTTGTAATCTGTAGTGTTTCCAGTCATCGCGGAAAAACAAAAAGTGTTTAAATTTGTATCATTTTCAGACCCAGCAGCTGCATTTGCACTCCGTGAGTTTTTGTCCTTCAATTCTTGTGCTCTTTTCCTGAAATCGGTTTGCTTATGTCCAACCTTTTTGCACCAGTTGCATTTAAACGGAAACTTGGGTGTTGATTTGCCTTCATTTCGTTTTGCTTTATTTCTTCGTCTTGAAGTTGTTCTTCATGAATCCGACAGATAAATTTTCGCTGGCCAAGGTCTCGAACGCAGTTACTACATTGTCATACTCGGACGGCATGGTAAGCAGGAGGTGACACACGATGTCCAGTTCCTCCAATCTGGCTCCCGTTGAGCGCAGGTTACAAATGAGTTTGTCGAATTTTAGAAAATGATTAGCGAGTGTGTCATTTTTTCCTCTCGAACGTCTCACACAGTGATGTCCACAAATCAAACGCCGTCTGTTTATCCCTGGCGTATTCCAGATGGCTATCTGCGATTCGTTGAATTATCTGAGACACTTCCGGTCGCTTTTACAATGTGCAGCTATCTGTTTTTCCTTTTCCGCCCGCTGTACTGCGTTGTCAGTATCGAGAATCTTCACCTTTCGCGTATATGCTTCTTCGACGTATTGAAGTACGATTCATCTCACTTAGGAGTGTCTCCATCTGAAATCTCCAATTACTGAAATTGGTTTCGTCGAACAATGGGATTCTATACTTTTCCACTTCATCGGCCATTATTATTTGTAGGTTACTATCACGACTATTTAGTAACTACAATACTTTTCAATCTTATGTTAATTTCTTGAGCAATCAATTAAATGGACTATTGAAAGAAATCCTACTTAATATTGTATGTTTCATTTAGTTTATGTATAACGGTGCACCATCACATTTTAGCCGAACAGACAGTTCCTAAATAAACAATTTTCTAAACATGGATAGGTCGTGCAGGGCCTATCGTTTAGCTTGCTTGTTCCTCAGACTTAAATCCATTAGATTTTTATTTGTGGGGTCACTTGAAAACAATTGTTGGTATTTATGCATAAAAGCGACTCCCTCTCCGATTTGCTTGATATTTTAGTATGTTGTTGGGGATGTCTTCCCGAGTCATTTCATATATATATAAGGGTCGGACTCAAATAGCTTCGAAGATACAAGCTGAGAAAGGAGGTATTTATGCATAAAAGCGACTCCCTCTCCGTGATGCGAGCTTTGAAAACGGTAAAGTGTATGTGAGTTTTATTATGAGAGCATGCCAGTAGTCGGCAGGCAGACCCCAGACTGGTTTGGAAACGACATGGCGGATCCCGGCGACTAATCAGAAAAGGCGGCACAGGTTGCGCCTCTCATTATTAAGGTTTTACTGCAAAGTTGCATACAGACCGAAGGAGGCCATTTCGAGTACCTCCTATAAAGATATAAGCAGCTGCAAATTACCGGAGCACAAAAATGGCTGTAACTCGGAAAAGGACATATGTTTATATACAATTATTATATTTTATATAAAATTATTATTATGTTTATATAAAATTATTATATTTTATCTTTGACACTATCCATGAACATCTCGGATGTCTTGTCTCCAGACAAACAAAAAAACAAAATTCTGATAGGACATCTGATAATAGTGAAAAAGAAGGAAATACATGGTTCACCACCCCATACCACCCTTCAATATCGGATAAATTCAGGAATATTTTTAGAAGTTTTGACATTAAACTATCTTTTTATGGTACTAATAAACTAAATAAATTCATTAGAGTCCAGAAGGATGTACTTCCTACTTTGTAATTATGTAATGTATTATACAAGATTTCCTGTCGGGATTGCGACACGTCGTACGTCGGACAAACCGGAAGACAAGTCAAAACGAGGATCTCTGAACATCGTAATCACATCCGCAGAAACAGTTTTGCTCATTTTGTGATTACTGACCACAGGGTCCAACAAGGTCACGATTTCGACTGGGAAGGTGTTCAAATATTGGATTACGAGAGATACTATTACAAGAGACTCATCTCGGAAATGTTGCACATAAAGAAACAGCATAATGGTTTGAATTTACAATCTGACACAGATTGTTTACACCACGCATATCTGTCCGCGGTCAACAATCTATAGTATCTTTCGTCATCCATGTTTATGTATATTTATCTCTTTTATTGTTTATTTTTTAACGACAACGACTTGTCCTGCGATATTTTGCTCTGTGTTCTCATTTATATTTCGACCAACGCACATGCTCGACGCTTTATCGTTTCTTCTTGATATTTAACTTGACTTTTTATATTCAAATTGTGCGACTCTTTTGTAAAATTATAATTCTTCGACTGCGGCCGATCCTGAGGTGAGTTTCCCTCATTTTTTTGTACTTGTCAGTTTTAATTTATTACTGACGACAAATTATGGTTTCCTACAGCGGATATCATGTCCATTATGTCCGTGCTTACCAGCCCACATAATCAGACATCTCTTCATGAAGGGAGCATCTTACCTCAGGGTCAGCACTAACAACGCTCTGTACTTTCGAAATCACCAATAAATTGCTGAGGATGGCTCAAAGCAGGAGCCGAAACGTTCTGTACATGTAAACTTTTCGTATTTTTTATTTGCGCATTTCCTACCGCGCCTGACTCGCATACGCCGTGCTTTCAACTCTTTGACAATTTCACGAGTCTAATAACGTAATTGTTTATATAAACTTTTTTTCGTTGTTTTTGTGTCTCTTATCCACTGCTGGGCTGCGTTCCGCTTAACGCTCGCAACACTCGGAGAATCATTTCATCCTTGTTGTTTGTCAAATGTTGAACAAGGAAGAATGATGATTAGTTGTCGTCCGGACGTTTATACGGAACGCACCCCTGAAGTGGATCCCATATGTTAGGAAACAACCTGTCTTTTTGATTGGATATAGATATATTAAATTAATTTTGTACACAGCGCCGTAGCTGAGGTCATTGACGCCCAGGGCAAGATTCTGATTTTGCGCCCACAAAAAAATTCCACGGGATAGTACATATATTGAAATAAAACAATTATTTTAATTACCTATACTATTTGTTTAGGGACAGTTATCTTAAGTAAAATTAGTCACTATTATAAAAAACGACAAGTAAAAAAAAGAAAATAAATAAATTTATAAAATTTATTTAATTATTAATATTTTACTTTTCTAGATTTTTCACTGGCCATTTTATCTATTATTTGGTTGTAATTAATTTTTTCAGTGGTTGTATTCTATAGACAATATTACTAGATTTGTTAGTCGCTCCTGTCCAATTTGTGATCGCAAATAATTTTTTATTAATTTTAATTTACTGAACGATTGTTCACAACTGGCGGAAGTTATGGGTAACGTCAGCGCCAAACGGAGAAATATTCCTATTGGGATTGGTTACCTGCGATACGCCATCTGGTGGCGGTTTACTCTCTTCGGCTATCTTGCCTTTGTGACGTTACGAATGCGTTACGACCGCCAATCCCAATACGCGCACACATCGTATTGTAGGTTAAGTGCGCTAAGTGACCTACTCTTTTCGGCCATCTTGCTTTGTGACGTCAAAACCACCAATCCCAATATTTGGATAACTGGATGCCAACCCGTACTCTTTAAAACAGTTGAGTAGTGTTAGGAAATATGCACTTTTTAAATCGGGCAGTAAGGAATTGGCTTGATGTTTAAAGCTTTCAATCTCCAAACATAGTTCATTGGCATCTAAATTTTCCTTGTATTTTAATACTAAATCTGCTGCTGATTTCTTCAATTCTTTAATGGGAGTTTCCTGAAGAGAAAGTTCTGTCAAAAAATCAAAATCAGATGCTACGCTTGATAGGCTTTGGAACTTCTATTTCATTAGCTGAATCAACGTGTCTAAGGTCCGAATTTATAGACGTTTCTCAGTTATCAAGATTGGTCTGCCTTTGTCTCGCGTACGGTAAAACGGTATACGCGAAACAAAGACAGATTGATCTTGAGAACTGAGAAACGTCTATAAATTTGGACCTAAGACACGGTAAAGTTGAATTTTGAAATTTTGAAGCAGGGTTAATGTAGCGGCATCATCCTAGGCTTTTTCGTCGAACATTGGCTTAACCTCTTTACTGCGTTTTTCTGAAAATTCGGTTTCTGTCGATAATTCGATAGACAGATTCCTTGCTGTGTCCAAACATTTATCGATTTGATTCTGCCTAAAATCATTTAAAAAGTCTTTAAGTCCTTGTAAGAGTTATGATGTCTGTGGACTTCTATGGACTGGGTTTTATTTTGCAAAATTCGGTTAACGTGGTCAATACTTCTGAGTATATGGTCCCACACAATCAACAGGCAAATAAACTGAATATCGATCATTTTTAATATACTCTTGGAGTATCTGGAGTAATGACTGCAGGCGTCCCGTTGGAATATGAGAAAAATAAATGTTTATTACACGACGACTCTCCTAGTAGAATAACAAATGGATGCTTGTTATAATTGCAAAATTATAATCGCTTACAAATACAGAGAGAGATCCGTGCGCTGTGGCTTACACGAGAGAACAGAGAGCGGAAGCGGGAGTCGGCTTCCGCTAGTTTCTTTCTAGCAACAGGTAACAGATCTCTAAGTAGTGCTGATTATGTACGTGAGATGTCACAAGGCGTCAGTACTTAAACTTAATAGAATGTAATATTTTTATCACTTCGGGCAGTTGGGTAGACAAAGAGTGAACTAAATTATACTTTGGTGACCACCTTGTATTAGAATGACCTTTTAAAGTAAACTTTTTTTAAAATCGTCTTAAGTCAACAATTTACTGGACTTGACTAAGATTGGCTTAAGATACGGCTTAAGCAATAACTGTGCATCTAATAATGTCAAGTCGCACTTAAGATTTGATTATGAAACGATATTTGCTTATCTAAGCATGGTCTCAAGTTCCAGCTTTTAATTCGGTCTTAAGCAATGTCTATGAAACAATCGTGATCTTGAGAACGAGCTTAAGTCCGTCTTGAAACTCAAGAAACATCTATGAATTCCGCTCTAACACATGTTCCGGTCGGAATCCTACATCCCTTCCACTTATGGCGTTTTCGATTTGCTACTCGACCCGACTCGGGTCGCATCAATGGACGTGGAATACATACATAGATATGTATGTATTCCACGTCAATGATGCTAGAGTCCTGTGTACATGATGCGACCCGAGTCGGTTTGAGTCGTAAATCGAAAACGCCATTAATCTACGATCACATCAACGCCGCTTATGGCGCGCTATTCAACCGCGGGCCCGTGAGAACTTTTTACAAGCGGTTACTGAATGCGGACACCAATAAGCTTGCATGTCAAGCGTACTGTTACACACGCGAAGCGGAGCTTCCGCACTTTCGCAACACAACGCGGCACTCCTGCACTCACTCAACACTCACGCAATGAAAACACGGAGACACTTATAAAAACTAGACTCACGTATATTTGTAGCAGCGAAATACAAGAGTGTCAACACAAGAACAGTTTTCAAAGACTCAGTTTAATCAATAATCCCCGCGTTGCTAAGGACGCAACGCAACTTCACGGGAATGACCGCTTGCTTCAGCTCGGATCAAGCGCGGGCCGTCTCAGCGCGGGCGTAACACTCGGGCCGTCTCAGCGCGGGCGTAACACTGCCCTCCCTCTTCAGATTGTCGTCTCGACAATCCGGAAGGGCAGTTCTTGCGTCAGGGCATTCTCCCGTTCCCGCGGCTTCCAGGAAACTGTACGGCTTCTTGCCCTACCCTGGGCTGCTGCCACAGGTTACCGGGCACCGTCCTTTTCAGCTCCTACCGCTCTCCCAGGCAGTCCCCAACGACATCCCGTCTTCTACTCCAGGCGACTCCCAGCTTTCACGTAGAGAATCTCGCCCTCCAATACGCACAGCACAGTCCCATTTCTCCAGCCCGACGCTAAGCCTTCTTCGGCGTGTTTCCTCTCTTGAAGTTCTTCGGACAAGAGGGGGGAAAATTTCGTCGAGGACCCAATATCTCAAAGAGACTCCCCCTGTCCCCTGCCTCGGCATCCGCCCTAAGTCCCACGGAAAAACCTCGGTACAAAAACCGTGGGCGAGGCAGGCTTGTAGAGATGCTGCCATGGAACTTCATCTCGCCTTTTCGAGTTCTCCGCATCTCCTCTGGCCAGTAACAAACTTTCCTAAAACACAAAACGTCAAGCGCAGAGAACACAGAACAAAATATTTAAAAATTCTTACTTAGTAACTGTAATAGTCTCCGGGTTCCGATCTAACCTTGTAATTTCCTATTCGAAAAAGGAGCTAGTCTATCAGCATAAACTACTTTATTCTTATGTCTTGGCGACTTTCGAATACAATAAACTACCTCACTCAGTTTTTTCACTATGAAAAAGGGGCCTTCCCAATTGCTCTGCAATTTAGGGGCTTTCCCCTTCTGTCTTCGAGGATTATAAAGCCACACCTTTTCCCCTTCCTGAAAAAGAATCTGCCTAGCCCCTCGATCATACCGGGTTTTCACACAAGAAGATTTGAGATTAATCCGTCCCCTAATATTGAAATGGATCTCCTCGAGCTTTTCTCTCAAGTTCCTAATATAACCTCTAGCTACTTGTAGATCTTCCCCAGAAGGTTTCGGAGGATTCTCCCTTAACAAGTCCAAAGGCAGCCTAAGGTCTCGAGCAAAGTATAACTCCGCCGGAGTCACACCAGTGGTTTCATGTTTTGAAGATCTGTACGCCAGCAAAAACATAGGAATCCAATGATCCCAATCCCTCTGATTCTCTGAAATAAACTTAGCAAGATAATTTATTAGAGTTTGGTGCTGACGCTCAACTTGTCCGTCCGATTGAGGATGTAAGGCGGTGGTTCTCGTTTTTTTAATTCCAAGGAGTACCATTAACTCTGCAAAAAGTTTTGATTCAAAATTTCTTCCCTGATCCGTATGGACCTCAGAGGGAATACCATGCCTGGAGACAATCTCTTTTACAAAAACTTCCGCCACCGCTTTCGCTCTTATATTCCTCAAGGGAAAGGCTTCCACCCACTTGGTGAAACAATCCACAACGACAAGAAGATATTTCTTCCCAGACAAAGTTGTAGGAAGAGGACCAAGGATGTCCATTTGAATCCTTTCAAACGGGGCCCCGACATTGTAAATCTGCAAAGGGGATTTTCTCTTACCTGAGGGGCCCTTTTTGGAGATACAAATTTTACAAGAACTGCACCAGTCTTCGACATCCTGCTTGCAAGTGGCCCAAAAGAATCGCTTCCTAATTTTATCAAGGGTCTTATTGATTCCAAAATGCCCTCCAGAGGGAGAATCGTGAGCCTGCTCCAAAATCTCTCTGACTCGTTTACGAGGGACCACTATTTGCAGAAAACTCGATTTCAAATTCGGGGCCTCCCACTTTTTATAAAGAATCCCGTTCTTTAAACTTAGCGCGTCCTAATAAGACCAATAGATTCGAGCGGACACGTCTGCAGAAGCTACTTCTGAACGAGGAGGGCGTTTTCCCGTTTCCTTGGCGCGATAGATTTCAGAAATACTAGGGTCTTCTCTTTGTTCTTTTCGCCAAGTTTCCAAATTTGCTCCTACAAACTCTATTCGAGCAATCACATTTTCCGTTTCAATTGCGCTTTTCTTTTCAATTCTTGTACAATATTCACAACCCATCGTCTCGCATTGCCGCCTGGATAATCCATCAGCATTGTTATGGGAAAGCCCTTTTCGGTAAATGATTTCGAATTCGTACTGTTGGAGTCTCTCCAGCCATCGAGCTAACTGCCCCTCCAGGTCTTTGAAAGACATCAGCCATCTCAAGGAAACATGATCCGTGCGGATCAAAAATTTTCGTCCTAAAAGATAATGGTGAAATGATTTAAGGGAATCAACAATCGCCAGAAGCTCCCGTCGAGTCACGCAATAATTCCTCTCTGCTTTACTAAGCACGCGACTAAAGTAAGCAATAACTCTTTCTACTCCATCTTGTTTCTGCGATAAAACCGCCCCGATTCCTGTATTCGACGCATCAGTGTCTAAAATAAATTCCCCTTCCTCCTTTGGGAAAGAGAGTACCGGGGAGGAAGATAATTTCTGTTTTAATTCCCCGAAGGCGTGTTGGCATTTTTCATCCCAAATAAATTTGGTTTTACTCTCCGTTAACGTGAATAAAGGTTTGGCCAAAGAAGAAAACCCTTTAACAAATTTTCGGTAGTAAGAACAAAATCCGAGGAAACTACGTAACAGCGATTTAGTATGGGGAGCCTTCCAATCTCTGACGGCAACAATCTTTTCAGGATCAGTGGAAACCCCGCTCTCTGAAATTACATGACCTAAATATTTTACGTTTTTACCGAAAAGAACGCATTTTTTCGGATTCATCTTCAAATTCGCTTCGCGAAACCGTAGAAATACTTTTTTAAGATTGTCTAGCATTTTAAGAAAATTTTTTGCGAAAATTACCACATCATCAAGATAAATTAAACAGATTTTAAATAACAATCTTCGTAAAACCTTTTCCATAAGGCGTTGAAAAGTCGCGGGAGCATTACACAGACCGAAAGGCATGACTGTAAATTGCCAAAGCCCGCCCCCGACAGAAAACGCGGTTTTTTCCCTATCCTGAGGACGAATCTTTACCTGCCAATAGCCGCTTTTCAAATCCAAGGTGGAAAACCATGAGTTTCCGGAAAGTTGATCGAGGATATCGTCAATTCTAGGGAGGGGATAGGAATTTTTTACGGTCACAGCATTTAGTTTTCTGAAGTCAATGCAAAACCTTATTGTTCCATCCTTCTTTTTAACTGAGACAACCGGGGAAATCCAAGGACTTTGCGACTCTTTGATTACACCTTGTCCCTTCATTTCTTCAATAATTTTCTCCGCCTCCCCACGCATCTGAATCGGGACTCGACGAGGTCTCTGTTTAATGGGAAGAGAATCTCTCACATCTATTTCATGGTTAAGTATATCACAATTTCCTGCAACAATATTCTCAGAAAACACATCTTGAAAATCGCACAAAAAGTTAGCAAAAATTTCCTTCTGACCCAAATTCAATTTCTTAGAATTGTTAATAAAGAGTTCTTTTAAGAAAGGAGGGACCTTTTCAGAAAAGTCCTCAATTCTGGAGCAATAAAGAACTTTCTCCTCAGAAAATTTCAAGTTGCCAAAAGCAGATTCAAAAATGTTTTCCAAATTAATCTTCTTAAGAAAATCTACCCCCAAAAGGCAATTATCACCAATTTCTGCCACTAACATTGGCATCTCAAGAGAATGTCTCCCTAATTCGACCTTTACCAAAACTTTAAACTCAACAGGAACCTTCTCTCCTGTGGGATATTTTAAATTACAATTCCCTATTCGAATTTTCTCCTTTCCCTCCTCTAACATTCTTTTATTCAAGATAGAAACATCGGAACCCGTGTCTATCTTAAAAGAACAATTTTTGCCATCCAATTTTCCAACATAACAAAAATTATCAAAATTTTCTCTTATTCGGTTTACAAGAAATGTCCCCGAATAATTTAAAACCGGGGGGTTTGTCGCGCAAGTTGATCTTCCCCCGCTGAGACCAACTAAATTTCGTTTCCCTTGAAACTAGGGCAATCGGAACGGAAGTGCCCCGACTTTCCACAAGACCAGCACTCCCCCCGACCGGTCTTAAATCCACCCCGAGATCCGCCACCCTTACCTCCTTTCTCCTCTCCCCTCTCTCCCCCCTTAATTCCCGCACTTTGCGAAGAGCAACTCTCCTCCTTTCCGAAGCGTCTCTCAAAATTTTCCTTTCTCTTTTCAAAATTAAAATTTTCCCCTTGAATAATTTTTACGGCTTTGGCTCTTTCCACCGCCAATTTTAAAGACGTCACCCCCTCTAATTGAAGAGTCCACTTAACGAAGCCGCTAGTTAGCGCCGAGATAAATTGAGCGCAAGCAATTTTGTCACGGACCGCAAAAGGACATTCGGGATACGCCAATCGCGCTAATCTTTCGAGTTCGGACCCGAGTTCAGCTAAATCTTCCCCAAATTTCTGCCTCCGGTTCGTGAACTGTGAATAATAATCCTGCGAAAGGTGCCCTTCACCAAAACGCAACTCGAGTTTTGATTTAAGCTCCGGATACTCCAAATTATCCAAATCCTGCACATTCTCTAAAACCGAACGCGCTTTACTCCTTAAACACGAGGCTAGAATAATTGTCTTTGACGCATCGCTCCACATATTCGCTCGAGAAATCAGCTCAAATTGCGAAAGAAATTCCCGCAACGGAATTGTCCCGTCATATGTGTCGGGCTTTAATTTAAAAATCTGTTCCCGCTCTAACCCGCGACGCGCGTCTCCCCCTTCGCGACTCACACCCGCGAACGCGAAACGCGAACCCGAATCCGCCGTAGGTCTAAATTCAAAAGGACTTAGCTGTGTGGGCTCCCGAAGGCGTTGCAGCTCCTCCTCCCGCTGCCGCAATAACGCTATGTAATCTCCTTCCCTCCGAGCGTGTTCCTCGCGTAAAAGTCGCATCTCCTGCAACATTGCCTGGAGGATCTCCGTCTCTGTCGAAGGCTGCGGGGCATCCGTACTCGGTGTAACCGCACGTGCCCTCTTCCTGGAGGGAGCTGTCGTGGCCGTCGTGGGTGCTGCGCTCGCCGGAGCTGTCGTGGCCGTCGTGGGTGCCGCGCTCGCCATTCCGTCTCACGCTCCCCGCTCTCTTCGCACTTCGCCTGTCCGATCCCGGACGAGCCCCCAAATGTTACACACGCGAAGCGGAGCTTCCGCACTTTCGCGACACAACGCGGCACTCCTGCACTCACTCAACACTCACGCAATGAAAACACGGAGACACTTATAAAAACTAGACTCACGTATATTTGTAGCAGCGAAATACAAGAGTGTCAACACAAGAACAGTTCTCAAAGACTCAGTTTAATCAATAATTCCCGCGTTGCTAAGGACGCAACGCAACTTCACGGGAATGACCGCTCGCTTCAGCTCGGATCAAGCGCGGGCCGTCTCAGCGCGGGCGTAACACTCGGGCCGTCTCAGCGCGGGCGTAACAATACGATCAAATAAATCATTTTAATGTTGCACTATATATACGTATGTGTTTTCTTATAGACTCGTTTATAATTTGCAAGTCGTAATTATTGCAGATTTCACACAGTATGGCCTCCAGGGTCAATCCAGACTTTGTATAACTGCATATAACGCCATATATATATATGCATAAAGAAAATTATCCAGTCTTATTTTACGCGCGTGATTGTAAAATTCAATTGGATAATTTATTTACTTTATGGATATATATGGTTTATGCACGCGCGCGCGCGCACATCCACCCCCCCCCCCCCACACATACAGATCGAACTATGCAAGTGTTTGTCTAGATAGGTCCTAAATATAATCGATCTTATATATATTTATACATGCGATTAATCGCGCAATTACGCCATTTCTTAAACGTCCATAAAATTATTTTGTACAATTTACATAAACAATGTCGTAATATTTTTTAGATATATAATTTGATCGAATTTTATAAGCGCGCACTCAAAACAGCGCTATTAATCGCTTTGACGTTGAATCAACCTTGAATCGACACTGGACATGATCGATATTGCAAGAATATCGACTTTCTTATCGACTCAACCAGCTGTCAACCATATCAACGTTGAATCAACCTTGAATCAAGGTTACATTTCTAACTGGGTTCTTTATCTTCAACATCAAAATCATTTTTAAAGCGTCTAAACTAATTTCTGCATGTTGTTTCCGACAGAGCATGGTTGCCGTAAGTCTCCACAAGAATTCTATGTGCTTCAGCTGCAGATTTTTTTTGAAAAAAGTAATGCAGTAAAATTCCCCGTAAATACTCTTTTTTGGCACGAAATTCGACATGTTTAACGCTATGAAAAAATATGTTGTTTACACTTTGGCGGAATAACATATACTGTTATTTAGAGCCTAATGGTGGAGCTTCACGATGAAGTTGGCTGTAGTATTGCCTGATGCAAAAAGGCTAAGATAACACCATCTGTCGGGAAACAGCGAGAACTTATTCAAGTCCCCAATAACATTTAATAAAGAAATAAAAAAGAGAAGATTGTAGTAAAAAAAATAACGCAAAAAATATTTATGACTTAATATTTATAGATTATCAACATAAATTATAATTTTAAACAATAAGCAAAACCCGTTCGTAATTACCCCAGCTACGATTCGGCATTGCCCCGCGTGCGGCGGGTAACTCCGAATAGCAAGGTTTTGCTTTCTGTTTAAAATTATTCATGTTAAAAATCTATAAATATTAATTATTGTAATTTAAAGCCAAATAACTAAAGTACCATTTAAAATAAAGACTTCTATAATTGATAAATAATCGTCGGCTTTATTTAACTTTTCCCTTAGATGTTCGCAAATCTTCCACTCTCCCCTACCCTTAAAATTATTTTTGTTAATAAATTTATTGTGGAATAAGGAAGCGTTATTTTTTTCAAAGTAATTGTTGGGCTGAGTATAAAAACCGAAAGAAAAATACATAGCAATTAATTCACAGGAGATACAAAGGGTTCTATAATTCACCCCTGAATCTAGATTTGCGCCTTTAGAGGTTGATTAGGGCAAAATCCTGAATTATGTTTTTAAGCATTTGTATGGGTGACCATTGTAAGCAAAAACCAAGTCAATATCTCATCGGGCCTAAGAGATATTGACGAATCCGTGAAAATACATTTTACCCCTTTCCACCCCCTTAAGGGTCAAATTTCTAAAAATCCCTTCTTAGTGGGTGCTTACGTCATGAAAGGAATACACTCCCCGAATTTCATATTTCTAGGTTCAGGGGTTTGGGCTGGGCGTTGATGAGTTAGTCAGTGAGTGAGTCGGGACATTTGTTTTTATACAATAGATTTTAATAGTTTTACACAATTTTAAGAATAAACTGTTTATTGACTTGCCCTAGTGTGACAACCCTCTTAATTCGTAAGAGTATAAACTTTCTATTAAAGTATTCATAAATTGATATTTATAGCTAACAGCTTAAATTAGCTGATTGAAGTTTGGAACATTCCTGGAGCGATTTTTTAAAAATAATTTTTTATATTTCTTTTTTAGCACAGAGGCACTTCTGACAATGAGTGTCAAACACGAAATATAAATTTGCTTCCATGATTTCTTATTTTACTTTATTAGATTGACTTGATCGAAAGTGCTCTTGTTTTTTAATTTATTAAGGCCCACTTAATTTATTTTTATCTCGACAACAATTGGCCAGTAATATTTAAAATAGCTTCACAACGTTTTAACCCACAATTTTGGTTCTTATCAAGTGATCTGATGATGAAAAATGTTTTTCGCTGCGACATCTAAGACTGATGTTAAGACGTAGGTGTAGGATGTGTGGTGGTAATACATCAGTTTTAGAAGTCGCAGCGCAAAACATTTTTTATCGTCAAATCACTTGATAAGGACCCAAATCGTGAGTTGAAATGTTGTAAAGCTATTTTAAATTTTACTGGCCAATTGTTTTCGAGATAATTTTTTGGTTAATTATTATTGACGGAACAAACATTAACTTTTTGTTAATTTATTTTATTTTTTCAAAAGTGTATTAATAGGGACATTGAAATACATTAACACGTTGGCGACGTAGTACACCCGGTGGTACACTGAATATTTAACAAGGAAATGTCAGTGGGCAACCGGTGGTACACCATTCAATCGGGTTCCATACATCTTGGTATCGTACATTAAATAGAGAGATCTACTATTGGGATCTGTTAAACTGAGGCATGATCTGTGGTGGCAGAAGAAGGTATTATTCTTAGGGCCACTTCGACCAAACTCCGATTAATCTAATCGTTAATTAAAGGGTTGCCAACATGACAAAATAATTCAGCTCTTACAGAAAAGTTGCAAGTTGATTGGCTCTCGTATGGCTTTTAGCCAATCAACTTGCAACTTTTCTGTAAAAACTGAATTATTTTGTCATGTTGGCAACCCTTTAATCAACGATTAGATTAATCGGAGTTTGGTCGAAGGCCCTTAGGGTGCGCCGCCGGTGCGGTTTCACCTACTGGGATCTGTCAAATCAAATGGAGGCAGGATCTCTGGTGGCAGAAGAAGGTATTATTCTTAGGGTGCCGTCTATTTGACAGATCCCAATTGGGTTTTTAAGGCACCTGCTGACTTGATTGCCAAGTTTCTTAGAACATATATAAATGGAAGGGGAATTGCCTATACCTTCCGTGGAACGAGCCGTGTCCAGCATCGTGCGTGAGAGAAAGCTTAATATGTTCTTATTGTAAGAGAGAGAGGTAGTGGTGGAGAACTATCGCCCGCAATGCGCATGCGCCGGTATCGTCTGCTATGATTACCTTGCCCCCTTTTGCCAACGCGACGATATCTGCGCATGCGCATTGCAGGCGATTGTTCTCCACTACTTTTCTCTCTCGCACGATGTTTGAGACAGGCTCGATGCTCAAATCCCCTTCCATTTATATACAATGTTCTAAGCCAAGTTCGCGTTGACAGAATACACAGCGTCACACCTGGCAAAATTGTAAACTAAAAGGCGTGAAAAATGACATTAAGAAGCTAAATTATTCTTGCAATGTGCAACGTTATTTTTCGTTTTAGTGCAGTGTTTTTATATTTTAAATAATTGTTGTAGTGTTAGAATACACCGAAGACTCCCATTTGATTATAATTTAATATGTGAAAGCAAATATAGATATCAATTCGGCAGTTGTCAAACTGCTAGTTTTTGTCCTTGATTAGCACAATTTAATTCGACATATGTGGATTAAAAGATTGTGTTTGGTGTATTTTACAACTCTATTCTATCGATTACAAACACTATCTTATTGAAAAACATTTTTATTTTAATGTACGTCGCAAGAATTTTTATAATATTTTTTTCGCTTCTGACGTTATTAACCCAAGATGGCCGGTTGCGGTGTTCCGAGTTACAGCCTTAAAAAAGCTTTATAAAAGGTATATTTACGTCTGTGTACCACCGGTGTCGCACTTGATTTCTGAATATTATAAATGAGTAAAGACAAGAATAAGAAATTAACAACTTTTTTATTTTGAAAGTAACTTAATTGAATTAAATACTTAAGAACTTTAATAATAATAAATTTCTTAGTTAATTATAATAATAATAAACAAATAGGTACTAAAAAATTATAATTTATGTTCATAACTGCTTAAAAAAATGGTTATTTATGTTTATCATTAAAAAATGGCCGAGCCGAAAGCCGAGTAGTATGTGGCCCATGATCTGCCCATCGTGTACGACCGTTAGTAAAAAAAAGTCGAAGGTAAAAAAAAACTTCTGCAGACTGTATAAAAGGTTCTATCAGACTAAAATTTGAATTTAAATCCAAAAATTGCAAAAAAAATTTTGGCCACAGTTGAGACCCTACGTATCTGCCGTCGTCGCGAACGTGTTAAGGGAAAATAAAATCTTTGTTTCAATTAGTAACTAAAATAAAATATATCTTTTGCATAGAATAATTATAAAGAACAAAAAGAATTTTAAAAACTGTATCTATCATTGAGCCTTGTTTTATGCTCATGTATACATATACTTATGGAAAGTCCAAATAAACAATAAATTGGAAAATCAAAGAAACTGAACATTATATCTTCTATATCAGTTTTAAAATGATTATTAATCATAAAAAATCCTTTAGAATTCACTCTGCTCTTAAATATCACAATTATCTTAAATTTGGTAATTATTTTTGGAAATATCTAGGCATTTTTCAAATGTTCTAAGCACGTTTTTTTTACTTCTTTCTTCTTAGGGGTTTGGCCATAAATATCACTTGCAACAAAAAAAATAAAAGATAAATTGTAAAGTCACATACTTCTAATAAAGCCCAAGAGCCATTAAGTGGCATTATTCGATGCATGTGTAGTGTCTAAAAAAAATATATTCCCAAAATATATTCCAAAAAGTGATATATGTTATTTTCTACAGATAGGAAGTTGAATAATATTATGATATGTTATAATAAATTAAGGTAAGACTTCCAAATAGCCCCTATCTACAAGTTCAATAAAACTTGCAGCAATTGTAGAGCATTAAAGAACACGCCCACATCATGAAGGATTTTGTACGGAAACAAATAGGAACGGAGAAATTAAAAAAATACAAATGGTAAATTGTATGATTTACTAATTACTAATTAATGATTACTGATTATATATTAATATGTGTCTACAGACAGTACATATAAACATACATATAAACGTAGGAGCGGCAAAGAGAAACCAAAATCTAGACCACAAATTCAAAAGCAAAATAAAAAATTGGTAATTATACAGAATAACTAACACAGCTCGGATTACTTTGACCTTGACATATGTTATCAAGGACATGATTCTGAGTAACTTTTCCTTATAACTTAATCGGCGGTCGCTACTTATTAAAAAGTTATTAACAAATAAAGTTTGACAGATACAGTAGTTATTTTGAAATAATTTGTTAAAGCAGAGAACAGTTGGTATATGAAAAGTACATATTTATATGTACGATGAATAGTCGTATATAGGTTAGTGACGCGCTTTAAACAGTTAAATACTTTTAAAGCGCGTCACTAACCTATATAAAGTCGCTACATCTTGTCGGTATGACAAGTCTCATAACCTGATAGTCGTCAACTTTAACTGTTAATATCTCGCTTCGCGGGGCAGAGCGACACTTTTTTCTGCCAGATTCGGTCGTTTTGTGCAAAAACGCGTCGATAAGACTAATCAACGAAATCGGTGAGGAGGCCACTATTCTGCACATTTACCTCACTTGACTTTCGATGATGAATATGTCGCAGCCACATGGTGTACACACACACACACACACACACACACACACACACGCGCGCGCGCGCACACACACACGCACACACACACACACACACACACACACACACACACACACACACACACACACACACACACACACACACACACACGGGAAGGTGCAAGGGGGGGCCGATTACTCAAGTTTCATAAAAATTCAACCACTAGATTGTCTATAAATTAGAATAAAAGTTTTAAATTTTTGACGCCAATTTCTCTGTTCCTATTTGTTTCCGTACAAAATCCTTTATGGTATAAACGTGTCCTCTAATGGTCAACAATTGCTGCAAGTTTCATCAAATTCGGAGGTAGGGGGTATTCGGAAGTTGAGCCTAAATTAAATAAAGTAAATTTTAACAAACTTTGAAATTCACCTACTATCTGCGCAACAAATTTTTATAAAAACGGCACGTAAACACACTTCGTCACAAAGTTGTTGTCATACTGAACGCGTTGTTGCTGGTTTTAATTCCTCTTGCCTCTCCTTACCGGTCTCCATGACAGATCTTTTAAACATATATTCAAAGCTTAAAGCGTGATTCTAAGTATTAAATTCAAAAGTGGGCCTTAATTAGTGCTGGGCCTTATTCATGTATCTTATTTGTAAAGGGTTTGAAGCTATTTTGTCTAGGTTTGAGTTTATTTAAAAATACTATTTTTCTTTTTAAACTAGTCATAGGCCAGTCATGTTAGAGAGAGAGAGAGAGAGGGTTAAACTTCCAATTAGTCTTCCCAGGTTGCAACCACCATGAATTGCTTTGATTTGAGGTGCTATAAGTGGGATTTATTTTGCTTCGCAAAATTAACCCTCGGAGAACACACCTATTTTTTCATTCACGGAGAACACTCTGGGTCAATCTGACCCTACACACACTTTGATCGTCCACCATTTTAAATTGACGAGTGCGATCAGCTTGAAAAAATTTCCAGATGTACTTGGAACATTGTTAAATCAATTGATATAAATAAAAAGTGCCGTTAGAATTATTTACATATTTAAAAAAATTCAAAAAAAAAATTATCTCTTTGAAAAAAACGTAATTTATGACAAAAATTTTATTTTTTTTATTTTTAATATTTTTGGCTAAAAATTTACATTTTCAAAATGCTTTCAAGATATTATGATAAAACTCGAGATAAGGGTCAAATTGACCCTGTGTGTTTTCCGAGGGTTAACAGGGAATAAAGTTATTAACAATATTATAAACAAAAAGTGCGACTTTTTTTTGTTCTTTCTCAAATATCTCGAAAACTAAGCAAGATAGGGCAACAAACTATACGTACCTTTTTTGTAGAGCGTAAAATTATCTACAACAATGATCCGAACAACATTTATCGTCAAGTCAGTCGTTTAGCTTGCACGCGCCGTCAAACTCCAAAACTTAAATCCCGAAAACCTTCGATTTCGTTGTTTTTTTTTTATGTTGCGCCGGTAATTTTCTTCCGTTATGTAAAATAGAATTAAAAATCCGAAAAAAATCACATCATCTGGCAATGAGAACTACAAAGAATACTTTTTATGGTGCAACCGATTTTTTGGACCCTTTTCGTTTATGTTGTAGCTATAATGTAAATAAAAAAGTTTGACTTTTTGGAATAATTTTAGTTTTTTGCAGTTCTTAGGCCTTAGAATTCATTTGAGACGAATGTTATCATATACACAAGTTGGATATATGCGCAATATTGGATAACTTTGCGCGTCAATAAAATAATCAGCGTTTATCGTACGAAAAAAATGCAAGGGTTCTCTTTTGTTGCGAATTTCGTCCCCAACAAGATGCATATGATAACATTCGTCTCAAATAAATTCTAAGGCCTGAGAACTGCAAAAAACTAAGACTATTCCAAAAAGTCAAATTTTTTTACTTACATTATAGCTACAACATAAACGAAAAGGGTCTAAAAAATCGGTTGCACCATAAAAAGTATTCTTTGTAGTTCTCAGATGGTCATTTTTTTCGGATTTTTAATTCCATTTTAAATGACGGAAGAAAATTACCAGCGCAACATAAAAAAAAACAACGAAATCGAGGATTTTCGGGATTTGAGTTTCGGAGTTTGACGGCGCGTGCAACCTAAACGACTGACTTGACGATAAATGTTGTTCGGATCATTGTTGTAGATAATTTTACGCTCTACAAAAAAGGTACGTATAGTTTGTTACTCTATCTTGCTTAGTTTTCCAGATATTTGAGAAAGAACAAAAGAAGTCGCGCTTTTTGTTTATAATATTATTAATAACTCTTTATTCCCTGTTAATTTTGCGAAGCAAAATAAATTCCACTTATAGCACCTCAAATCAAAGCGATTCATGGTGGTTGCAACCTGGGAAGACTAATTGGAAGGTTCGATGTCTAATATGACTAGCCTATCATGGGAAATTGTAATAAATTCGTACTTATTTGTAATTAATTCCTATATATCCTTGTATATCTAAAACAAATCTAAATTCATATATCATTTTATTTATTGAATACAAATTTAAATTTATATGCAGGAAATAAATCTGACAAGTAAAAATCACACAATATACTTTTTTTTAGCTGTGTTCATGAATATATGGATATATATTCGGAAATACGATCGGAGAACACGACTAAGTTAATAGAGACACCGTTTGGTGGACGATTTTGTGGACCAATTCCACCACGTAGACGGGTTTCTCTGTATCAAGGAATTGCTCTCAGTTTCTTCACCGACAAGAATATCACGCTACCGAACATTTTCAGCGGTATTTACAGATTTATTAACGCCTGTAAGTCTTATTTCATACTATTTTTAGACATTTAATTAATGATATGTGTCTGTATTAAGCATTTGCAGTCGAATTTCCGTATTCGCAACATATGAAAATTGAAAAATATCTTTATTTTTGATCGCTTTTATTTCCATTTCAATTGGCATATGTTGTCCCAGAATGAAAATGATATTATAGGTACCTACATAGGACAGACCAGGATTAATTACTTTGTCTTTCTTTGATGACTTTCTATAAACAACTGTAAGTATAGATGTAGCAAAACATTATTAAAAATTGTATATTATAATATATTAAAAATACTTTTAATACAAAATAGCAATTTATTTTCTTATACTGATTGTGAATAAAAAAATATGAGGCCCCCTAGCTAAAATTTATTTCAATAAATTGTGTTACGCATTTGAAAAGCATGGTGTACGTCACATCAGTTGACACATTGGAAATAATTGAATTGTATATAATAAAAGAACTTTTTTTATTAATTTCTATCGCAATTATTTTATTTATATCTATTCCATATATATGTATATACAGGGTGGTCCTGAAATAGTTGATCAAAATCAGGGATTGGATTGGGCTCGTCATAAAGATGAAAAAAGTTCCCATAAACATTAGTCCAAAAACGCATCCCGCAGGAGTTACGACTCATTTAATTATAATTAATTATTAATATTTTTATTAATTAATTAAAAAAATAATAATTATTTATTAATATGTGATTCAGAAAAATGGAAGGCCATGAAAGGAAAAAACTTTATTTTTATTTACAGAAGTTGGTGAAAATGTCCACCGTTAACTAAAACACACGCTTACGTGATGATCGCATTATCAACAGCTGCGAAATTATAAGAAATACGCCAGGAATCTTAGAGCAAGACAGCTAATGGTTAAACGGATGGAAGCGTGTGTTTTAGTTAACGATGGACATTTTCAACAACTTTTGTAAATTAAAATAGTTTTTTCCTATCATGGCCTTCCATTTTTCTGAATCAGGTATTAATAATTAAATAAGTCGTAACTCCTGCGGGATGAATTTTTGGACTAACGTTTATGGGAACTTTTTTTTATTCTTATGACGAAACTTAATCCAATCCCTGATTTTAACGAACTATTTCAGGACTACCCTGTATATATATGTATATAGTATATGTATACATATATATATATACAGGGTGTCCCAGAATATTTGGGACTTTTCTCAAAAACAGATAGAACGGACTCAACTAAGTCGAAAAATCCTTTACCATTTTGCAATTTTCGCAATATAGTTAACGAGTTATTAATGATTAAAAATCGCTGTATTAGCCCGGCCTACCGCCAAATGCAAACGCGCAGCGAGATGCGGCCGCCCACTGCCCAGCAATTGATATCCGCGGTTGGCGCGCGGGGAGTTGTTTACTACAAACGGCAATGGCTACGCACGAGTGGCGCGTAACGCTGGGCCCCCGTTTTGAGCTAAGATAGTTCCTCGCCTTTTTTTTAATAAAAATAAAAATGTCAAACGGCACAAAAAATTTCTATGTATGTACGTGTACATGCATGTATGCATGAGCACGTATGAATGTATGCAACGCACAGAAAAATATCAATTTTACTGCATAAAAAAGCGATTACTCAATTTACTTTTTTTCTTTTAGTAAGCAACGGTTATCTTTAACGAAGAATATTTTCTTGATAATAGTGTTAAAATGTATTCATCACAAATTTTAGAAAAAGTCATTATCACTCTGAGAAAAATAAAGACGGTTAAGCCGCCCACTTTGGGCCCAGGATTAATAATCATATTATTTGGATTGCTCGTAACCCTAATTTTACGTAACCTCGTATTTAGACTAGAAATACGTCATTAAAATGATGACGTCAGAGGAATAGTATCGGTTAAAGAACCTAAAAATTGACTTAAGTAAGTGTAAGTGTTGGTTATGAGAAGACATCTCGAGTCCTCCAAACACAGTTTTATCATCGAATTGCTGTTGCAATAATTGCACATCTCAGTTAGACAACGACTATTACGGATATTTTAACGAAAATAAAAAGAATTTTTATTTGTAAATAGTTATTTTTTCTATTTTTTAGTTAATCTGTATTTATGGTTTCGCATATACTCTATTTTATTATTTATAATTACTCCTTGTTTTACAATTTTTGTAAACGCACGCATTGACGGGGTTGGAACCTAAGAACCTAAGATTCCGGAATGGTAGCCAAGTACGCTAATGCGGAGCTAACAATCTATTTTACAGTAACTATTCTAAAACTTATATTTCTGAGCTCGCGCGATAGAACGAATACTGAAATTACTTAACAACCACAATTCAGTTTCACTCTCCAAATTTCTAAATTTTACATCCACAAATTTAGGTTATACAAATAATGTTAATTTTGATTTGGTTAACCAAGTTATATAGATTATAAATATGAGTTAAGGTAATCGCATTTGTAAGACGATTAACTAAACTTTCCACCGACAACTGACATTTGCAAAAACGTAAATAAAATTTAGAGTGACGTTCCGTCCTCATCTGTGACGTCACAGTTCTCTCTTAAGCGAGATTTCTAGTTAACCCGGCGTAACTAAAAATCGCAATTAGCTATTCTATCTATGTCAAAGATGTTTAAGTCATACTAGTCAATTCTTTCAATTAGTTCTATCGATATTCAGTTACGCAAAGATAATTTTCACTTAAGGGGCACTAACCAAAATTCTAAGTTGCTTAACTACAAAAATAACGGTCAAAATTTCTCCCAGAGCATGTACCCGCAAAGAGAATTTATACTTCTTCAAAGAATGTAACATTATAAAATTTTATCGAAGAAAAGTTAAAATAATAAGCAAATCAAATTTTTGTTTTAATTTTATATTCTTCTATGAATTTATGAAATATTTGAAATAAGTAATATTTATTTAATTCAAGTAATTTATAGTATGTAATTTGTATGTGTGCGTGTATGCAGACAAAAAATGTTAAGTAAATATTATTTATTTTAAATAAAATAATGAGTGTATTTTAAGACTATTATTAAGAAAATATTCTTTGTAAAAATAACCATTACTTAGAAGAAGAGAATTAAAATTGAGTAATTTTCTTAATTTTTAGCACTAGAATGATATTTTTCTGCGTGTGCGTACATGAATAGCAATCAACGTGAATAACAATCGCGATATAAGATTGCGAGCCAAAAAATAATTATTTTTTCTTTCTGTGGCAAGAAAATGATAGAGCGCTATAATTTCCACACCACCTTGCGGTAGATAGCATGGCGCATTAGTTTAATGTGATATCCCCAGTAGGTCTAATCCACTTTGCATTAAAATATGAAAATATTTTAATGCAAAAACTGTTCGAAGTGCCTTCCTCGTTCTCGTACACAGAGTTCGGCCCTTCGAGTAATATTGCGCGTCGCGCGGTACACCATTTCCGGCGTGATGGTATTGAAAGCTGCGAAAATTTCTTCTCGTGCTTCAGCTTGTGTACCACCACGCCTGTGCTCGACTAAATCTTTGATGTAACCCCAAACGAAATAGTCGAGCACATTAAGATCCGGCGACCGCGCCGGCAAAAGGATTGGGCCACCTTGACCCATCCATCTGTCCGGATAATACGCGTCTAAAACTTCGCGTGCTTGAAGCGCGAAATGCGCGGGAACCCTATCGTGTTGGAAAATGAGCTCTTCCCGTTCGCGAAGGGGAACGTCTTCGAGAAGACCGCGGGCAGCTCATTTTCCAAAAACTGTGCGTACGAAGATATAGGAACCGATCTGAAAATCATAAAAAGAATGTGTTTTAAAAAAAAATGCGAGAGAGACAGAGACAAATTTTCTTAACTCATAAACTTATAATTCGGTTCGCTTTTATTCCTGCCCAAACATTTATCGACCAGCGATTTTGGAACGCGCCTTGGCGAATGGCACGCGGATTTTTGTCTTTCCATAATTAGTGATTATGGTAGTTAAACACGCCGTTCGGTGTGAAGGTCGCCTCGTACGTCCACAGGATGCGGTCGGGGAAAAGAGCATTCTCCCGACACTGCGCGAGGAACCCTGTGTATTTCACTGATAATTAATACTTTTAAAAGCAGCGTAAACATTAACTCTAGGTACCCTCTCCAGGGTCCAACGTACCCTATGCGTTTATAAGTAGTGCTGTAACTTTTTTATAATGCGATTTAAACTCATGGCATAAGGGGGTAAAAAAACTTTAGATATTTGTGGACACAATAGGTCTGGAGAGAGAATTTTTTGTACACTAGTATTGAGCTGAGATTGGCACGAAGTTGGAACAGGGTTCGTAGTACCCTGGTGTGGCTAAATTGTAATTTTTCGTCACGTCCAGGGTACTTTTTTTTACACTTTAAATTCTTTTTTTTCTTTACTTGGGTACAGACGACCTCCTGTATGTTCACGTAATTTGGTTACAAACAGATTTTTCAAGTACTTGAGTTGATTTTAAAAAATAGGATTCGCGCGTCCGAACAAAGGACGCGCGCACAACGCGTCTAAACACGCAAAATAGAAATGTTTATTACTCAAAACCCGAGTCAAAACCTTTTCTAACTATTTATTAAAAATTAATTATTAGAATTCTATCCGTTACTACTAAACGTGCGATTCATCAATTTTTTATAATGTACAATTTTCGTCGTTTCAAATAAATATACTTTTTAGAGCAAACCACATCATACCATTTTTTTTTGTTAGTTCGAAGTGGCATTTAAAAGAATCCACCGGTCGTTTTGTTTAAATTTTAATTTAAAAAATTTTACGATTTTTAATAAAAACCATCATATTTTAACTCTTTTTCGCGATATGATTTATTCTGCAGCTTATAATTTCTAAACAAATAATTTTTTCGTTTAATTTCTTTGCTATACGTCTTTTTCGGAATTCGGGGTATCGATTTCACTATAAATAAGCTTAAAAATATGCATTTAGTCGAGAGTTACAGGTTAGTAAAGTTTTAGGGTTCCACAGACCCTTGTATGGCGAGCATGATAACCAAAAGTAGGTGAGGGTACCTAGGGTTAAAGTAAGGTAATAAAAATACCATCACAAAAGTAGAGGCGATTGTCTTCAACTTCCTCATCAATGAGTTGTTGCACCCCGCGCTGATAATGAAACGGGTGCACTCCGTTCTGGCGTAGAACGCGATGCACGACGCTTTTGGAGACACCTAGCGTACGAGCAACACGGCGCACGCTGTTCCCGGGGTTCTCCTTGAATGCTTCCAGGATTCTCTCTTCGTCGATTACGCGACGTTGCAATGGTACACCAGCATGACGCCAGTGTGGTAAAAGAGATCCTGTCTCTCTGGCGCGTCGGACACATCCTAAAATCACATTATATCCGGGATGTCGTTCACGCCCGTGGAATCGTTCCGCGTAAAGTCGAACGGCGGCACGGATGTTTTCTCCAGCCATTCCGTAAGTAATCAACATGTCCGTATACTCTTGAGCAGTACCTATACATCTTTTTATAATTTCTCGAGAATGCACGCACGTCGGACGCTGGGCACGTATTGTCGTGGAGCGACAAACAATAAACAGTAGCAATCAACATTGTTCATTTGTTATCCACTTCAATATTGTTTACATACAAATTACATACTATAAATTACTTGAATTAAATAAATATTACTTATTTTAAATATTTCATAAGTTCATAGAAGAATATAAAATTAAAACAAAAATTTTATTTGCTTATTAATTTAACTTTTCTTCGATAAAATTTTATAACGTTACATTCTTTGAAGAAGTATAAATTCTCTTTGCGGGTACATAATAATGACTTTTACTAAAATTTGTGATGAGTACATTTTAACACTATTATCAAAACAATATTCTTCGTTAAAGATAACCGTTGCTTACTAAAAGAAAAAAGTAAATTGAGTAAATGCTTTTTTATGCAGTAGAATTGATATTTTTCTGTGCGTTGCATACATGCATACGTGCACATGCATACATGCATCTACACGTACACACATAGAAATTTTTTGTGCCGTTTGACAATTTTATTTTTATTAAAAAGAGGCGAGGAACTATATTAGCTTAGAACGGGGGCAGCGTTACGTGCCACTCGGTAGCCATTGCCGCTTGTAGTAAACAACTCCCCGCGCGCCGACCGCGGATATCGATCGCTGGGCAGTGGGCGGCCGCATCTCGCCGCGCGCTTGAATTTGGCGGTAGGCCGGGCTAATACGGCGATTTTTAATCATTAATAACTCGTTAACTATTGCAAAAATTGCAAAATGGTAAAGGACTTTTCGACTTAGTTGAGTCCGTTCTATCTGTTTTTGAGAAAAGTCCCAAATATTCTGAGACACTGTATATATGTATATTGTATAATATACATATGTATACATTGGATATACAGGGTGCTCTAAAAAGGTACAGCCAAAATTTAGGGAGATAGTCCGCACACCTAAAGGATAAAATAATATTATATGAACATGGGTGCAGAAACGCTTTTTTCAGGAGTTAGAGCTTCTTTTCTGAGTATGCGACATTACGGCTAAATGAGGTATTGACCTTATCTGCCAGGCGGAAATCAGAAAAATATTGACCTTTAATGTTATGGTTACTTCAAAATATGCTAGTTTTTAAGATATGAGCCCATAAAGTCTAAAAATGAGCCCACCAATATTACCTTTGGGAACTCGTAGCTTAAAAACTAGCATATTTTGAAGGTCGTGCCTATTTAAACTTTTGATCAGCATTTGGACATGGCCGAGGAGATAGTCAAAAAAATACGACTTGTAAATCCTCCTCATATCAGAGTTCGGAGACTGGGCGTCAAGCAAGGCCGTATAAGACCACTACGAGTTTCCTTTCCTTCCAAATCCGATGCTGTTGACATCATAAGGAAGAAAAATGCATACTCTGGACCAGTCAAGATTAAACAGAATCTCACTAAGATGCAGAGGGATCACTTCTCGTGTGTAAAAAAACAACTTGATTCCCTTAAAGACTCTGGCGTTAACGATATGACCATTAGATTTTTTAACGGTGTTCCTAAAATCGTAAAAGCTTCGTCTAATACACGCGCAAGAAACGGATCTACCACCCACTAATGTACTATCAAAATGTGAGAGGTCTTAGAACAAAACTATCTAACTTGCGATGCTCGTTGGCTCTGACGGATAATTTTGATTTTATTGTATTAACTGAAACATGGTTAAATTAAAGTATATCTGACGCTGAATTAGGTCTAAAAAATTTTAAAATTTTTCGTTGTGATAGAGATAAGAATTCCAGTGTCTGTGCCAGAGGTGGTGGTGTTTTGATTGCTGTTCGCGATTGTTTTTATTGTCGTCCTCTCGATGTGACTTCTAACATTGAACACCTGTTTGTTGAATTGAGAATTAGTTTTTGTTCTATTATTGTTGTCGCTGTTTATATTCCCCCGAACTCCTCACCAGACGTTTATGAATCTCATTGTCGCTCTGTTTTAGACGCATGGTATTCCTTTCCCAAGGCCAAATTTATCATACTAGGAGATTTTAATCTACCAAGCGTTGACTGGCATCGGAATAACTTCGAGGATATAAATGGATTTAATCCTAAACAGCCTAATTTAGTTTTTGAGTATTTTACTCTTTGTAATTTTCGCCAATTTAATACTGTAAGGAATGCAAGGGGCAATATGCTCGATCTCGCTTTCTCATCTTTTAATGGCCTTCAGATTTGTGCTGCCCATGAGCCTCTGTTACCTTGCGATGCATACCATCCTGCCCTTGAATTCGCACTTCCTCTCTCGCCCTTGAATTCGCACTTCCTCTCTCTGTGTCGGCTCAAATGTCCACTAACTCTTCTCGTAGACTCTGTTTTGCACGTGCCGACTACTCTGCCATAAATGATTACAGCTGTATTGACTGGGATTCTGCTGTCGCAGATATGTCAGTTAATGAGGCAACAAATTTTCTTTATCTTCATATCAACCACACAATTTCTTTGTTTGTTCCGTCGTACACCTTCGTCGAATCAACTTATCCAGCCTGGTTCTCTAAAGATCTTATCTCATTGGTGAAGGCTAAAAAAGCAGCGCATCGAAAATATAAATACACTAATTCTTTCAGTGATTACCTTGCTTTCTCTCACCTTAGGGAGCGTTGCAAGGCTCTGTCTGCTCAATGTTGGACAAACTTTATTACTAAATCTGAATGTACTATTATTAATGACACCAATCTTTTTTGGAGATTCATCAAAGACGTCAGAGCATCCGAGCCTCGAGCCTCTCAGATTTTGCATAACGATCAAATACTTAATGATAATGTACTCATTGCTAATTTTCTTGCCGATTATTTTGAATCCATCTATACTAGCAGTGCTGATATCAATGCAAAGTTTGATGTTGATTTTAGTTTACACTCGGTGGATCTTTTATCCTTGGACATAACTATTGACGAGGTATTTAATGAAATAGATAGTCTTTCGTTGAGCTGTGCTGCGGGTGTGGATGGCATTCCGCCGATATTTTTAAAATCATGCATCTACATTGCCTCTAGAAATTTGTGGCTAATCTTTAACAAATCATTGAAAGATGGCATCTTTCCTACTCAGTGGAAGCAGTGCCTTGTTTCTCCAATTTTTAAAGGGGGTGACTGTCAAATAGTCTCCAATTATCGCCCCATCTGTAAACAAAACGTAATCCCGAAAATCTTTGACTGTATTGTTGCCCGTAAACTTACCTTGCTTTGTAAAAATGTTATTATCAAGGAGCAGCATGGATTTGTGCCGGATCGCTCTACGACCACAAATCTTGTTGAATACTTTAATTTCTTAACAACTGCTATTGAGAATGGATTCCAGTTGGACGCTGTTTACACTGACTTTAGGAAGGCCTTTGATACTGTTAACCATTCTATTTTGCTTTGTAAACTCCGTGCTCTTGGGTTCGGAGGCTCTCTCTTGCGTTGGATAGCATGTTTTCTCTCCAACAGGACTCAAGTCATAAAGTTTATCAACTGTCTTTCTAGGTGCATAACTGTAAAATCTGGTGTACCGCAGGGCTCTCATCTTGGTCCTCTCTTATTTATTTTTTTCATCAATGACATTGCTCTGTTCATCAAATCTTGTAAATTTTTATTATATGCTGACGATCTTAAGATATATAGATTAATTAACGGTCCTGCGGATACACTTTTATTGCAGCGTGACTTATTTGGGCTTGAGGTCTGGTGTAGAAGGAATTGTATTCAGCTTAATATCTCCAAATGATTTGTTATTTATTTTGCACGTAAATTAAACCCACTTTTATGTAACTACACACTTGATGAGTTGCCCCTCCCGATTAAAAGTGACGCTCGCGATTTCGGAGTTATTTTCAGCGCTAACCTAACATTCAACAACCATATTCACTCGGTTGTCGCCTCTGCGTATAGAACACTGGGTTTTATTCTCCGCTGGGGCAAATTTTTTAATAATTTAACTACTCTGAAATTACTGTATTGCGCCCTAGTTTGTCCTAAGATGGAGTACTGCTCGTTCGTTTGGTCTCCTTATTTTAATTGCCAGCGTACCTTAATTGAAAGAGTCCAGCATAAATTTTTACGTTTGGCTGCTTATAGGTCAGGCTGCCCCATGGCTATCACCTGCCATGACTACAGCCCCATATTAGCTAAATTAAACTTGCTCTCTTTAGAGAATAGAAGGGTGATGCTTGATCTCTCTTTTATCTTCAAGTTTATAAACCGTCTTATTGACTGTCTTGACTTATCAAGTTTTGTTAATCTGAATGTTCCTTCTAGAGATCTGAGGGAGTGCTCCATCTTTCATGTAGAGTATCATCGAACTTTGTACGGAGTAAACGCCTGCGTTTCCAGATTAATAATTACAGCAAACAACTATTCGAATTTGCTTGATTTTTTTAACGGCTCTATAACTGCATTTAAAATTAAACTTTGTCGTCTACTCTCCTCGGCATAAAACGATTTCATGTTGTTATATTTTATCTGTATTTTTGGCTATTTGCTTACGTAGCAAGCTGTCTTTGTTCCTTATTTTGAATAATGTACAATTTTTATTTCTTACTTACTGAATCTTGTGTATCAATTTGTCTGTTCTGTTAACTTACTGTATATTAGAGGGTTTTTCCGTAAATAAAGTAGATTATTATTATTATTATTACACAAAATACACTTTTTCATAGTTTTGGTCAATTTTGACCGC
This sequence comes from Leptothorax acervorum, assembly GCA_035220615.1. Taxonomy (NCBI): domain Eukaryota; kingdom Metazoa; phylum Arthropoda; class Insecta; order Hymenoptera; family Formicidae; genus Leptothorax; species Leptothorax acervorum. The sequence goes on along the minus strand of JASTWQ010000230.1, from coordinate 234,634 downwards.
GGCCACTTTTTTCATATAATTAGTGTGTAGTCCTTTAGGTAACCATAAATAATTAATTGTTTACAAGATATTTGATTTTAACATGTATATCCTATTTCTAGTACAGAATACACTTTTTTAAATTTTTAATTCTTTTGCACACAAAATAGTGAAAATTTGGTCAATCCTCTTTTTTCCTAAATTATACAGATGCAATGCGTTCATAATGGGGAATGTCCCGTTTGACCACGTTGCGATTGATTACGTTGATATTGACCACGTTGCGATAGACCACGGTCCCGATTGACTACTGTCCCGATTTACCACGGTCCCGATTGCACACATTACCAATCGGACTCAATGATTTTTCCCGATCGGACACAGTCCCAGACATGGGTTTCCAACTGTCCACGCAAAGCGAGGTTCATCCCACAGTCCCCGGTGCCTACGAGTGCAAAACGAGGTCTATTATTGTACGGGTATGTTTACTCAGGACTGTGCGCAATCGAAACCGTGGTCAATCGGGACGGTGGTCAATCAAGACGGTGATCAATTGGGACAATGGTCAATCGGGAGCATGGTCAATCGGGACCGTGGTCGATCGGGACCGTGGTCGATCGGGACCGTGGTCGATCGAGACCGTGGTCGATTGGGACCGTGGTCGATCGGGACCGTGGTCGATCGGGACCGTGGTCGATCGCAACGTGGTCAATATCGACGTGGTCAATCGCAACGTGGTCAATATCAACGTGATTAATCGAGACCGTGGTCAATATCAACGTGGTCAAACGGGTGCCACTCTTCGTAATGTGCATCTACATTTGTGCAACTACTTTTTTAAAATATGTATTTTTCCATTAATTGAATTGTATCATGTGTTGTCGAAATAAATTGTTACATTTTAAAATTCTTGGATTCGGTGTTACAATAATCTAATAATAAGCTCTATAACAATTTTTTTTATAAGAACTTTATATCAGTCATATTTTATAATTAAGACTATTAATTATAGAAATAGTGTGCAAGTAGAAACTTGCACATTGCTTTCTCACAGTTTTTAAGTATGCAAGTTATGCACATTGCTTAATCAACATTTTATTTCGCTCATAAATCTTCCTCTACACACAGAAAAATATCGTTCTACAGCCAAGAAAAGCAATTATTCATTTTATTTTATTTGGTTTGAGTAATAATTTTCTTCAACAAAGAATATTTTCTTAATATTAGTTTTAAGATATACTCATCAGAAGTATTAGAAAAGCTTATACTCATGTGCTTAAAAAAAGAATTTATTCTTCTTTCAAGTATATTCTGAAACTTTATCTAAGAAAAGCAACATAAGCTTGATTTGAATATTTGATTCTTTAGGTAAGAATATGAAATACTTGAAATCAATGAATCACTTTTGTGAAAACTAGATACTGCAGCACTAAGAATATAATCAGAGATGTGGCCTAGTGATAAAGTGTCAGACTCATAACCACGAGAAACCGGGTTCGAGTCCACCTGAGGACAGGAATTTTTATATTCTAAACTGTACCCCTTCGCACCGCGCACGAGAACCTTCTAACCTACATTCCACTTAAGAACTAAAGAATTAAAGAAAATTAAAATAATAAAAATAATATCAATTGTAATCATCAAAAATACAAATTCTTTTTTGAAGTAAACTATTATTCTAGATGAATAAAATTTTTACTTGATTCAAATAGCGGATAAACTTCTCTCAAGAAAATGTGATATCTTCATTGAAGTATATGCTTCTCTTCCGTGGACTCTTCGTATTAATTTAATATTCTTGTTTCAAGTACTAAACTTGCTAAGATCTAGAATATGATTTGAGTAAATGTGATACTTATGATGACTTTATGGTAGATTTGCGGATATATGAACTTATCAAATACTTGAAACAAGTAATATTAACTTGCAGGTAGTATATATTTTTCTGCGTGTATGAGGAAGCTTGTTTTATTTGATGTATAATTATTAGTATTTATTTTTGGCTTCCTCATAGAGGAAGCTTTATGAGCGAAATAAAATGTTGATTAAGCAACGTGCAAATTTATAATTTGCATACTTAAAAATTGTGAGGAAGTAATGTGTAATTTCCTAATTTGCATACTTAAAAACTGTGAGGAAGCAATGTGCAAGTTTCTACTTGCACACTTTTTTATATTGATAAGCTTTATTGCTTTTATCGAATAATTTAGATTATTATTTGTTATTTAATGTTTGTGAGTATTATTTATTTATTTTATAAATACTCTATTTCTTCCAAAAATTTAACCCAATTTTTCTATAAATTTTTTAAATTGAAATTTTACGGAAAATTTTTCATCCTCTTCTGGGTGCCCATTGGACTTTAGACTAGTGAGTTATACATAAGCAAAAAAAAAAAAATAATGAGGAAGCAATGTGCAAGTTTCTAATTTATACACTTTTTTATTATATTGGTAACTTTTTCTAATTCTATTTTATTCTTCAGTCTTTTCTACCCCTATTTCATATATGTATAATTCTTTAAAATTTGTTTGATTAGTTCTTGGATCACAGACGTTTGAAATTTCAGAGAATCCGTACATACATAGAAGCCTTATAAAGCTGGGTCTAATCAACCAAATCTTAATGAATTATATATAAAATAGGGGTAGAAAAGACTGAAAAATATAATTAAATTAGAAAAGTTGCCAATAATTAATACTAAATTGTCCAAAAACATAATTTTTTAAAAGTCTCAAGCGGTTGAGACTTGAGGTATAGTCTTTAAGGGTCAAAGTTTTATAATATTGGCAGTTTTTCTTATTCTATTATATTCTTCAGTCTTTTCTATCTCTATTTCATGTATAATTCTTTAAAATTTTGTTCATCAGTTCTTGAGTTATAGAAATTTCGGTAAATTTGGCACATACACACACACATACGGACATTAAAAAAAAATTTTTTACTTGCCGCTGCCAATGTGTTCAAAATGTTCTAAAACGTCAAAAAATCGCAATTTTAAAAAAATTAAGAGTGTTTTTATTGGTCTATTTTTGTATAATTTTGATTAGCTGTATAACCTTTATAGTAAGATAATGTCCCTAGCTTGTACGCGCTTTATGTCGTGTGGTATGCGTGGAGTTGGTACACTTGTCTCAATTCGCTCTTTCTGGTAGCAGTTCGTTTCCGCCTACTGTTAACGCGTCTCTTCCGCGCTCTCCAAATAAATATATTCTTACCAGTAAATTTGTGTAATTTACTCAATAGGTTATGGGCCTAGAGCTTATCCTACTGTGTGCACGTGGAAAATTTAGTGTTTTGAAGTCGTGCTTCGCGTAAAGAATTAGTTTCTTTGTTGTTAAAACGACGTGAAGCGAGGGTACTCGGAGAGACAGAAATATGGCGGACAGAATCGACGTGGCGTCAGTGAACAAATTCGATGGCAGGAATTATCAACAGTGGAGATTCCAGATGGTCTGTGCGTTAGAGGCGAAAGGTGTCTATGGTATTACATCGGGGACGGAAACCTTGCCCAATGCAGCAAGAGCAGCGGCTCAAACGCTATGGTATAAAAACGACGCGATCGCGATGTTTACGTTGACGGCAGCAATGGAAACAACTCAGATTACACTGGTCAAAAGCTGTACATCATCGAAGGAAATTCTTGATAAATTGGACTTACAATCAGTGTACCAACAAAAGTCGGATTTCAAAAAAATGATTATTCTCGATCGTTTTCATCAAGTGAAGATGAACTTGGACAAAACCGTGGCGCAGTACGTAGCTAGAGTGAAAAACTTGAGTCGACAAGTGAGAGAGACGGGAGAGAGACTGAGCGATGCAGCAATAATCACCAAGATTTTCGGTACCTTGCCCATGAAGTATAAAAATTTTTGTCAAGCTTGGCTTTCAATGGACGACGCAAGGCAGACGTTGCCAAATCTCACGGCGAGATTGCTAGATGAAGAAGCCAGTCTAACTTCTACGGAAGAACAAGAAAATGCGTTTCCCGTTTCTTCAAATAAACAGAAGAACTCTCAATCCACTAATAAAAGCGAGGATAAATCGAATAAGAAGAAATTCGATAAGAGTAAAGTGATTTGTTATAATTGTCGTAAAAAGGGACCCTTTGCTCGACACTGCCGTAATGCAAAGAAGACAACCAATGAAGATCAAAAATCGAAGCAAGAGAATAATTCGGCGTTCAACGTCGAGTGTCAAAGCGCTTCATACGCAGCATCTGAAACCGAAGAGAACAAATGGATTATAGATAGTGGAACTTCTGCTCACATGACTATCGGCGAGAATTCTTCTCAGAGTTTGAAGAAACAAACAAAAATAATGTTGCGCTTCCTAATAAACAAGAATTAGAAATAAAAGGTATCGGTACTATTAAAATAGAGAAACTCATCGATGGAAAATGATACGAGTCAACTATAACAAATGTTTTGTACGTTCCGAGATTATGAAGAAACCTATTATCTGAAGGAGTGTTAACCAAAAAGGGCATGAAGATATTAAAAGACGAAAACTTGGCTAAAGTATTCGACGGAGGAAGACTTGTGGCGTGTACGGTCCGTGAATCGAATAACCTCTACACAATGTTGTTCCGAACAATAGTTGCTCCGAAAGCAAATATGGTTTCGCGGGATGACTAAAAACTATGGCATGAACGTCTTGGACATGTTAACGTGAAATATTTGCGTGAGATGATCGAAAAAGATCTCATTGAAGTAAAAATTAATGGCGTAAAAATTACGGACATGAAAGACTTCTTCTGTGAAGGGTGTCAATACAAGAAGCAACATAAACTGCCATTTTCTTCAAATAAACGGAGAAAAACTGTACCAGGCGAACGTGTTTATTGTGACTTGTGTGGTCCGATGGAAACGCCATCTATTGGTGGAGCGAGATATTACATTTTGTTCAAAGACGATGCTTCAGCCTTTTGTAATGCTTCAGCCTATTGTAATGTTTATTAAACATAAGTCAGACAGTCTTGATTGTTTTAAACAATATGTTAACTTATCTAAAAATAAATTCGGTCGCTCACAAAGGATATTCGGAAACTCGAAAATTCAAAAAAATCTGAAACTGCATAATAATAGAATAGTAGGACCTAATAACGAAGCAATTTTTTGTTGGGGCTAAAAAACGGTTCTAGGGGAGAAACACCCCTTCAAAAAAAATCGGTTTTTCTCTTTCGAGCCGAATATCTCCAAAACTATAGAAGATAGAAGAATGTTCAAAAATGGAAATTAAATGGTTTGAAAAGTACTTTGAAATAATGACCAAAAAGAATTTTTATTTTTTTTTATTTTTAAAAATACCTTTACCACTAACCATATTTTTCCTAAATTTTAAAAATTGTTTATCACGAAATGAAAGGTTATTTTTTTTACGAATTCAACCATGTATGATAAAGTTATGTTATGAAAAACTATTTTCGAGAAATACAATAATTACAAACGCCGCTGTAAACAGTACATCCGTGGTAATTATACAGTAATACGGACCACCCTCCAATGACTTTGACCTTGACATATGTGGTCAAGGTCACCCTCCTGAGTGACCTTCAGAAGGTTTTAGCCGTCGCTCGTTATTTGTTAAAAAGTTATTAACAAAAAAAGTTTGGAAAATATAGCAGTTATTTTGAGTACTAATAGACATAAATGACTGATATTTATGTGGAAATAGTACATGTATGAACGAAGGAAAGTTAGTTAAAGTAGCGAATTGTTGGTATATTAAGAAAAGTTATTTAAAGCAGAGAATAGAGAGTATGTGCTTCAACTTACAAGTATGTGCTTTGTATGTGCTTCAACTTAGAAAGCACATACTTGTAAAGCGCGTCACTAACCTATAAGTTTTGTCAATAACCAACTATTATTTGCTTTAACGAAGCTTTAACATGCTTTTGCCATGATTAAAGCAGAGAATACTTGTATTCACGCTTTCTAATACATAAAATTGTGTATATACTTTTCAATATACCAACTATTCTCTGCTTTAAATAACTCCTCTAAATATATCAACAATTCACTGCTTTAAATAATTTTCCCCACCAAACTTTTTTTGTTTATAACTTTTTAATAAACAATGACCGCCAGCTAAAACCTTCTAAAGGTCACTCAGGAGGGTGACCTTGACAACATATGTCAAGGTCAAGGTCGTTTATGCCTTTCAATACTCAAAATAACTGCTGTATTTTTTAAAATTTTTGTTTATAACTTTTTAACGAATAACGAGCAACGGCTAAAAACTTCTGAAGGTCACTCAGGAGGGTGACCTTGACAACATATGTCAAGGTCAAGGACATCGGAGGGTGGTCCGTATTACTGTATAATTACCCTATCCGTGTCCGCCAATGCGCTCGATTATTCACGCAACACGTTCCGTTCGCTTCTTTCATAGAAGAAGATAAGTACGATAGCAAATATATTTGAAGGACATACGATATGTATGTAATTATGAGAGTTTCTATCGCACAATATAAATGTACATATCTATATCATTGGATAAATAGTGTAAAATGCTGTTATTTTACGAGCGTTGGTCGAAGAGGTGACTTCGTTTTATCGTATCTGTTTTGTACTCGGCCGAGGTAACCTCGGGACGCGAATTAAATGCCGGGACCACCCTGACAAGGGCGCGAGGAGAGGTCCAAAAGGATTCGCGAGGAGTGGAGTTTAAATGACACACGCTCGTTGTTTTTGATTCACAAGCACAATTTATTTCAGACAAAAATAGTTTACAAGACTTTTCGGTTAAGGTGATGCAACCACCCCCTCCCTTGGGGGGGGGGGGGGTACCCTATATAATAGCGCTTAACAAGGGAAGTTCAGTGGTGGTACTCTCCCTTGTTAACTCTCACCCGTTAGACCCCCAAGGGGGAAAATGTAAAATAATCTAAAACAAAAAAAGATTTGCACATTTAATCACCTTTTAACCCTCTACGGGTAGTAATTAGAAGTATATGCGGGGGGGGGGGCCTTCGCCCTCCCTTTCATCCTGCACCCCGACCCTTTGTGTATATGCGTGGGGGGGGGGGGGGGGGGGTAAATGTGCAGAATAGTGGCCTCCTCACCGATTTCGTTCAACTTAGGCTTAATCGACGCGTTTTTGCACAAAACGACCGAATCTGGCAGAAAAAAGTGACGCTCTGCCCCGCGAAGCGAGATATTAACAGTTAAAATTGACGACTATCAGGTTATGAGACCTGTCATACCGACAAGATGTAGCGACTACGAGCATGCTCCGCAACCACATGCGCATGCTCCGTGGCCGCACGCGCATGCATGATCGGTGTGAGTGAGCAGGTGATATAAAAGTATTTAATTGTTTAAAGCTAACCTACACAGGTTAGTGACGCGTTTTAAAAGTATTTAACTGTTTAAAGCGCGTCACTAACCTATATAAATTAGTGACGCGCTTTAAATAGTTAGAAAGGGGCTCCATTTCCAAAAAAACTGACCTAATCCAACTCGATTGTTGTGTGGGTGGAGAAGTGCGTGTGTGGATGCAGTAGGTTCCACCCCCCTGCGGGGGGCTCCACTTCCAAAAAAACTGACCTAACTCAACCCGATTGTTGTATGGGTGGAGAAGTGCGTGCGTGGGGGGGGGGGGAGAACCTCGCTTTACAACTTACAAAGTACATGCGTGGGCAGAGGAGCATGTTCCACAGGGGTCGGGGTGGGTGGACTTCGCTTTACAACTTACAAAGTACATGCGTGGACAAGGGGCGGGTTCCACACGAGGGAACGGGTTTGGAGGGGGCGGGAGGGGGGCGAAAGCACCCCCCGCATATACTTTTAATCACTACCCATAGAGGGTTAAAAAGTGATTAAATGTGCAAATATTTATTTTTTAGATTATTTTACATTTTCCCCCTTGGGGGTCCAACGGGTGAGAGTTAACAAGGGAGAGTACCACCACTGAATTTTTCTTGTCAAGCGCTACAATATAAGGTACCTACCCTCCCTCCCCCAAGGGGGGGGGGGGTTTGCGTCACCCCAACCGACTTTTCTCGCACTCGCGCGACCGAGCGGGCCGAGCATCTGCGGATAGATGTCGGAACGGAAATCTTGCATCGCTCGTACTCTCTGCGATGGCTCGCGAAACGGAGATCTTGAAGAGCGATTGGTTACCGCCCTCGCGATCGGAGATCTTGATCACGACTGACGGATATCTTGCTCGCGAGGAAGAGGCGCGATCGCGAACACGATGACTCGCTAGATGCTCAGGTGCACTTGTGGTCACTCGGGACGCGATAGCGGGCACGAATTTCACAATGAAACGAACTTAACTGTACGAGACGCGGTAATTCCGCGTTAACGATGAGAACGGCGCGGCACCACGAGATGACCGCGAGCGGGGTCGATATCGGGATCAAACCATAGACTTATATAGATAGACCGGCCCCTGCCGTAAGAAAAAGCGTGGCAAAGATAGACGGTGTAGACATAGCCTCACTGGAAAACCTCTCTCTTTCTACTGATCGCTTGGTGGGGATAGAGAATAGCCCGGCTATTCCCTACTAGTCCCCACTAGTCTAGACCCACCAAGCGATCAGTAGAAAGAGAGAGGTTTCCCAGTGAAACTATGTCTGCACCGTCTATCTTTCCCACGCTCTTTCTTACGGCAGGGGCCTATCTATATAAGTCTATGGATCGAACACACCGCTTAGATTTTACAAGAACTGCTCGTCTGGGTAAATATTGAGAATAGTGGCCTCCTCACCGATTTCGTTGAACTTAGGCTTAATCGACGCGTTTTTGCGTAAAACGAAAGAATCTGGAAGAAAAAAGTGTCGCTCTGCCCCGCGAAGCGAGATATTAACAGTTAAAGTTGACGACTGTCAGGTTATGAAACCTGTCATACCGACGCAATGTAGCGACTGATAGCGACCACGAACATGCTTTGCGGCCACATGCGCATACTCCGTGGCCGCACGCACGTGCAAAAGTACGCGAATTTAAGACCTATGTAGGGGAGGACGGGTGAATTGGCACCAGTTAAGGAAAAATATTAATAAATATGTTATAGTCACCGAATATTTATTGGAACTTTTATCAATTAAATTTTGCAAACATCAAGCTTCAATATGGCATACAACAGAATTTTTCAATTATAGTACAAACATACAAAAAAACACATTTTTTAAAAATTGAAAAAAACTCATTACCCCAGGCATCGGGCAATGAGAACCACCTTATGGGTAATGAGATCCATTTCTTATGCGGAATATTTTTAAGTGTGTAATAAAGTATTTAAATCGGAAATTTATTAATAATAATGAAATAAATGTAAAAAATAAGTTTTTCATCATCTTTTAACCTTTTTATCATTTTATAATAGTTTGTATGAGTAGTTTTAGTATATTACTTTTCTATATGAATACAAAGGTCGCAAATAAAAATGTTTGCCTTCTCACAATCCACGCAGTCGGCATGAGCCCACTTTCCACAGCTTCTACAACGAAACCAGAGCTCATTATCCTTCCCAACGTCAAAACAAACAAGGCATTTGTTCGATCCTGGACCCTCATTATCATTGTCGTCATCGCAAAAATAGAGTTGCGTGGAAGATGTTATCTGACGAAGTTTCATCATCATTCTCGAACAGGCGTCTTTTTGGCGAAACTAATATATTTGTCTTTAATTTTTTTCTTCCTTTGTTTTTATTTTGTTTCCTTTTGTTCTGTTTCTTTGATGTAAGTTTCTTTCTTTTTATTTTTTTGTTTTCCTTTTCCTTCTTCCGTTCTTGTTTTTCTTCGTAAATTTTCTTCAAAGGCGTTGCTGTTAATATTTCTGAATGTTGTTTTCTTCTGGCTGTCTTGATGTCGATTTTATGACTCTGGACTGGGAGAGATTCTCAAGATAGCTGAAATAGTTTCTGAAGGCGATGTAATGTTGGATTCAGTTTGAATCCCTGAGCTAGTAGATGGCATTTGAAGATCGCGTTTGTTTGCTACAACGCTGGACGATGCGTTGGATGGATCTTGAGGTGGATCTGGTGGATTTGGCTGGACCTCTTCATCTTGAGTAGCATCACACACTACAACTTCCTTTTGAATTATGAAATCCTTATCTGTGAAAATAGAAGAGTTGAAAGGAAAAATTCCAGTAGCTTTAAAGCCAGATACTCCTTTATCTATGGATGCAACTGTCGAATAGGCCTTATTGAATAGTCCAGCAATGTCATAAGGAGTTATTTTTTCTAGTTTATTCAATTTCATATATAGGTCACACTCTTTGTTGTATGCATTCTTGAAGGGCCCAAAGAAAGTAACATCAAGTGGCTGCATACGGTGTGATGAATGAGGAGGTATAGATAACATTATAATATTGTTTTCTTTGCAGATATTAAATGCTGCTAATGTTGCATGACTAATGTGATTATCTAAGATGAGTAGAATTGGCTTGTCGACAGATGGCTTTGCGAAAGTTAACAAAATGCTTCAGCCATTTTACGAAGATGCTTTCATTGCTCCATCCATTATGCGAAACTTCGTACAAAGCTCCTGGAGGTCCATCTTTCTCTAATAAAGGAGAATGTCTCTGTCTAGGAAAAACAAATAAAGGAGGAACAAATACGCTGCTGCGCTCATGGCACATATTGCTTTAATGTTTTTTCCTCTTTCCCAGGAGGTTGCTACCCCAACTCTTTTCTGTCCTTTGGTGGCAAGAATTTTATTTGGCTCCTGCACTGTTGAATTGCTGGTTTCATCAACATTAAAGATTTGATTTGGCATAAAGTTGTACTTGATCAAGAGCTGTTCCAAATTAGTAAAGAAAATAGTTACTTCTTCTTTATTAAATCCTTCAATGCGATTTATACTAATAGCCTCTGGCTTTCGACAGCTTACGGTAGGGTTTCTTTTAAGAAAACTCTGAAGCCAATCAGGCCCAGCGAGCTTAGTCTTTTTATCAAAGTCATGCTTTAAATTGAGTTTCACAGCACATTCATATGCAATCGACCGAAATTGTAGAGAAGTAAGCCCGTAAAACGTGTTGCTCATTTTAATTAGGTAATCTGCAAGATCTTTTTCTTGCTTTTGTGAAAACACAGGCATTCTACCGAATCTCGGTGGCTTGAGTTCAATGTCATCATCTTGAGATTTTAAAGCTTTGTACCTTTTTTTGGAGAGTGGCATATGGAATTCCTTTTTGTACTGCAGCACGATGAATGGAAATGCCCTCATGGATCAATTGCAGGGCTGCTTTTAATTGTTCCACAGTCCATTTCCCCTTTTCAGTAGTTCTGAGTCTATTTCGTGGCATTCTGAAAACAGAAACGAACGTTGTGCGTGCCTGGGGTAATTGGAGCCAGTTCTATATACCCCGACTCGTTAGTTCTAATTACCCCCATTGGTGTAACTTTTATTCAGCAAATAAAAAAATAACTACTAATAAGATTTTTTTAATTTTTAATGTTTTGTCAATAAAGGTAACCTATGACACTAATAATAAAGAAAGAGTTTATTCAATTAGTAGAAAATATAACTACTTACTTGCTTAAGCAAAGGTCAATGAAAATTGTAACAAAGCGAGCGAAAACACGACGTGCGTTTTCCTGAGCAAACAAAGCGAGACTGATGGAATATCTGACTAGCGCGGGGGTGGTGCTTGACAGTCAGTCGCTCACACGCGGGTTCGAATTTTTTACGCGCAATAGTTATTTTATATTACGATGGTTCTTATTACCCAGTGGCTCCAATTCCCCCCTTCTCCCCTATACTTATAATGCATATCGCTTGACTTTCGATGATGAATATGTCGCAGTCACATGGTGTACACACACACACACACGCGGGGGGGGGGGGGGGGTGCAAGGGTGGGCTTTCAGCCCCCCCTCCCGCACCTCCTCCACCGATAGGCAGGGTGGACCTCGCTTTACAAGTATGCGCTTTATGGTAAGTTAAAGCACATACAAAGCACATACTTGTAAAGCGCGCCACTACCTATAGGATAGTGACGCGCTTTATAAGTATGCGCTTTGTAAGTTGAAGCACATACAAAGCACATACTTGTAAAGCGCGTCACTAACCTATGCTAAGCTGTAAAGCGAGGTCCACCCTGCCTACCGGCGGAGTAGTGTGTGTGTGTGTACACCATGTACCTGCGACATATTCATCATCGAAAGTTAAGCGATATGCATTATAAGTATACATATAGGTTTTCAATTCGCGCACTTTTGCATACACGTACGGCTAAGGAGCATGCGCGTGTGGCCGCAGGGCATGTTCGTGGTCGCTACCAGTCGCTACATCGCGTCGGTATGACAGGTTTCATAACCTGATAGTCGTCAACTTTAACTGTTAATATCTCGCTTCGCGGGGCAGAGCGACACTTTTTTCTGCGAGATTCTTTCGTTTCACGCAAAAACACGTCGATTAAGCCTAAGTTCAACGAAATCGGTGAGGAGGCCACTATTCTCAATATTTACCCTCGTCTGAGCTTACGCGCGGTTATCGCAACGCTTGAGAGAGATGTACTCGCGAAAATCCGCTTTGAGTCGTGTGACGGTATCGACGTCGACACGTTTCTTTCTCGAAGGATCACGGTACCGCGCACGGTGATTACGTAATCCGTCCCTTTGCTTTGCCACCTCATATTGCTGGCGAACGGAAAAATTCGCGAAATGAGACGTTTCGCGCGACGACCAATCGAGCGGGTGCAGATCGTGACGAAACTTGTGCGCACGATGCGACTCTTTGCACGGGTGCTAGATGCGTAACAAAACTTCCCGGAATTCGCGCAATGACCAATCGACCGGGTGCTAACGCGACGAAAACCGGCTCACTCTTTACTTCACTCGAACGGAAGAGCGATTTGAGATGTTTCACGCGGCGACCTATCGAGCGGGTGCGGCTCGCGATGAAACGATACGGACTTCGCGCAATTACTTTCGAGAACACTCCCGAGATGCTAATTGCCACGAACGGCCGGCTCGACTTTCTCCTTACAAAGACCGAACAGAAGAGAGCGCGGATCGATGACAATCGTCCTTCGTCCCGATAAGAGATCCTCGACGGGGGTCGTCAAGCTCGCGAAGGATGAATCACATCAATCCACGATGTAAAGGCTCTTGCACAATGCTAGGCAACAGGCAATAGGAACAGGAAATAACCTCAAATTCGTCAATACAAACCTAAAAAATTCGAACGATATGATTGGTTGGCAACAGGCAATAGGCACAGAATTTTCAACGTGACGGAAATTCTGTGTCTATTGCCTGTGTCATCGTCTATTCTGCATAAATACAAGGTTTCTGATTTCTGTTCCCTGTTCCTATTGCCTGTTTCCTAGCATTGTGCAAGGGGCTTGACGCGTTGCGCGGTATACGCAATTAGGAAACGCGTGCGCGTTTTGCAATCGCGAGGTCGGAACAGTAGGCGCGACAACCGGGTGATTTCGGGCGAGCTCGTGCCGAGCCCGAGGGTTGTTTGTGCTCGCGCCAGGGCCGTTCGCTGTCGCGACAGCGCCCCATTACCGACTTTACCTTAATTCTATCCAATCCTAAACAGTATCGTATTATTAATTGCTGCAATTTTGTAGGTATATATTGATATTTTAAAAATTAATTTATTAATTTACCTATTAATTTATTTATTAAAATTGGATAAAGTTCCGAAAACGGCCCACCTCCGATTTTGCTGAAACTTTGTGAAAAGCTTCCTTTTGGGTTAAAATAAAAGCCCTTAAAAGGAATTTTGGCGACTCCAATTAGAAAGCCATTTTTTTAAGTAAAAAGTTTTTTAAATTAAAGTTTTAAATAAAATAGTGAAAAGAACGGTAAGCGTTATATTAATGATGGTTTCTGGTAGTATTTTTTACGCTGAACAAAAAATTATATAGGTCTTATAGAGCTAACTGCTCTAGTTTTCGAGATATACAGTGTTAAAGTTAAAAAGGTATTTATGCATAAAAGCGACTCCCTCTCCGATTTGGTTTATTTTTTAATATGTTGTTGGGGATGTCTTTCCGAGTCATTTCATATATATATATATAAGGGTCGGACTCAAATAGTTTTGGAGATACAGGCTGAGAAAGGATAAAAATAATAAATTCGAAAATAAACGTTTAATGATGATTTATTCAACACTATCATTAGGAATCTAAAAGATTTCAACCAAGTATGTGCTTTGTATGTGCTTCAACTTAGAAAGCACATATTTGTTAAAGCAGAGAACAGTTGGTATATAAAAAGTACATATTTATATGTACTGTATAGCCTGTTTGTTTATGTTTTCAAAGTGACTTTATTGGTCTGTTTACGCTCGGATTACCGCATTCTTTGATGCAATGGCTGAAATCTTTCAGATTCCTAATGATAGTGTTGAATAAATCATCATTAAACGTTTATTTTCATATTTATTATTTTTATCCTTTCTCAGCCTGTATCTCCGAAACTATTTGAGTCCGACCCTTATATATATATATATGAAATGACTCGGAAAGACATCCCCAACAACATATTAAAAAATAAACCAAATCGGAGAGGGAGTCGCTTTTATGCATAAATACCTTTTTAACTTTAACACTGTATATCTCGAAAACTAGAGCAGTTAGCTCTATAAGACCTATATAATTTTTTGTTCAGCGTAAAAAATACCACCAGAAACCATCATAAATATAACGCTTACCGTTCTTTTCACTATTTTATTTAAAACTTTAATTAAAAAACTTTTTACTTAAAAAAATGGCTTTCTAATTGGAGTTGCCAAAATTCCTTTTAAGGGCTTTCATTTTAACCCAAGACGAAGCTTTTCACAAAGTTTCATCGAAATCGGAGGGGGGCCGTTTTCGGAACTGCACCCTTAAAATTAATCTATTAATTTATTCATCTATTAATTTAGACTTCTTACAATCTTATTTTATAATTTTTTAATAATTTTTAAAAATAATTATGATATAAATTTTTATTTGTCACATTAATCTCTTACAAGTATTGCAAAACAATTTTTGGTTATACTTCGTATAACTTTTGTTTAATGTAACAAAAGTTACACGTTCTTGCAATACATGATAACGATGCTAAATATTTGTAGCAATATTTGTAAGCAGGCACGATTATATAAATAGTATTTATATATAATAAATATGTTATAACGTACAAAATAATAGGAAAAATCACATACAAATTATTTATCGATTTTTTTAACTAGAGGTAAATATTTTGTTTTTTATTAATAAATTGTATCGTATATTACATTATTATCGCATTTTTTACTTTAATATCAGTCTGCTAATAAAAAAATATAGGATATTATTAAATGTTATTGTATTTTTTACGGTAATTATGCAGTAATACGGACCACCCTCCGATGACCTTGACCTTGACATATGTTGTCAAGGTCACCCTCCTGAGTGACCTTCAGAAGGTTTTAGCCGTCGCTCGTTATTCGTTAAAAAGTTATTAACAAAAAAAGTTTGAAAAATGTAGCAGTTATTTTGAGTACTAATAGACATAAATGACTGATATTTATGTGGAAATAGTACATGTATGAACGAAGGAAAATTATTTAAAGCAGTAAATTGTTGGTATATTGAAAGGAAAGTTATTTAAAGCGGAGAATAGAGAGTATGTGCTTCAACTTACAAAGCACATTCTTTTAAAGCGCATCACTAACCTATAGGTTAGTGACGCGCTTTACAAGTACGCACCAAAAAAAAAATTTTTTTTTGGTGGGGAGAATTATTTAAAGCAGTGAATTGTTGGCATATTGAAAGGAAAGTTATTTAAAGCAGAGAATAGTTGGTAACTTTCCCTTCAATATATCAACAATTCACTGCTTTAAATAATTTTTTCCACCAAATTTTTTTTGTTTATAACTTTTGGTGGGAAAAATTATTTAAAGCAGTGAATTGTTGGTATATTGAAAGGAAAGTTATTTAAAGCAGAAAATAGTTGGTAACTTTCCTTTCAATATACCAACAATTCACTGCTTTAAATAATTTTCTCTGCCAAATTTCTTTTGTTTATAACTTTTTAATAAACAATAACCGCCAGCTAAAACTTTCTGAAGGTTACTCAGGAGGGTGATCTTGACAATATATGTCAAAGTCAAGGTCGTTTATGCCTTTCAATACTCAAAATAACTGCTATATTTTTCGAACTTTTTTTGTTAATAACTTTTTAACGAATAGCGAGCGACGGCTAAAACCTTCTGAAGGTCACTCAGGAGGATGACCTTGACAACATATGTCAAGGTCAAGGTCATCGGAGGGTGGTCCGTATTACTGCATAATTACCTTTTTTACTTTAATATCAGTCTACTCATGAAAAGAATATTAGATCTCTAGAATTTTAATCGTTTAAAGTTATAGTTTTTAATCTCATCAAAAACTTATTCCGTTTTTTATATTATTATGTTATATTATGATATCTATATATTTATATTGTGCGACAGAAACTCTCATAATTTTATACATATAGTATGTCCTTCAAATGTATTTGCTATCGTACTTATCTTCTTCTATGAAAGAAGCGAAGGAGCGAATGGAACGTGTTGCGTGAATAATTGAGCGCATGGACGAACACGGATAGACTGTTTACAGCGGCGTTTGTAATTATTTCTCGAAAATAGTTTTTCATAACATAACTTTATCATATATGGTTTAATTCGTAAAAAAATAACCTTTTATTTGGTGATAAACAATTTTTAAAATTTTGTAAAAATATGGTTAGTGGTAAAGGTATTTTTAAAAATAAAAAAAATAAAAATTCTTTTTGGTCATTATTTCAAAGTACTTTTCAAACCATTTAATTTCCATTTTTGAACATCCTTCTATCTTTTATAGTTTTGGAGATATTCGGCTCGAAAGAGAAAAACCGATTGTTTTCGAAGGGGTGTTTCTCCCCTAGAACCGTTTTATAGCCCCAACAAAAAATTGTTTCGTTATTATGTTCTACTACTCTATTATTATGCAGTTTCAGATTTTTTTGAATTGTCGAGTTGCCGAATGTCCCTTGTCAGTCAAAGTTTTTCTTACAGACAATGGTACTGAATTTTGCAATTTCGAGTTCCAGGAATATCTTTCAAGACAGGGTATTCAGCATGAGTCGACAGCGCCATACACTCCCGAGCAAAACGCCAGGGTGGAACGGGAGAATAGAACGGTCGTGGAGAGTGGTCGATCCATGTTGTATACAAAGGATTTACCAAAGAGTTTGTGGGCCGAAGAAGTTAATATGGCTGTATACGTGTTAAACAGAACTCCTACGACGCAGACTCCAAACTCAACACCCTTCGAGATTTGGTACGGTAAGAACTATCATTAGATCACATCAGATTGTTCGGCAGTGAAGCGTATGTATTCGTTCCAAAACAAAGTCGTGCCAAATTGGAACCTAAAGGAAAAAGACTGATTTTAGTTGGATACGATAAAGACTCAAAAAATTACAGATTATTCGATCCAATAAGTAAGAAAATTACGATTTCAAGAAATTTAACCTTCCATAAAGCGGCTGAGGTGAAACTTCCGAGAAGAAACACAGTTTTGGTTCATCTAGAGAATAGTAGAGATAAAGATATTCAACCACTGGAAGAAAATCAAGACATGAATACTCAAGATATAGGAAAAAAGCCTGAAAAACAAGGATAACGGGAAGATAAAAAACGAGTATTACGACCTAAGGAAAATTTATATCCTCCAAGACGTTATGAAGCTAATTTTGTGGAAGCCGATGTACCGATGACTTTCGCTAAAGCTATGAGCAGTCCAGATTTAAAGAAGTGGAAGGCAGCAATTGTCGAAGAATTAGAAGCTCTGAAGCAAAATGATACGTGGGAGTTAGTTCCTGTACCTCCTGACAAGAAATGCATCACTTCGAAATGGGTGTTTAAGGTAAAAAGACATCCCAATGGTCAAATTCAACGCTACAAAGCAAAAATCATGGCGAGAGGTTTTGATCAAGTTGAAGGGGTTGATTACATGGAAACCTTTGCACCAACAACAAGGTATGATACAATTTGAGTCTTACTAGCTTTATCTGTGTCTAAAGATCTTAAGATATTGCAGTTTGACGTTAAAACCGCATTTCTTCACGGTGAATTGGATGAAGAAGTCTATATGGAGGTTCCTGAAGGAGTGATGGAGTCCACAGATTTAATTTGCAGGTTGAAGAAGGCTTTATATGGGCTGAAACAGACATCCCGTTGCTGGAAACCCAAATTTGATAACTTTCTTCAGAATCTTGGTTTTCGTCAGTGTCAGGCTGATAAATGTGTCTACGTCGGAAAATTCGAAAATCGGATGGTATTGATCGCTATCCATGTGGATGATAGTATTGTTCTTGCAGAGGATGAGAAAACAGCAATGAAGATAATCAATGCAATGGAACAAGCTTTTCAAGTTACTATAGGCGAACTAGAGTATTTTCTTGGAATGGAGATAAAGCAAGACAAGAAAAATGGGTCGATATTTATCCATGGAACTGGCTACATTGATCGATTAATTAAAAAATTCAACATGGAAAATTCAAAAACAAAGTGTGCCAGCTGATCCGCATGTAATATTAACATGTAATCCGGAAACAGAAGAAGAGGATCCCAAAGAAAAAGTACCCTACAGAGAGGCGATTGGATCACTTATGTTCGCAGCTTTAACTACAAGACCGGACGTCATGTTTGCGACAAATCTTCTTAGTCGGTTTCAAATAAATTACAATAGAAATCACTGGAAAGCCTTAAAATGCGTAATAAGATATCTGAAAGAAATGCGTGATTTTGGGATCTTATATAGTAAAGATTCTAAAGATAAAAAACTAATTGGCTACTCTGATGCCGATTATGCCAACGACCGAGAGACCAGACGTTCAACAACAGGATACGTTTTCCTAATGTGTGGGGGCCCAATCACCTGGGCGTGTCGACGACAGAAGTCTGTATTGTTATACACAACAGAGGCCGAGTATGTGGCAGCATCAAACGCTTTCAGAGAGGCAGTATGGTTGAAACAATTATTGCTAGAAATTGGAGAAGTACAGACCAACGCGACTATACTTTGCATTGACAACCAAAGTACGATTAAATTGATTCAGAATCCCGTTTTTCATAAAAGGTCTAAACACGTAGACGTTGCTTATCATTTTGTAAAAGAAAAATACAAGAATAACGTGATAGATGTTAAATACATTCCTACGACAGAGCAACTAGCAGATATATTTACAAAGGCTTTGCCTAAAGTTGCTTTTCAGTATATTCGATTGGCTGTATAACCTTTATAGTAAGATAATGTCCCTAGCTTTGTCCGCTCTTTATTGTCTCAATTCGCACTTTCCGGTAGCAGTTCGTTTCCGCCTACCGTTAACGCAAGTCTCCTTGTATCCGCGCTCTCCAAATAAATATATCTTTATCAGTAAATTTGTATAATTTACTCAATAGGAAGCAATATATATTTTAAAAGGTTAATATATATCTAAGTATAAGTTAAAATCAGAGTTTTTAAAAAAATATTATGAATTTAATTTAATAAACAGATATAATTCTGATGGTTAACATAATATTATTTTATTCTAGTTTAATGTTGTAGAAAATGGAATACAAAAATATGTTGTAGAAATGTTATCTATTTTGAAAAAATATATCTTGAAAAAATAATAACACAATTTAAAAAATAATTATTACATCATTAATCATATTTTTTATGATCAATATCATATTTTATATGTAGTGTTGTTATTTGTCACATAGAGATACATTGGATGAGAGATATATTGATTGTGTGAGATAACAATTTGCTCAATGTAACAGTCCTGTCAGTCTTGATCTCTCTCATCTTTTACATTATATCTATTTTATTACTTTATATACTATCATGTGACAGATAAGAAGCAATGCAGAGCAGCGCAGGAAAAAGTATTAAGAATAAGAATGTTAAGAATACGGAGATTCGATCATATTTAAAAAAATGTTATAGATTTAATAATATTTGACATAACTTATTTACAGCCGAGTATGAGGTTGGCACACCAGAGCCAAGCACACCGTGTTCTTTCACAATACATGCGGAAACTAAACGCACCGGAAACATACTGTCTCCGACTTATCCTGGCACCTATCCGAAAGATCTTATTTGTACCTATCAATTTGTCGGGCGACGTGGACAACGTGTGCGATTGGAATTTCGTGACTTTGATTTGTTCTTTGGGGGGCCACAGTACGTACATGCAAGGCCAGAATTTTTTCAGATATTTAAAATTTTTATATAGAATCCCTAATAAATAACAGCCAAAGTAAAAGAGTAATTCTTATTAGATCATCCATTTTTAAATACAAGAATATATTATATTTTTTAATCAATTTGCATTAGGTATCCACAGTTATATGATATAATTTAATTCAAGTTAATAAGAAAATTTAAAATTATTCCATAGTTGCCCGCTAGATTACGTGAAAGTGTACGACGGTCCCAATAATGCGACCGCTGTCATCGGCACGTATTGCGGCCAGCAACGAAATTTAGTGTTATACTCCTCGGAAAACAGCTTGTTCGTGTTATTTTCCACGTTGAAGCGCACGGCAAATACGCAAAATCGCGGATTTAAAGGAATCTTTGAGTTCTCGGAGAGTTTCGTCAGCCTGGGTAAGACAATCGTGACATCTCGTTTCTTGTTTATGAATTCTTACAATTTTGTTAATTGATACTTATCATCTTCTTCATCGCGTAGATTTTATAACAGAATACCAAGGCGAGCATATCCGTGGGTCCGAATGCGATCAGAAGATCCTTAGCAAGAAAGAAACATCAGGATTCGTAGTTAGTCCAAATTTTCCATATCCTTATATACCAAAGGTTGTCTGTCGTTATTTTATCTATGGTATGCAGGACTCGCAACATCTAGAGCGTGTGCGACTGGAATTTCTAATGTTTACAATACAGATGCATAAGGGAGAGTGAGTATTAAGTATATTCATCAAATGTTGCCAGTATGATAGTACGTAAATATCATTTTTGTGTATCGCATTCTCTTTTGGGCTTTCCCAGGACAGCGTGTACCGATGGCTATCTAAAATTATATTTAAAAGGTCAAGAAGCGACGGATTCTTATGACAAATTCGATTATGAGATGTGTGGTAACAAGAGCAATCCAAGCCACATAGTGAGCGACGGGCCGCGACTCGTGATGGTGTTCAGTAGCGGAGAACTGCAGGCACAGGGCTTTAAAGCTAAGTGAGTGTGGAGTATTAAAGATGTGTTTTTAAACAAAAAATTCTTTCTTTCTTATTTTTTATCGTCTTTTTAAATTATAAATTATAATTATATTTTAAAAGAATTAGAACAAAATTGCCAAAATATAATAACAAAGTGTGTAAATTAGAAACTTGCACATTGCTTCTTTATCATTTTTTTTGCTTATATATAACTCAAGAACTGATCAACCAAATCTTAAAGAATTATACATATATAAAATAGGAGGGTAGAAAAGAAGAATATAATAGAATCAGAAAAAATTGCCAATATAATAAAAAAGTGTACAGATTAGAAACTTGCATATTGCTTCCTCGTTATTTTTTTCGCTTATATATAACTCACTAATCTAAAGTTCAATGGGATGGCACCCAGAAGAGGACTCAAAAAATTTCTATGAGATATATAAAAATAAAAAAATGGTGCAAATTAGGAATTTGCACATTGCTTCCTCATCCTTTTTGAAGTGTGCAAATTAGAAATTTGCACATTGCTTCATCAAAATTTTATTTCGCTCATAAAGCTTTATCTATGAGGAAGCCAAATTAATATATACTAATAATTATACATCAAATAAAATAAAAGCTTCCTCATAGAGGAAATAAAATGTTGATGAAGCAATGTACAAATTTCTAATTTGCACACTTAAAAATGGTGAGGAAATAATGTGCAAATTTTTACTTTGCATACTTGAAAACTGTGAGGAAGCAATGTGCAAATTCCTAATTTGCACCATTTTTTTATTCTTATATATCTTTTATAGATCAAAGGATCAGAACGATTTAGGTGTCGTTAGGGACTCTAGTAAGACCACTCATTGCTTTACTATTACTACTACTTTCATAGACATTTTTTGTGTCTTCTTCTGGGTGCCATCCCATTGAACTTTAGACTAGTGAGTTATATATAAGCGAAAAAAATTACGAGGAAGCAATGTGCAAGTTTATAATTTGTACATTTATTTATTATATTGGCAATTTTTTCTGATTCTATTATATTCTTCAGTTTTTCTACCTCTATTTCATATATAATTCTTTAAGATTTGGTTGATCAGTTCTTGAGTGATATATAAGCGAAAAAAATGATAAAGAAGCAATGTGCAAGTTTCTAATTTATACACTTTTTTATTATATTGGCAATTTTGTTATATTTTTTAGTCCTTTCTACCCCTATTATATTCATGTATAATTCTTTAAGATTTTGTTGATCAGTTCTTGAGTTATACATATATAAGCGAAAAAAATAAAGAAGCAATGTGCAAGTTTCTAATTTACACACATTTTTATTATATTGGTAATGTTTTTTTAATTCTATGATATTTTTTAGTATTTTTCTACCCTTATTTCACATATAATTTTTTAAGATTTGGTTGATTAGTTTTTGAGTTACAGAAGTTAAAATTTCCGAAAATTCGTACATACATAAAAGACTTATAAAGCTGAGTCTAATCAACCAAATCTTAAAGAATTATATATGAAATAGGGGTAGAAAAGATTGAAGAATATAATAGAATTTGTACAAGCTTAGTCTTAAGCCTGATCACTTGAATATAGGAAGAAGCGACACATAGAATTGAAAGTAGTTAGACAATTATAATTTAAATAAATTATGACAGAGTCATTGTGAACGCGCATTTAAGCAGCGTTCTTTCGCATGTATACATATACATAAATATCATGAACAGTTTCACATATCATAATCATATAAATACAGAATGTAAATCATGTTATTGTTGAACTAAAGAAAAGAACGGACTGTAACTCTAAATTAATATATATCGCTTAGGATTGACAAATCAAAGTATTAAGGGGGGATCCTTATGTAGACGGTCCAAAAAATCGATCTTTTTATTTTATTTTAATCAATAGTACACTATTCGTGGAATATATTCCCAAAGTTACAATAAAAAATTCGAAGTTTTAAAGGCCTCACAGCCATTTCTTGCGCGCAGGTATACGTGCGGGTATACGAGCGGCGAAAACTTTAAACGCGTTTTTCTCGAAACCACGTTTTTGAAATTGGCGGGCACGATAACTCAAAAACTATTTGACCAATCAAATTGGCTCTGTACGTACACATAGTTTATTAAATTTACTAGTCGGTAAACCTCTAAAATTAATAAAATAATTAATTTAAACAATTTTTATTGAATTAATAAAGTTCACATTTGTGAGTAAAAATTGCATTTTTTTGTTTAAAGTGCCGCCATTTTGTCAATTTTCAACTTTTTTGCATTTTTTTAGGTTCACCGACAAACTATGTTTATAAACAATAAGAAATCTTTTTGTTTTTTTGTTTCACACGAGTAAACAAGGAGCTAGAAAACCCGCCGTTTAAAACCGACGCTTTTTCTTACGCCCTATAAACATATTATATTATTTTTTTTTAAAGTAAAAAAAATTTTTTACTTACTTATATCTTCAAATAAAATAGCCCAAAACTTATCAAAGCGATTTATTAAATAGTTTTTTTTAAAAAAATTCCCGAAAATCCCTTTATTTTCAGTCGTCTACATAAGGATCCCCCCTTAAGGTTGTTGGAAGCTGAAGGCACTGAACGTTATAAACAACGCTTGTCGCAAATACTTTATAAATGTAAAGTAATAATAATTAGTCATACTCATGAACTTCAATTTTGCGGTACAAATTCATAAAGAACATATTGAGCTTGAAATGCTCACACTCACATACAAATACAATGTAATCATTTACAGGAAAGAAATCATACCTTGCAAGGATCACGATTTTAATAATCGAGCGCTCGATTCATTCATCATACCTTTACTATAACGCATTCGTCATGACGGTATTCAACCGTTTCACAACGTTGAAATAGAAACAATGGAAGTTCCTTGGAAAAGATGTGCAGTCATCATGCACAGAGATTTACATCTCGTCTGTAGCAATGCGTTTAGCGTTCGAATGAACCATAGCGCCTTGCTCGGCGACATTCCATGGCCAGTGGTGCACACGGATGAAGAAAGAGAAAGGCACTTCTGAAAATTACCGAAGGATTCCTCGTTAAGCATATCTTAGCGAAACGCGATCCTCGGTGAAACGCTCTTTATTTCAGAAGTGTTTTCGTTACCTTTACGTTCTCGTTCCCTCTTACTGCGAAGCAGGGACTCCGGTATGGTTTGTGGCAGACCGCTCAACTTGGCTTCTCGAACTTTTGTCAGAGTCGAAGGATCTCGACGATCTGCCTTGGTGGAATCGGAGGATCTCGACGAACAGTTGTCTCAATATCTCGTTGAATGGGCACCGTGACTCAATCAGATCTCGGTGGGCGCTTTGCTCTCGTTACGCTCATCGGGTCGATGATCCGCTTATCGGATCCAAGAATTTCAGGCACAGAAAGACCTCGCAAACAATTAACTACGACTCGCCTCGCAACGCAATTACACACGGACAAGATGTCCGTCCGAACCCGACAAAAAACGAGAAACGAATGTCGTTGCTACGCACCGCGTGGACCGATTCGAGTCCACACCGTCCGCGTGTCTATCCTCAAGCCAGGAAGTGGCGCCGCCGTTACTACGCTCGCAATGGTATCACGAGTGCTCGCTACTCTATCTCTCCTTGGTCGATAACTCTCAGTCCCTTCATGCTTTAACTTTAAACATTCCGCCCGCCTTTGTTAACGTAGTTTACGAACCAACTATAAGGATTTTGTGTTAATGGGAAGTGGGCAGACCTTTGTGATAGGTCTCTTAAAAGTTGAAGTTTGTGTGCGAACTGTCACAACTCTAGTGTGACCGTCCTTACCGGGATGTGTCTGAATAACGCGTCCCAATGGCCATTTAGAGGGAGGATATCGTTCATCCACCACCAACACTAGAGAACCCTCCTTAATCGAAGGAACGACTCTGTTCCATTTGTATATGGCAAGATGTCTTTGTAGACATTCTCGCGACCATCGATCCCAGAAATCTTCTAACATTTTACGAAGAATTTGCCATTGTGAATGATGAGAAAATTTAATCCCCTCCAACTTCGGTTCAGGGATAGTAACTAACGCTTGACCTATGATGAAATGACCAGGAGTCAAGGCGGAAAGATCATTCGGATTATCCGATTGAAGGAAAAATGGTCGAGAATTTAGCACCGCTTCAAATTGAGTTAGTAGAGTGGTCATTTTTTCATATGTGAGCAACTGTTCACCAACAACTTGTTTCAAGTGTGTTTTTATGGATTTGACTCCGGCTTCCCACTTACCACCAAAATGAGGAGCCGCAGGTGGATTGAATTTCCACTGCGTGCCATCCCTCGCCAGAAGTGAAGCCAATTCCCCTGATTCTTTAATAGAAGCCGAAAATAGGTTCCGAAGTTGAACGTCTGCACCTTTCAGATTTGTCCCACAGTCACTGGACAACGTTGCACAAATTCCTCGTCGTGCAATAAACCGCTTGTAAGCTGCTATAAAAGCATCTGTTGAATAATCAGTAACCAGCTCTAAATGAATCGCTGATGTGGAATAGCAAACGAAAAGAGCAATATATGTCTTGTAAGTTTTAGCGTTCTTTCCTCTCCAAGTTTTTATAATAAAGAGACCCGCATAGTCCACTCCTGAATGTAAGAAAGGTCGTGAAGGAGTCAACCTTTCTGCTGGAAGCTGACCCATAATTTGTTGTGCCCTTTTTTCGATATCTAGCACACGTAACGCACCTGAAAATAAACGATCGAATCGGAGTTCGACCTCCTATTATCCAGTCATGATTTCTTATGTACGAGAGCGTGTCTTGTATTCCTCCATGAAGAGTACGTATATGAGCGTCTGCTATAATCAAAGTTGTAAAGGCAGAATATTTTGGGAGAATATAAGGATGTTTAGCAGATTCAGGCAAGAAAGAAAAGCTAAAGCGTCCTCCTACTTGTAAGAGTCCATCTGAATCAATGCGTGGTGCAAGTTTCAGAATTGCATTAGAGCTTGGTAAATCCTGTCCAGAAAACAGAGCCTTGAATTCCTGTGAGAAGTAAGTAATCCAAAATATCTTTGCGTCATTCAACTGATTGACAGCGCAAGCTACGATGTATTTGCTCGAGTCGCTTGTTTTTCGACAATACCCCCATTTTCTCTATGCGTACGTGGGGACGCTCGCTCGTTCGCAAACTTAAATCTAGAAAATTCGCCTACAGTCGGCCAGCCTGACATTATGACCGTCCCGTTTATGCTTAAAAGTAATTAATAAATTTAAAATTACAACACAAAAAATGAATATTAATGTCTTACAAACTATACGGATTAAAACCAAAATGAACATCCACCGCTCGCGAATATACAGTTTTATCTGATCGATTGCGGCCACGCCGTTATAGGGCAATTGCGCAATCTGGAATCTTTCCATGTCGCTCACCACGCAGCGATCAAAGGTCAACACCATCTTCCTTTTTTTATAGTTTCGGATATGTTTTAACGCTTCGTAAGACGTCGTCGATTTACATGCATAAAACTTTGTAAATTTCGTAAACGCGTCGACGATTGACAGAATGTACTTGTATCCACGATCGGTCTTCTCAAATAAATCACAATAATCGACAATATTATTGACCACTTTATCGATTCCGACGTGACCGACGTCATCGTGACAGGTACGGATTACATTGCTTTCCATTGACACAGGTACGTAGAATAAAAGTATCTTATTTTTATCCTTACGATAGACAAGACCGTCCCTTAGCTCACAGAACTTGTCTTCCGAAGTTTTTAGTCTATCACAAATTCTTAAAATAACTTTAACTCTATCTTGGTGGACCGACAATGTACGCTCAAATGAATTGGCCTCCAGTATAAGGATATTATGACAACAACTCAACGTATCAACGTGACCTATACGTGTTCCGGGTCGATGTACAATCTCATGTAGGGGAGACCGGGGTGAGATCGTCAAGAGGGTGAAATCGTCAAATCAAATATCTCGGAACCTGTATATTGTGCGAACTCGCTATTAACATTGTAAACGCGTCTTATGGTACCCATGTGACCAACGGAGTTTCGGCAGGTTACCTGCCGTATTATGATTTTTACGAGGGCAAACGTGTTTTCGGAAGGTGAAAGTGAAATTTTCTGCGCGTGGCAATTTTGTAATATCTGCAATAATATTTGCTCTCCAAATCTCCAGGTACGTGATTATAAAGAGTAATGCATGCTGAACACGAATTCAGTGTAGTTTTTTCATTATCGTTCATGTCTAATATTTTGTGGGCGATCAAACCTGAAACTTGTGTTTGGGGCCAATTCGTCAGTAAGCACTGAGGGCGGGTCCGGCAGTCTCGTCACTGTGGCGCGCCGGGCGCACGACTTCAGCTCACGGCGATTTTAGGTTAGGTTTCCCTCGAGCGTGATTCTGTCTTTTCTTGCACGTGCGTTACTTTGTATACATAGGGAAATGGTACGCACATATCGTCGCAAAACGACTCCCGTCGATAAGGAGAAACTCAAGAACGCAGTTCTTGCGGTGAAAAAAGATAAAATGAGCGCTTACGCAGCTGCAAAACA
Source organism: Leptothorax acervorum (assembly GCA_035220615.1). Classification (NCBI taxonomy): domain Eukaryota; kingdom Metazoa; phylum Arthropoda; class Insecta; order Hymenoptera; family Formicidae; genus Leptothorax; species Leptothorax acervorum. The sequence continues at coordinate 206,984 of JASTWQ010000230.1, read as the reverse complement.
ATTCGATGTCCGGAGAACCACGTTAAACAACTGGTTGAAGAAGAACAACGATTAACAATTGTTAACAATTATTATTAACAATTATTAACAATTATTAACCATTATTAACAATTATTATTATTATTTATTATTAACAATTATTAGCAATTATTATTATTTATTATTAACAATTATTTTTTAATAATGTTTTGCATAAAAATTTTAAAAAATAAATTTTCACATTTCTCTCTTAAAAAACAATTATTAAAATGTATCCTATCATTTTTCAGGATTAGATGTATGTATTTCTATTTAAAATGTAGTGTGACGGATCCGCCCTGAGAGGTGACGATTCTACCCTGCCATTTTTGAGATCTCAATTTTTCCACTGTTGTCGTTTTTGCTCTATACCGGTTAAACAAAGCGACGTAGACAAAAATTTTCCATATAAATTTTGTAGCTAAAGGTTCACTCTTTACAATCGTATACCACATTTAACTAAAATTATTTATTTTGTTGTTAAAAATCGGCACCGAAAAAAAGCTGCCGGTCTCGCCCCGGTCTCGTCTACGTGTACTGCTCCAAGAACATTGCCCGCCGATAAATTCGAGGTTATTTGTGAATTTAATGTGCAATTCATCACTCTAGCAAACCACGCGCCGTTACTTACGGACTTAAACGTAGCTACAACTAAAGCTCGAAAGAGTACTCTCACATAATTAAATTAAAAATCAATCATTCTATACATATCCCGTCCTTTTTCGAATCCCGTCTTTTTAACTGTTTGTCTACTTATTGTTAGTGTGAGACGAAAGCTGTCGCAATCGGTTACAATTTTAAATAGTATGCCGGCGAGATAGATATGGAACCGTTTGATCGCATAAACCACAGAAAAGCACTCCAGCTCAAAGATGTGATACTTCGACTCGGCTGCCGTCGTTCGCTTACTAAAATAAAACACTGCCCTGGTAGAAAAATGTCTCATATTTTCTCAAAAATTTTGTAAGAATTTCTCATATTTTAGATTTAGGAAAAATTCTGAAAAAATATGTGAAATTTCTCAGATACTTTTATAAATAATTAAATGAGAATTTTTGGTAAATTTCAGTATATGTACATATACCTATATGAAATTTTCTGATAAATTGCGCGGATTTTCTCATATTTATTAATAAATAATTAAAGGAACGCCATAATCGGTCGGGAGTGGATCTTGGTTGTCCAATAAAATTATTTGTGAATTTAATGTACAATTCATCACTCTAGCAAACCGTTACTAGCGCCGTTACTTACGGACTTAAACGCAGCTACAACTATAGCTCGAAAGAGTACTCTCACATAATTAAATTAAAAATCAATTTAATCGTCCACTAACACTCGTTAGCATATTCGAAAAAGGACGAGATATGTATAGAAGGATTGATTTTTAATTTAATTATGTGAGAGTACTCTTTCGAGCTTTAGTTGTAGCTACGTTTATGTCCGTAAGTAACGGCGCGTGGTTTGCTAGAGTGATGAATTGCACATTAAATTCACAAATAATTTTATTGGACAACCAAGATCCAGTCCCGACTGATTATGGCGTTCCTTCAATTATTGATTATTATCTTATACGGTCGTACTTTAAATTTGCTTATTGTTATATACGTCGCCGGTAAAAGACGTTCTTCCTCAGTATTAATAGTTTGTTGCTACAAATATCACCATTTGCCTCAGTGGTCGAATAGGTGAGACGCCCGCCCGGAAAGCAGGGAGGTCCAGGTTCGAATCTTGGCTGGGGTGTTATTTTTCGCAACATTTTCTTTATTATCCTATATCCTTCTATACATATTCCGTCCTTTTTCGAATATGCTAACGAGTCAAAAGAAATGTAAAGGCTCTCTAAATCAATAAAATAATACTAAAATAGGCACTAGAGCCAACGCGCGGTAATTGGTGCGCAATTATAATTTATTCAAATTAGTTTACATGTAGTACTTTAAGACGAACGTTTCGACTCTTATCTTTGAGTCCTCTTCAGCGTATGTTAGTTAACGAAAAATAATTAAAAAAAAAATTACAAAAACTCCGCAAATTCGCATAATGCCGTAGTCCAAATTGAAATATACACCGTAATCATATGTTATAAAACTGTCAAACAAATTACAAAAATTCCGTAACCTCGTATAATGCCGTAGTCCAAGTTAAAATATAAAACGCAGTCCTATATGTTTTTTTTTAAATTATTTTTCGTTAACTAACACACGCTGAAGAGGACTCAAAGATAAGAGTCGAAACGTTCGTCTTAAAGTATTACATGTAAACTAATTTGAATAAATTATAATTGCGCACCAATTACCGCGCGTTGGCTCTAGTGCCTATTTTAGTATTATTTTAATTCTAACGAGTGTTAGTGGACGATTAAATTGATTTTTAATTTAATTATGTGAGAGTACTCTTTCGAGCTTTAGTTGTAGCTGCGTTTAAGTCCGTAAGTAACGGCGCGTGGTTTGCTAGAGTGATGAATTGTACATTAAATTCACAAATAATTTTATTGGACAACCAAGATCCAGTCCCGATCGATTATAGCGTTCCTTTAATTATTAATTATTATCTTATACGGTCGTACTTTAAATTTGCATATTTTAAGATTTCTATAAAGATATGTTAGTTGGAAAAATCTGAAATATTTCATTATTTATTATATGAAAATTTCTGATAAATCGCGCGAATTTCCTCATATTTATTAAGATTTCTATAAAGATGTTAGTGGAAAAAATCTGAAATATTTCATTATTTATCATATAAAATTTCTGATAAATTGCGCGGATTTTCTCATATTTATTGAGATTTCTCAGAAAAGTTTATTTCTTTTGACAACAATTGGCCAAATATAACATAACGCTTTTCGACGTTTCGACCCCACTAGCTTTGGGTCCTTTTCAAGTATTCTAATAACAAACAATTTGGTGAACAATCGTATTAGTCAAGATATAATAAATTATTTAAAAACGTCAGATATAAAATAAGTTATTAAAAACGTCAAAGATGTAAAGAGCAATACCTGTTAATAAAAAGCTATTCTTACTCCCATCTTTACACATCCGGTGTTTATGAAAATTTTCACAGAAATAGTCATAAGCTATAAAAAAGAATATGAGGATGACGCCAACATAAAGAAAATTTTATATGTGTATCAGATAATCGGAGATCAAGAAATGAAATTTACATGTGAAAAGTCGGTGGTAACCGGAAGATGTTCCTGTTAATGAATGCGATGACCGTAATGCTTCACTCTCGATATCAAAGCGCAGAGAAATTATCTGGCAGAAAAACATCATGGAGCAACCGTCTATACGTGTTCACGCAACAAGATTTAAAAATGAACTGGCCGTATTACTTACCGAAATAAGGGTATATTGGAAGGTTGTACATATAAATACAACCGCCGTATGACTACAGAGATGAAATTACTTCATCGTATACATGACTTAGGTTTTCGGTATCCTTTTTTAGATTGATCGTATTAGCGTGTTTCTTAATGAAGAGCATTTCCGCGATTTCTCTTTTTCTAGTATCACCCTCTTTGTGGATTATGTCCACTTCAGACCATTTAAAATTGTGTCCATAAGATACACGGTGTTTGCTCACGACCGAATGGTTGCTCTCATGCTTTTTGAATCGTTTTGGTGTTTTTTATGCGTGTCTGTAAATGACGCTTTGTTTGCCCGATGTAGACCGCATCGCAATCACCATACTCGATCTTGTGAACGAGTTTCGTCTCATTATCGCTATAAAGTTTGTCCTTTCATCTTTTGATCATACTATCGAGTTTGGAAGAAACACCGTTTTTCTTTTGAAATCTTGGATCAACAACAAGATGAAGAACTGCAAAGCAAGACAATAGCTAATCTTTTTACTTCGCTGCAGACGACAAGATGTGTTACCACCGCACATCGCACACATGCGTTCTCACATCATCTTTAAGAGCAACAGCGTAACATATAAGTTTAATAGTCTTAACAAACGTTACAAAAGAGCAATACTAAATCTCGAAATCGGGGATATTAATCATCATTTTATGTTTTTAAAAGCTGAGATTAAGCGCATTCAAGACCGTTTTTTTTTTCACAGCTACCAGAAAAGACGTTAATTGATTTCTTTAATGCTAATAAGCACAGAATCGTTAACTACAACCGCAAGCTTAAAATTAAATTCATCAATAAATTTAACCAAACATTCGATAGAGATGTAATATGTATAGTTCGTTCTTTAACAACAATAGAACCAAATGGCTCTTTAACATTAGCAAGAAATCAATTCCTGATAATGTTTCAAAGCTTTTCAGCTTAGGTGATAAGTTCGGCTTACCTATTACTAATTTTGATAAGAAAGATTGCTTACGTGCTACTCTTAACATTGTAAAAAACTTTGAAACCAACAGTTATAAAATTCCGCCTAACATAATTGTGGCAGTTCCGCAGCCACCAGGAAACATCCTCTCCGTTCTCTCTGTCCTCTCCGTCAACTCGCGGAAAAGTGGCCACCAAGGTTACGTCTTCTTCGTCGGCACGCGCGAAACTGTGAGGTTATTATTTACGATACGCGCGAGACAGTTTCAAGTTGTCAAAGCGCGGAAGTATTCAAGTTATTAACTAGCGCGAAATTCAGCACGATGATCGGGGGCAAGTTTCAAGGGACGAAAGTTTCCTAGCAACCAGGGGTTGTTACCGCTTTTTTGCAGTATAAAAGACGGGCCGATTTCGGCGAAAGATGAGTAATCCGAGAGCAGTCGACCGCGACGGACCAGCCGGCCTCAAGACAAAAGGCTCAGGACAATCACCACGCCCTTCTCGGCTCGCCAAAGAAGAGGCAATAACGCAATCGACGCTTCGTCGCAGGACTTGCCCGCTTCCTCTACAGAGGTACGCAAGCCAGAGGAAGGTGGTTCTAATTGATCCACCAGCAGTCTGCGCTCAGCCGCCTACCCGTGCCAAGCGCACGAAGATACGACCGGCGCCCTTATCGGCGCCAAGCGCCCCAAGATTGGGTTGGCTACAAACGTTGAACGTCCACCACGAAGCGTTGAACGCTCAACTGGTGTGGTGCTCCCGACTCCCGGTGAGGTTCAACAGGAACCTAGCGTTGGTCGCTCACTCCCCTGTCTTGACGCAAGTCCAGAAGTCACTGGCGCAGGAACGCCTCCCACAGGTAAACTATTATCCAACGCACAGCTGCAAGCAGGCGCTAGACGCCTTTCTACTAGCGCTCAGTCGCTCACAGGCGCTAGACGCCAGAATCGCTCCTCACCGATTCTCGGCGCCAGTCGCTCTTTTCTTAAAAAAATCCCCGTTTCTATCTAGGAACTTCAACGCCCAAAACTGCACGAAAGAGGCCTTTCAGTCTGGATACTTTACCGCTTAGTTCTTCAGGATCAACACCGCCATACGACTGGGTAGTCCCGCCTTTGATATCTCCTTTGCCGTTCACACCCATACGTGTAGTGACTGAGGGAACACAGGCAGGAGTTGCTTGGAAGAACTTTAGGGACGCGGCTACGCAGACTTTAGTGAGAGACTGGAAAGGAGAATCTAAGGACAATTGCCACGCAGACAAAGTCACGTGGCGGAAGGCAGGAAAGAGAAAGAAGAGAAAGGGTTGAAAATTTCCGCAGATTTGACAAAGAAAGAAGAGAGAGAAGAAGATATAAATAATAAAATATTTACTTAAAAAGGCTTAAATGTAAAAGTTCTTAATTGTTATAATTACATAAATAAAAATGTGTAATTAAGAAAAAACTATTAATTCTTAGCGTTTAGCAATAAGGATAGCGAGCCTAGAGCACACACAATATAACTCGAGCGTTAAGCGCTCTCTCACTCTAGATACATATCCTAAATTGAAAGATCGCTTACGTGCTACTCTTGACATTGTAAAAAACTTTGAAACCAACAGTTATAAAATTCCGCCTAACATAATTAATGACGTACCTACGGAATTCAATGGCAGGGTCGGTGCAAGGTTTTCTCAATTGAACCAGACATATCGATTATTTCGATCGTTACATCTTAGGTGAATTCAGAAAATGTAAAGAATTCTTGAAAAACAACAATGATATTTTTGTCACGAAAGCTGATAAAGTTCAGATAACGGTAATTATGGACAAAGGAGATTACATTAATCAAATGATTGAACTACTCAACGATGACTCCACTTACAAAAAATTAACAAAAGATTAAACAATTAACGAACAATCTAAACCAACTCGTAAAATCATGGTTTGACAACAATATCATTGATAAACATACATATCATCGTTTGAAATGTACGAATGGTAATTCGAATGGTAACCTTCCACGTTGCTACGGGCTACCAAAGGTCCACAAAACGGGCTTCCCACTGCGTATAATTATCTCCGCAGTGGGCAGCCCAATGTACAACATAGTTAGTTATTTTCACTCGGTTTTGCATAAGTCTATACGTAGGCCAAAATCCTATATCAAGGACAGTTGGACCTTCGCTAAGATCAAAGAAGTGATCATAGGTGATGACCAAATTATGGTTTCACTTGATGTGTCATCACTCTTTACTAACATCCCTAATAAGTTGGTCCTTAGAGGAATCGAAAAAAGATGGCACGAAATTTCTTTAAACACCAAATTTAGTTTACCTCAGTTTTTACATTTAATTTAATTTAATTTATTGCAAATGCACAAGAAATAGTGTAAAAAGAAATACAGATTTTGCAGTTGAAGGGTGCACGCAAATGGTAAGGCACCAACATAATAGTTGTTACAACGCCTACCAGAAATCATAAGTGTTTATCGAATAGGTAACAGCAATATAAAACTTACATTAACTGATAATGACAATAACAATATCAATGATACAAATACATATATATATATATCCGCTCACGAGACGAAAAAATTAAGAGACCATCGTACAGCGAAAAGTTATTTAGCGGAAAAAGAAGGCGATGCGATAAATTGAGAGGCAGCGGTGCGAAAAGCAGGCAGAGAAGAAGAGGATTTTATGGTAGAGGGTAATGCGTTAAAATATTTAACAGCACAATAGGAGAAGGAGGCACGGAACTTAGCAGAGTGATGTGAGGGAAAGGAGAGAAGGTCGGGGTATCGGGTATTTGGGGCATCTGAGGAGTGGAGCTCAGAGTTAAGTTGTAATAGGCGGCGCAAATATGGAGGAGTATCGGTATGAAGAAGACGAAAGACGAGGCAGCAGAGATGAAGCACGAAGCGTTGTTTTATTTTGAGCCAGCCAGATCTTGAATACAGCGGAGATATATGGTAAAATTTACGAACACAATAGGAGACATGAGTTTTGTATGCATTAGATGCGATTAAGTAGATGCTGATTTAATGCCGGTATATAAACATCATCAACATAATCAAAAAGCGAGATAACAAGCGATTGGGATACATGAAGCTTTTGAGAGGTGGAAAGGAGGTAACGGAAAGGCTATAAAAGACGCAAACGAGCATAAGCGGCTTGACGCTTAGTATCCACATGAAGTTTAAAGGACCAAGAGGAGTCAACATGAACGCCAAGTATTTTAATTGAGGGCGACAGGGGTATAGGTACGGAGTTGAGGAAGATATCAAAAGATTGAAGTTGAGATAGGAGCGCAGAAGAATCGGCAATCAGAAGTGAGGATTTGGAAGGATTCAGATGTTTTGAGGATGCCCAATCAGCTATCGCCTTCAGGTCATTGTTTAAAGCCGTAACGGTAGAAAAGACCTCGGATAGACAGAAACTTAAGAGAAAAATAACATCATCTGCATACTTTAAGTGTTTGGAGAAGAAGAGGATAGAGGACAGGTCAGCAATGAAGATAATAAACAGTAATGGACCCAGAATGGATCCCTGCGGAACACCGGAGAGAACTGCGCGGGTCGAGGAGAATGTAGGAAGGGGATCATATATGAGAACGCGTTGAGAACGATTCTTTAGGAAGGATCTTATGAAGGATACGGTGGGGAGAGATAGACCATAGAACCTGAGTTTCGCAAGGAGGAGGTCATGGTTAACCGTGTCGAAAGCTTTGGTAAAATCGAGAGCAATTAGCGCGGTGAGACGACCGGAATCGAAACCCCGTAAGACAAAATCAGACACCTGGAGGAGCTCAGTCGTAGTGCTGCGATGAGAACAAAAACCGGATTGACATTCAGGGATAACATTGGAGTTTCTGACGAAAACACAGAGTTGTGAAAAACATATACGTTCAAGAATTTTAGAAAGGAAAGGGGGGAGAGAGATAGGACGACGAGAAGAAAGGGTGGAGGGGTCTCGAGTTTTGGGAATGGGGAGGACAACTGCGTGCTTCCATGAGGAGGGGAAGGTGTGAGAGGAAAGGGAGTAATTCAGAATATGGAGAAGAGGTTCAAGGCATTCAGGGAGACAGAGGAGTAGCACACAACCAGAAAGGTCGTACGGACCAGCAGAAGTAAGACAAATACGTTTTAGAATATTGTAGAGCTCGGTGGGAGTGATTGGTACGAAATCAAAAGATTCAGGAACATTAGAGAATGAGGAGATAAAACGATTCAGTGTTTCAGGAGAGCAGGAGGAGGTAGGAAGTGAGTCAATAAAATGACCATTTATAAGATCGGGGTTGAGGAGATGGGAAGGCAGGGTATGGGAGGAGGAACCTGTGCCGCCGAGTGTGGAGAGATTTCTCCAGAATTGTCGAGGAGAGTTTGATGAGAGGAAGCTAGTAAGGAAGGCCTTCTTTTCGCGACGTATAGCATAATTCACTTCGTTACGAAGATTTTTATATCGCTGCCAGATATGGAATTCTCCACAGATAATGTTTTCAATGATACCTTCAAGTTGCCCCTAATCCAAATTAATTTTGTTTGGGGGTCGCTAGCTCCCCTCTTATCCTGCTCTACCCTTTCCATAACTCCAGAACTAATCAACCAAATCTTAACGAATTATATACATATAAAATAGGGGTAGAAAAGACTGAAGAATATAATAGAATTAGAGAAATTGCCAATATTTTAAAATTTTAACAAGGGCTACATTTTAAGTCTCAATAATCGAGACTTTTTATATATTGATATTTTTTGACAATTTAGTATTATTAATTATTGGCAACTTTTCTAATTCTATCATATTCTTCAGTCTTTTCTACCCCTATTTCATATATAATTCTTTAAGATTTGGTTGATTAGACCCAGTTTTATAAAGCTTCTATGTATGTACGACTTCTCCAAAATTTCAAATGTGTGTAACACGAGAACTGATCAATCAAATTTTAAAGAATTTTATATGAAATAGAGGTAGAAGAGACCTAAGAATACAATATAATTAGAAAAATTTGCCAATATAATAAAAAATGTGTATAAATTAGAAACTTGCGCATTGCTTTTTATGTACGGATTTCCCAAAATTTAAAACGTCTGTATCTTAAGAACTAATCAACTAAATCTTAAAGAATTATATATAAAATAGGGGTAGAAATAACCTAAGAATACAATAGAATTCGAAAAGATTGCCAATATAATAAAAAAGTGTAAAAATTATAAATTTGCACATTGTTTTCTATGTACAGATTCCCCAAAATTTTAAACGTTTGTATCTCGGAATTAATTAACCAAATCTTAAAGAATTATATATTAAATAGGGGTAGAAAAGACCTAAGAATATAATAGAATTCGAAAAAAATTGCCAATATAATAAAAAAGTGTATAAATTAAAAACTTTGCACATTGTCCTATGTACAGATTCCCCGAAATTTTAAGACTATAACTCAAAAACAAATTAATAAAATATTAAAGAATAGTATATGTATAAAATAGGGGTAGAAAAGACTGAAGAATATAACACAATTAGAAAAAAATTGCCAATATAATAAAGAAGTGTACAAGTTAGAGCACATTGCTTCTTCTTCATTTTATAATTTGATTATTGAATTTGGTGTTAATTGGTAAAGAGGTTCTCTTTTAATAAAATTTGGAATATTTTGAGAAATGTTCGTGGTTGTTCTAACTTCCGCAAATATTGAGATATAGGGCTGAATTTTTTTTAATTGATAGAGTATCATTTACGGAAGGTATTGAATTTGGCAATAAATGGTAAAGGAGTTTTTTCTTTATAAAATTTTGAATTTTTTGAGAAATGCCCGTGGTTGCTTTAACTTTCGCAAATATTGAGATATCGGGCTATTTCTAATTCTTTAAAATTATTTTTGGCATTCTTGGCTGTTTCGAAAAAAAGAGGAAAAGAGAGACAGAGAGAAACAGGAAGAGAATAAGAGAAAAACAAAAAGAAAGACAAAGATAGAAAAAGAGAGAGAGACAGAGACGTAAGGTATTTATTGTAAACCTAAATAATATGTATTTTTGGGTAAATATATACAGAAAAGTCCCCTATTATAAGATACCACATTTATTTTGTGTAATTGCCGAAAGTCTATGGGCAGAAATAAAAAATATAATATCATTTTAAAAGGAATTTAATAAATTTCAAGATACTGAAATGTAAAATTTAATATTATTGAAACTAATTTCATAAATTTATCATAGGTTGGCAATACAATCCTAACAATTCACTTAGTGTTTACATGTTATTGCATATTCTTGTAGTCCTTGTCAAGATGTTTTCAAAACACTCTTTTGTTCAGTCGATTTAAACTATGATTTGAGAGTTTTAAAGAATTATGATTTTATTAAGAGTTTGAAGCAATCAAATTTTCAGAAAAGTACTGATTTTTTATAAAACTATAATTAAAATTTACAAAAACCTTACTTAAAAAAAACGTCGGTTAAAATTGCCAATAAGCCCTCATAGTTTTTAAGTGTGCAAGTAAAAACTTGCACATTGCTTCCTCATAGTTGTTAAATGTGCAAGTAGAAACTTGCACATTGCTTCCTCATAGTTTTTAAGTGTGCAAGTAGAGACTTGCACATTGCTTCCTCATAGTTTTTAAGTGTGCAAGTAGAAACTTGCACATTGTTTCTTCATAGTTTTAAAGTGTGCAAGTAGAAACTGGCACATTGCTTCCTCATAGTTCTTAAGTGTGCAAGTAGAAACTTGCACATAGCTTCCTTATAGTTGTTAAGTGCGCAAGTAGAAACTTGCACATAGCTTCCTTATATTTTTTAAGTGTGCAAGTAGAAACTTGCACATTGCTTCCTTATAGTTTTTACGTGTGCAAGTAGAAACTTGCACATTGCTTTCTCATAGTTTTTAAGTGTGCAAGTAGAAACTTGCACATTGCTTCCTCATAGTTTTTAAGTGTGCAAGTAAAAACTTGCGCATTGCTTTGTCATAATTTCTAAGTGAGCAAGTAGAAACTTGTACATTGCTTTCTCATAGTTTTTAACCCTAGGTACCCTCACCTATTTTTGGTTACCATGCTCGCCATACCAGAATCTGTGAAAACCTAAAATTTTACTGACCTGTAACTCTCGACTAAATGCATATTTTTAAGCTTATTTATAGTAAAATCGATACCCCGAATTCCGAAAAAGACGTATAGCAAAGAAATTAAGCGAAAAAATTATTTGTTTAGAAATTATAAGCTGCAGAATAAATCATATTGCGAAAAAGAGTTAAAATATGATAGTTTTTATTAAAAATCGTAAAATTTTTTAAATTAAAATTAAACAAAACGACCGGTGGATTCTTTTAAATGCCACTTCAAACTAACAAAAAAAAATGGTATGATGTAGTTTGCTCTAAAAAGTATATTTATTTGAAACGACGAAAATTGTACATTTTAAAAAATTGATGAATCGCACGTTTAGTAATAACGGATAAAATTCTAATAATTAATTTTTAATAAATAGTTAGAAAAGGTTTTGACTCGGGTTTTGAATAATAAGCATTTCTATTTTGCGTGTTTAGACGCGTTGTGCGCGCGTCCTTTGTTTGGACGCGCGAATCCTATTTTTTTAATCAACTCAAGTACTTGAAAAATCTGTTTGTAACCAAATTACGTGAACATACAGGAGGTCGTCTGTACCCAAGTAAAGAAAAAAAAGAATTTAAAATGTAAAAAAAAGTACCCTGGACGTGACGAAAAATTACAATTTAGCCACACAAGGGTACTACGAACCCTGTTCCAACTTCGTGCCAATCTAAGCTCAATACTAGTGTACAAAAAATTCTCTCTCCAGACCTATTGTGTCCACAAATATCTAGTTTTTTTACTCCCTTATGCCATGAGTTTGAATCGCATTATAAAAAAGTTACAGCACTACTTAAAAACGCATAGGGTACGTTGGACCCTGGAGAGGGTACCTAGGGTTAAGTGAACAAGTAGAAACTTGCACATTGCCTTCTTATAGTTCTTAAGTATACAAATTAGAAATTTGCACATTACTTCCTCACAATTTTTAAGTATGCAAATTATAAATTTGCACATTGCTTAAGGGAGGACACCACGGTAACTGCCCATTTTCGACTGCCTTCTTTGGTATTTTTCTTTTTAGGAAAGAATAAAATATATGGTCAAAACAAGTTATGAGCTTTATCACACATATATTAAAGTATGTAAAAAAAATTTTTATTTCTAAAAAAGATACAAAATGGCGGTGCATGAGTCGCTATAGCACTAGTGGTTTTCAGCAAACCCTCTCCGCGGCACGCAGCAGAACTCAAACAATTTTCGTCCGATTGACTTGAAATTTTAACTGTAGCTTCTCAGATGAATTTAACAGTCAAGTACAACGGGAAATTAAAAAATATATAAAACAAAAAAATAGAGGCGAGTTTGAATAGAAAGTTATAATTTTCGACCATAATTTTTCGTATAAAAAGTGATATATTTTTTACAAATTTTAATTAATCGAAAAATGCGCTCGTACTTGACTGTTAAATTCATCTGAGAAGCTACAGTTAAAATTTCAAGTCGATCGGATAAAAATTGTTTGAGTTCTGCTGCGTGCCGCGGAGAGGGTTTGCTAGTGCTATAGCGACTCATGCACCGCCATTTTGTAGAAATAAAAATTTTTTTTACATACTTTAATATATGTGTGATAAAACTTATAACTTTTTTTGACCATATATTTTATTCTTTTCTAAAAAAAAGAAGGCAGTCAAAAATGGGAAGTTACCGTGGTGTCTTCCCTTAATCAACATTTTATTTCGCTCATAAAGCTTCCTCTATAAGGAAGCCAAATTAATAAATATCCACTAATACATAATCAAAGAAAAAATTTGGCTTCCTTATAGAGAAAACTTTATGAGCGAAATAAAATGTTGATTAAGCAATGTGTAAATTTATAATTTGCATACTTAAAAATTGTGAGGAAATAATGCGCAAATTTCTAATTTGTATACTTAAAAACTATGAGAAAGCAAGATGCAAGTTTCTACTTGCTCACTTAAAAACTATGAGAAAGCAATGTACAAGTTTCTACTTGCTCACTTAGAATCTATGACAAAGCAATGCGCAAGTTTTTACTTGCGCACTTAAAAACTATGAGGAAGCAATGTGCAAGTTTCTACTTGCACACTTAAAAACTATGAGAAAGCAATGTGCAAGTTTCTACTTGCACACCTAAAAACTATGAGGAAGCAATGTACAAGTTTCTACTTGCACACTTAACAACTATAAGGAAGCTATGTGCAAGTTTCTACTTGCACACTTAAAAACTATGAGGAAGCAATGTGCAAGTTTCTACTTGCACACTTAAGAACTACGAGGAAGCAATGTGCAAGTTTCTACTTGCGCACTTAAAAACTATGAGAAAGCAATGTACAAGTTTCTACTTGCACACTTAACAACTATAAGGAAGCTATGTGCAAGTTTCTACTTGCACACTTAAAAACTATGAGGAAGCAATGTGCAAGTTTCTACTTGCACACTTAAGAACTATGAGGAAGCAATGTGCAAGTTTCTACTTGCACACTTAAAAACTATGAGAAAGCAATGTGCAAATTTCTACTTGCACACGTAAAAACTATGAGGAAGCAATGTGCAAGTTTCTACTTGCACATTTAACAACTATAAGGAAGCTATGTGCAAGTTTCTACTTGCACACTTAAAACAATGAGGAAGCAATGTGCAAGTTTCTACTTACACACTTTAAAACTATGAGGAAACAATGTGCAAGATTCTTCTTGCACATTTAAAAACCATGAGGAAGCAATGTGCAAGTTTCTACTTGTTTTGGTAATTACTTATTTTAGGGGCGACCTTACCGATTTCAATGACCTTGACATATGCTGTTACCCTTTTGAGTGACCTTCAGAAGGTTATAGTGGCCGCTCGTTGTTTATTAAAAAGTTATTAACAAAAAAGTTTGAAAAATATAGCAGTTATTTTAAGTATTGAAAGGCATAAACGACTAATATGTACGTGAAAATAGTACGTGTATAAACGAAGGGGTAATTCTTTAGAAAAACTTACACAGCTTGGATGACCTTGACCTTGACATATATTGATAGAGGGTTCATTCCTAAGTAACTTTGCTTTAATAACCATGTGGCAGTCTGTCATAGTTTTTGAGATACATTATTTTAAAGTTTTCTATTTCGATAATTATTTAGTTTAACGTCCTCACCTTCAATATTGATAAAATTATGCTCATTCGACACGTTTTTGTACGAAACGAAAGAATTTGTCTGAAAAAGCAGAAAATAACGAACACTATTTACAAAATAAAAAAATTATTTTCTTACATTTTTTGAAACCGTTTAACGACAGACCTCGTTTTGCCCTATAAGCAGGCGGTGGTGTGAGACGGATCTTGTTTCACCTTACAGAGTACATGCGTGGACCTCGCTTTACCTTGAAAAGTACATGCGTGGGCGGGGGAGGGGCTTCGCCGCTCCCCCTGCACCTCCACCCGGCAGGGGTCGGTGTGAGGTGGACCTCGTTACGCGTGGAAAGTTGTACCTTTAGTTTTAGTTTGTGATGTGACGGTTCGCCGCACGTGGCAGCGCCCCGCCGCCGTCACAAGGCGCGGGTTCGCGCCCGCGGACGAGCTAGGAGAACGATCGCGAGGAATCTCCAGGGGGCCTAACGAATCTAATGAATAGCGATCATTTATTATTTTTGTACTTATTTTTGTACTTATTGTTGTATGAAAACGCGGCACCTCACCGAGGCACCGCGCTTCAGGATCAGAGTGCGGAAACCGACAACGGGGACGAGACCTGCAACAAGGGACGAGGCGGCACAAGAATGTCGTATAACACGGCAAAGAGTCCGACCGCGGGGCGCGGGGCGGACACGCAGGGCGCAACTGAGCGGCGGAAGGCCGCCAGAACCGCGATAAGGCCTTTCTCCGCCCGAGGAGGCGAGAGTTATCTCTCGAACCAACCCCGGGACATCCGAGCGGACCCGGGACGCCTGGCCAGCGTTCCCTCGGTTTGCGAGGAAATCAACGGACGAGGGGAGCCCAGCCCGAGAGTGCAAACCACCGGGCGGAAGATTCCGCTAATCAAGGGGCGCCTGGAGAATTAAAGGACTCCGCCGAATACCGGCGACAATGCGCGCGTGATCCGCGACGCGCTCGATCCCGATTGGTCGCGACACCGCGCCCGATTACCGCGCAACCCCCAGGGAGGGGCGCGCTCTCGATTTTCCATCGAGCGGACCGCTCGATCTCTCATGGTCCGTCCGCCGTGGCAACAAGTTGTCTTCTGCCGAGTTCCACGCAAAAATGTTGTGTGACGCAGTTTCGAGTTCCGAGTCTGACCATCCCCGGCGCCTGTGACGTCTTCTCGAGCGAGCACCGGGAGTCAGCGGGACCGGTGAGGTTGCCCTTCGCCTAATACTTGTAAACAGCCACGGGGAAGCCGCGAGTGCCGTATTTCGTTCCGCCCCGACCTGCCGCTCTTTCGGATATTGCAAACGCGTATTCGTAATCTTTGGTGTTGGTGAAAACCGTCGTACGCAACGTACGCCGGACGCGGCGGAAAAATCGCCGGAAACGGCGTAGTTAGAGTCTCGCGGAAATTCGATTCGCAACCGAGTATCGTGAGTGCTCGATTTTGGTGAAGGCGGTCGGTGGCGGACGCGAGGGGCCTCGCGACGACGGAACCGTGCGCCGTAGGATTCGACTTCCTGGGGACCGCGACCGCGGGGTTGCGAGATCGCTCGGCGGTTGCCGAGACCGCGGATATCGCGACATACGGTCGAAATTAGAGTCTTGCATTTTGCGCATTCTTCTGGGAATCTTCGCGTAATTGCGGGCGTCAGCGATCTGCTCTCGGGGTTTGCGTGGGCGTTCCCTTATCGCGTGTCGCCGGAGAGTGGCCCTGCGGGGTACCTGCCCGCGCACTTCGTTAAGACCAACGCGGCGTCGTTATTCGCGATTTGTGCGGAATAATTATTTGGTCCTCGCGTGAGTGTAAAATCGCTCGTCTTTGTGTTATTCATTCGTGTTACTGTGTATTTGTGATAGGGGTGCCGCGAAAATTTTCGATATCGCGTCAGCGTTGCCTGCAAACGTTGCGAGCGACCGACCAACGACCTTCGTGCGTCGCATTTCTTGCAAGCGAGGTCCGGCGCGCCCAGCGGGGCGCCGCCCTGCAAATTCTATCGAAAAGAACTCGTCGATTCTTTTCTCGCGATATAAATTAGTTACCTTGCGTTATTAGTGCTAAGTTAGATTTAAGTTGTTTCCGCGATAAGTCTGTTCGTCGACCACTATTTCATAGCATTATATTGCCGTTATCTCGGTTCCGAATATCGCTCAAGTTCAAGTTTTCTTTACTGCGTAGTACTCACTTTAAATTCTTTCGATTCCATTCAACTTGTTTATTTTTTTCGTTTGATCTCTCATTCAGCGATAATTCACCGGTCCGCCTTTTCTCTTGAATTATAATATTTGAAGCTCGCTTATCTCTTTTATCATTGCTCAACTAATACTGGCTCAACGGAACTATCACTCATTGTTATCCGTCTCTTTAATTATAATAGGTAATTATGCATATTAAGACCTTACTCGCCAATGACCTTGACCTTGACATATGTTGTCAAGGTCACCCTCCTGAGTGACCTTCAGAAGGTTTTAGCCGGCGGTCATTGTTTATTAAAAAGTTATTAACAAAAAAAATTGAAAATATAACAGTAATTTTGAGTACTAATAGACATAAATGACTAATATTTATGTGGAAATAACACATGTATGAACAAAGGAAAGTTAGTTAAAGTAGCGAATTGTTGGTATATTGAAAGAAAAGTTAAAACAGAGAATAAAGAGTATGTGCTTCAACTTACAAAGCACATTCTTGTAAAACGCGTCACTAACCTATAGGTAAGTGGCGCGCTTTATAAGTATGTGCTTTGTATGTGCTTCAACTTAGAAAGCACATACTTGTAAAGCGCGTCACTAACCTATATGTTTTGTCAATAACCAACTATTATCTGCTTTAACAAAGCTTTAACATGCTTTTGCCATGATTAAAGCAGAGAATACTTGTATTCACACTTTCTAATACATAAAATAGTGTATATACTTTTCAATATATCAACTATTCTCTGCCTTAAATAACTTTCCTTTCAATATACCAACAATTCACTGCTTTAAATAACTTTCCCCACCAAAGTTTTTTTGTTTATAACTTTTTAATAAACAATGACCGCCATCTAAAACCTTCTAAAGGTCACTCAGGAGAGTGACCTTGACAACATATGTCAAGGTCAAGGTCGTTTATGCCTTTCAATACTCAAAATAACTGCTATATTTTTCAAACTTTTTTGTTTATAACTTTTTAATAAACAATGACTGTCGGCTAAAACCTTTTGAAGGTCACTCAGGAGGGTGACCTTGACAACATATGTCAAGGTCAAGGTGATTGGCGAGTGAGGTCTTAATATGCATAATTACTTTATAATAAACCGGACTGATTGTAATATTCTTTTCCGTTAAATTTTTGCTTGTCTAAATAAACTAAACTTGTTATCTCTTTACTATTCGAAAATTACTACTCTGATTATTTACTTTTATTTTTAATAAACGAAACCTATTGTTCATTAAATATCTGGCGATTTGGACTTGGTTAGAGGGCGTGTGAGTGTATGGACGTGTGTAATTGACGCTGTGATATTAGATCGTATTTAGATAGTTTTAGAGTAAAGTGCGTAGTATAGCAGCGTTTGAGAGGAAGAGGAGAGGCGTGAGAAGCGGTGTGAGTGAAGGCGTTGCATGGGAGTGCGTTAAAGATTAGATTTCGGCTTAGTTTTTGGCAAGCGGTATTGTACAGGTTATGGCGTCGAGCGGCTCACCGAGCGCGGGAAGGGTCGAGAAAGTAGGTAAGGTAGGAAGGCGCAAACCCGACGGTACGGCCGATGGTAAACAGAGGAAGTTGGTAACGGAGGTAGGCAAAAGAGTTACTTTTAAAGAAGAGGTGGATGAGAAAACTAATATAAGTATACTGAGGAAGGAATTTAATGAAGTCAGGGAGCAATCTAAAGAGCAGATTTCGAAGTGTTTGAGTAAAATAGAGGAAGTGAAAGAAAATTTCGAACAGTATAAAAAAGAATGTAAAAGAAAAGAGGAAGGTTTAGAGGAGAGGCTAAGGGAGATAGAACGTAAGTTAATAGATTTAGAAAATAGGTGGATTGGCTGGCTGGAGCGTTGTGAAAAAGGGATGGATGTAAATAAAGAAATAGATTTAACGGGGCAAAGTGAAGGGGAGAAAAGTTTAAGTGAAAGCAGAGAGCCTAGAAGTTTAAGAGGGAGTAGTTACGCGGGCTCCTTTATGAGCGAGGATAGGTTAAGTCATCGTGAGGTAGGTAAATTGAAAAGATGAATAAAAGATAAAGAGAAAGAGGATAGGAGAAATAATGTAGCAATAAAAGGACTGAGGTTGGATAACGAAATAGCAGACTGGAAGGTATGGATGCAAAACTTTTTATTAGAAAAGCTAGATGTGAAATGCATGGTCAGTAACGTCAGGAAAAGTGGTTCGGTTATCATTGTAAAATTAGATAGAGTACGAGGATAAAAGGGAGGTAATGAGAAATAAATATAAATTAAAGGGAGGGAACGTTTTTATTGAAAATGACCTGACATGGGAAGAAAAAAAGGTACAGGAAGAAATGTATAAGTGGGCTAAGGAGAAAAGAAGTAAAGGGGAGGATGTAAAGGTGGGCTACGCGAGGGTTAAAATTAAAGGTATTTGGAAGTCATGGACGGAGATTGAAAAGGATATGGGGAAAATAGTAGTCGAAAAAGAGATGCAAGATGATGATAATATTGAAGAGAGGGAAGAGCAGGGTTTTATATAAGCCAAGGAGTGGAGAAGAATGGAAATAAGGGAGGGCTACAGAAAATAGGTAAAAAATTTATATTTTGGAATGTGGCAGGTTTAGAAAATAAAGATAGAGACTTTTGGAATTACATCAAGGTTTATGATTTTGTGAGTTTGAGTGAAACATGGATTGACGAGGAAAAATGGGAAATTATAAAAGGCTGGTTACCTAATTCTCACATTTGGGAATGTAATTACGCTACTGTTGGAGCAGTATGGAAGAGATTTTGGATAAGTGGTTGGAAAATAAGGATAGAGAACGCACAATTATTGGTGGGGATTTTAATATTAGAATTGGTGGATTAGGGGGTGGGGAAGAAGAGGAAGGAGGTTTGGAAAGGAAAAGCAAGGATAAAACTATAAGTAATGGAGGTAGGAATTTGGTGGAGTGGGTGCAAAATAAGGGATGGTACATATTAAATGGTATGACTAAAGGCGACTGGGAATGGGAATACACATTTGTAAGCGCGAGAGGTAATTCGGTAATTGATTATGTGATTGTCTGCGATAAATTGTATAATAGCGTTAAAGAATTTATTGTAGATGCGAGGGTGGACTCGGATCACTTGCCTGTAATTGCGGTAATGGAGGATAGCAGCAGAAGGAATGGAGACGAAGAAGAGTGGGTAGATGAAGAGGATGAGAACACTAAGAGAAGATGGAAAACATGTTGGGATAAGGAGGCTATAAGGTGCTACAAGGAAAAGACAGATGATCTCACATGGAATGACTCGCAACAGGGAAGATCAATTGAGGAAAAGTGGAGCAAATTAAAAGAGCTAGTTCAGGAGTCTATGATAAAGAAGGAGGTAAAGGTTAAAAGGTGGAAAATTGGTTCCAGAGACTGGTGGGACAGAGAATGCACGAGGAAGAAAAGGGATGTGAAGAGGACTTATATAAAATGGAGGAAGGGGAAGTTAGCTAGAGGAAGGTACATTGAAGAGAAAGGTAATATGAAGGCGCTATATGAACAGAAAAGGAAGAAGAAAAGAGAAGAGGAAGAAGAGGAATTAAAAAACTTAAGGCAAGGTGCAGAAGTTTGGAGATTTATAAACAGAAAGAGGAAGAAGAAAGTCTGGAAAGATAACAACATTGGTTGTGAGGAATGGAAAGAGTATTTTAAGGATCTATTAGGCGGCACGGAGGAGAAGGGGGCTAACAAGGAAGAAGGAAACGAGGTAGGAGCAGTACAAGATGAGCGTGTAGGATCATTCCTGGAGGAAGAAGAGGTAGCAGAAGCGGTCAGAGGGATGAAAAAGAACAAAGCGGTAGGAGTAGACGGTATCCCGATGGAGGCTTGGATGTATGGAGGAAGCTCAGTAAGGAAAAGGTTGATGGAGGTGCTAAATCAAGTTTGGAGAGAGGGATATATCCCTAAGGATTGGAGAACTTCAATTATAGTCCCTCTTTACAAAAGAGGGGAGGTAAATAAGGTTGGAAACTACAGAGGAATCTCCCTTCTGTGCTCAGCTTATAAAATATACGCTGAGATAATTAGAAGAAGACTGGAGAAGATCGTGGTACAGAAAGGTTTGCTGCCGGAGAGTCAAGCGGGATTTAGGAAAGGACGTTCAACGTTGGATAACATTTTTGTATTGGATCATCTAACACAGAGAGAGGATAGGGATGGAAAGAAGGACAAAGTCTATGCGCTCTTCGTTGACTTGAAGGCGGCTTTTGATAATGTAGACAGAGGTCAACTGTGGATGATTCTTAGGAAGATGGAAATTGAAGAGGAGCTTGTAAAGAAGATGGAAGAAATTTATGAAACAACGGAAGTTGCAGTTAGAACGAAGGATGGTTTAACAGATGAATTCAGGGTTACGAAGGGTGTGAGGCAAGGCTGTGTTCTGAGTCCACTTTTATTCAACTTGTATATGGCGGACATTAGGAAAGTACTGAAGGAAAGAGGTATCGGCGGAATTAGATTAGGCAATGATAGAGTATGGTCGTTAGAATATGCGGATGATATGGTATTTTTAGCAAAAAATAGGGTTGCAATGTTAGACATGATGGATACAATTAAAAGATTTCTTAGGAAAAGGAAAATGGTATTGTGTACTGAAAAGACTAAGATGATGGTGTTCAATAAAAAAGGTAGGGAAAAATTTGAAAGTTGGAAATGGGATAATAAAGAAATTGAAGAAGTTAAGCAGTTTAAATATTTGGGATTTGTGTTCAGCAAAAATGGGAAATATGCAGAACATGTAAAAGACTTATGCAGGAAAGGTAGGATTGCGGTAAATAAGGTATGGGGTTTGGGGGAAAGAATTTGTAGGAACGATTTTTGTAGAAGGTGGATGTTGTTTAAATATTTGGTGCAAAGTGTGATTTCGTATGGTGTGGAAATATGGGGATGGGAGGAAAGAAAGGAATTAGAAAAAATTATGTTGGATTACGTTAGATGGATTTTTAATTTGAAATTTTGTACCCCAAGATATATGATGTCAAGGAGTTGGGATTAAAGAAATTAAGAATAGGGTGGGGGATAAGGGCTATGAGATATGAAGAGAAAATTAGAGCAGCTGATGATAATAGATGGATTAAAATGTGCTGGTTAGATAAAGAAGAAAATGATTGGAAAGATAGATATGGTAGAGAAAGATCAAAATATTTTAGTAGGAATGGTTGGAGTACTGTGGCTGTGGATGCTTTAAGAAGGGAGGAAAGAGATTTAGTTAAGGAAATGAGTAAAAGAGATGAAGATGTACAAAGACAAATTGAGGAAAGTAGTATTTTAAATTCTAGGTATAATAAGAAATATAAGAATTTAAGTAGAGAAATAGGTGGCCCTAAATATCTGAGGAAGGAATATATGGATAATTATGATAAAGGCGAAATTATTAGAGCTCTGGTGAATTTAAGATGTGGTAATTTGGAGGACGCGAATATGTATTGGTTAAAAGAGGAAAGCGGTATTTGTATGTTTTGTAAACAAGGTAGGGATAACACGAATCATTATGTAGCGAAATGCGAAGCGACAAAAAATTGGTTTATTGATTTAGGTAAGAATAATAAAGAAAGATTAGAGAGGCTTTGGAATGACGACATGGACAGCATCAAAGAGAAGATATTGTTAAGATTATATAGGGAACGGTTAGCGTTAGAAAAAGAAGAGCGAAAAAGAAGGTTGGATTAAAGCATTGATGGTAAATGTGTAACAATATGTGCAATAGTTTGCGGTAAGTTAGGATAGTAGCGTATGAATGGAAGGATGAATGATTAAGGTTATTTGTAAACCAAGTCCACTTCTTGGCTATGTAGCTGAAGTTATTAATAAATTATTATTATAAATATCTGGCGATTTGTGTGAAATTATTTCGTGTTTGTTCGACGAATCCGCGCCGCCCTGCCTCTACCCTGCCCCTCTACCGTTAGGTCGAGCAGGCTGGCCCCTCGTGCGACAGGCTTTTGTTCTCGCGATTTTGCGTTAAGGTTTCGAGAAATTAGTGGACGCGAGAGCATTGCGTCTGGCGCTCAACGGATTTGTTCTAGAGTTGCCTGACTCGCGAGAGGGATTAACCCGAGAGGCCTATCACCCGACTCTCTTGGCGTTCCTTTGCTCCGGCCGAAAAAACCGTGACAAGTTATACATATATCTTTAACTTTAAATATCTCAGAAACTATAAGAGACCGCTACATGGTTGTTAAAGCAAAGTTACTCAGAAATGAACCCTCTATCAACATATGTCAAGGTCAAAGTTATCCGAGCTATGTAAGTTTTTCTAAAGAATTACCTGAAAAAGTCACAAACATTTTTTATTGACATACCTAATATTTTTATTGATATACCAGATACCTAACATAATCAATAGAAGAATCTTTTCTTCGCCAGTAAGTAAATAAAAAAGAAGCAACTTTTATCGACGTAACTGGCCTTTTATTAAGAATCACGACGTTTCGACCGAGAATACCGGTCCTTTTCAAGTGACAATCTTTATGCGCTCACAACATTACATCAGATTGGAACATTTGTGCCAACAAAAAGTCAGATCTCTGTATAATAAATACATGAGTCAAATACTTAAAACTATCAATGAATACATAAAAATATAATAGACGCAATTACCAAACTTACATATAAGGTGTGTCGCTCATTTGTCAAACATAGTAAAATTCAAAGTAATAGCGTTACAATGTATCGTCCGTTAAGAGACATTTTCACTCCCTGGCAGTTGAAAGACATCTGAGAATACATAAACAAAATACCATATACGCGTGTTAAACAATATAATATTTGTTTATATCACGAATATGATATTTGTAACTGATATAATATAATATTTGTTGCTGTGTGGTTAATAGGTACACTTTTGAAACGGAATACAAGATACCGGGCACCGCGGCGCCCGACGGCAGCTGCACCTTTACTTATCGTAGTTCTTCTCGTAAACGCGGTGAATTCAATTCACCGCGATATCCTAGCAATTATCCGAGCGACACGAATTGCACGTATTTCTTCCTGGCGACGCCAAATGAGCAGGTTGCTCTGATTTTTGATCACTTTAAGGTTCGCACGAGAAACGATAATGTTACAGTGGGACATTATGGGTGAGTGAATCATAATTATGTCTTGTAGTGTTACATATTAATCGAAATCGATATTGTTTGGTGTTTATCAGATACGAACTTTGCCAGGATGATTGGCTGGAGATTTACAACATGTACCGAGATGATACGGAGAAATTGATAGGGCGATATTGCGGCGCAACCGCGCCGGGTCCGGTAGAATCGAATCTTGGTGCTCTTGGCTTAAAAGTAATCTTACATTCCGATTCTGAGCTTGTCTACAGTGGCTTTAAGGCGCGTTACACTTTTGAGATCGCTAAACCTATTTTTGGAGGTATGCCTATAGGCTTTATTATCCTTTTGTAGAAGAAAAAACTAAAGAAAAAAGAATTAAATTTATAGCCTTCTACGCGTAAATTAAATTATTTATTAGTTTCTAAATTAAAAAATTTGGCAAAATTGCGTTTTAGTGACGGCCTCATCGATTTCAATAATCTTAACATATATATTATTAATGTCATGGCTCTGAACAACATTCAAGAAATGTTGTAGCTTTTGTTCGTTATCTATTATAAAGTTATTAATAATTAAAGATATAGGCCGGTATTCATAGTCAAATCTTATTTCAAGACGCCAATACGGCTCTGTGATTGGCTTAGTGCTGGTCTACAACCTTGCTTTAAGGGTATTTAAGCTCTAAGCCGTAAGAAATTGACCAATCACAATCAAGTATTCTCCTCAAATTTAATTGTGATTGGTCAATTCCTTACGGCTTAGAGCTTAAAGCACATATTGTAGACCGAGACTTATGACATCTTAAGATTGTACTTAAGATGGTCTTAAATATAAGATCCGACTATGAATACTGGCCATAATCACTCTCTCTGGTTCTTTGGACATGACACAACATACAGGGTGTTTCCTCTAACTAGAGCACTTAGAATATCTCTGTTTCCTTTGATGATACGAAAAAAAGTCAACGGCGAAAATAGTTCGATTTAAAAGGATTATTATTTTGATAAGCAAAAATCTTTTTCTAATGTTACCTTTTACAAGGTATTTTAAGGTCAATTTCTTTTTAAATAAAATTGTATGATTTTTTTTACATAATATAATTCTTCTAGTTATTCTGCATATAAAAGTATTAAGGTAGAGTTATCAAAAAATTAATAGTTTACAGTTTACAAGATATTTTATACTTTGTATTCTGGCACATTTTGACATAAAATTTAAAATATTTCGTAAACTATTAATTTCTTTGTAACTGTACCTTAACACTTTTGTGTACAGAATAATGAGATGAATCAATTGGTGTAAAGAAAACACATTGTTATTTTGCAAAAAAGTTATGCAATTTGCAATATGCAACTACATGTCATTTTTACAGAGCAATAATGTGTTTTCTTTACACCAATTGATTCATCTTATTATTCTGTACATAAAAGTGTTAAGGTACAGTTACCAAGAATGTTACAAATGAATAATTTACGAGATATTTTATATTTTATATCAAAATGTGCCAGAATAAAGTATATCTCGTAAACTGTAAACTATTAATTTTTTATAACTTACTTTAATACTTTTATATGCAAAATAACTGGAAGAATCATGTTATGTAAAAAAATCATACAATTTTATTTAAAAAATGTCGACCTTGAAATCTTATAAAAGGTGAAATTAAAAAAGATTGTCGCTTATCAGAATATTCCTTTAAAACGAACAATTTTTGCCGTTGATTTTTTTGTATCATCAAACGAAACCGAGATATTCTAAGTGCTCTAGTTAGAGAAAATACCCTGTATATGGAGCATTCTCGCTGAAATTTTTATGCTCTGACCCTGACCTATTCCAATACACTGCCGTCGAAAAGTTTTTGGACAAGACGTATAACTAAATGCAAACCTGCTTGCTCGTGTTTTTTTTGGTCTCGCATTAGGAGATTTTTAAACAAACAATTAAATTTTATTTACATCTCATATAAGTTAACATATTGGTGTGTATTTTTTTGCTGTTTTACAGGATTAGAGTAAATGTTCGAAAATACACTCACCCGCAAAAAAAAACGGGTCACTTGAAATCAGCTCTAAAAAGGTCTACTTTAAATTAGCGCGCATTTGTAGTATAATCATCGTAGAGAAACGAGCCTTGAAGCATTTGAAAGCTGAGGGTTCAAGCTTTAAAATGCTTTTTTAAACATCATTCTGCGATTATTTTTCAAAAAGATATGAAGAGTTTGGTGTTTTTTAGCGCTGATTTCAAGTAGCCCGTTTTTTTTGCGGGTGAGTGTATTTTCGAACATTTACTCTAATCCTGTAAAACAGCAAAAAAATACACACCAGTATGTTAACTTATATGAGATGTAAATAAAATTTAAATGTTTGTTTAAAAATCTAATGCGAGACCAAGAAAAACACGAGCCAGCAGGTTTGCATTTAGTTATACGTATTGTCCGGAAACTTTTTGATGGCAGTGTAATTTTCACAATTTTTTTCCGAAAAGTATTTTGAAAAAGAGAACATGTAGGTATTTTTTGTTTGGACCTATGATCAATATTTTCGATAGTAATTTTTATGAGAAATATATATATTAAATTAGAATGTCGTAATTTTTAAAAATTTGATTATTTTAAATAACAAAATAATTACAATATGTGTCACCAAATAATATTTTATTTGTAAATTAAGTTTATATGAAATAGAGGCACAATGGACTCAGTCTGCGTGCCGCCAGTAGGTCTTCGTTGGAGGACCACCCCCAGTTCCATTATATGAAATAATAAAAAAATTTTGTTTTTTTATATAGGAATGTATTTTTTTTTGCGATTATAAAAAATTAATAAATCTAATAATGGTTGTAAGAATTACATACAGATAAACATAGTGATTTTTACATAGGTATTAATGATTATCATAAACAAATTTAATTAACAAAATTCGCAAGCAACCTTATACTCCACTTTGTGCTGACCATGGCTGCACGCTTTTTGATTATACATATATGTATGAACTTGATATTTGTTTGTTGGAGAGAAAAGTGGTACAGGATTTTTTATCTTGATTTGTTCAAGAATGCTCAAGAATGCCCAAGAATGCTCTTGCAATAGTGCCTCAACTTTTGTAAACATTTATGTACAATATGTTTTATATATAATTTATACAATAACATTCTATTTTCGGGCACTACTGCAACAGTATATTCTTGAGACCAAATAAAGTAAAAAAATTTTTACTACTTGATTAGAGGGGTAGTAGAATCCTCCGGAGGTGAAAAATGCTAA
The DNA here is from genome assembly GCA_035220615.1 of Leptothorax acervorum. Lineage (NCBI taxonomy): Eukaryota > Metazoa > Arthropoda > Insecta > Hymenoptera > Formicidae > Leptothorax > Leptothorax acervorum. Next base: position 180,001 of record JASTWQ010000230.1, on the reverse strand, counting down.
TTATGCTCGAAGGACCAGAGGGAGGGTATCGCGGTCTCCCTCAATGCGAGAAAAGCGAATATAACTAGCGAAAGAAAACGAAAGGCGACTCACCGCCCGGAACTTACCTCGTCTCTTCGATGGAAGTCCTGTCGATTCCTTCGTCTAGGTCTGCACAACCAGGTAGCAAGCAGCAAAGGCAGACAGCAAACAACGGGCAAGCAATCCTGCAACGCATGTCGCGAGCGAGTAGTCTACTCCCTTTTCGGCAATTATTGCCGTCGGTGGATATAGGCAATGACAGCACCGATTAGTGAGTCCCACCAGAGAAATCGCACGAATTATTGAAATCAGTACCGATCACAATCCACCGACATCTCGCGCGAAGCCCACATAATAGAAACTAAATCTATGCTAAGTGATACTAACAATGCAAATAAATTTAACTATGCAACTACAATGAGATATAGGATTAAACGAAAGTAAAGATAGAAAAGAGAAAAGAAGCAAAATTAATTACTACTGAACTATATGCAATATACAGGGTGTCCCATTTTAACTTATGCAGTCAAATATCTCGATATCACGCAGTTTTAGAAAATGTTTCAGACAAAAGTTGTATGGTTTTGAGGGAGACATAAGATGGTGGCAATGATTTGACCTTGGATAGTCGTTGGAAGGTTACGTGACGGTCACCTTCAGTTTCTTAAATGGAATCCCCTATTTTTTATTGCATATTCTTGTAGCTTACCTCGAGACCTTTTCAAAACATTATAATAAAGTATTTTTTTATTAAGCACTTTTCGAGTTATTAAGGTTTGAAGTTTATAGTACCGCCGGCATTAGCATCACTCAAGGTGTATCCATCGTCCCTCTATTTTCTAAAAGACTATTCTGAACAATTGAACTTGTAACCACGTGTCACAACTCTTCTTTAAGGGGGTAGCATACTCTGGCGGCCGAAAATGAGGGTCAATTTCAAGATTTATTTGTGACAAAGTGGTAGGCCAATCAGGTTTATGGTATATACGATATTGCAGTACATTTTTAGGTGCATGTAACGATATCGAGATCAGTCGGTATCTTGATTAGTCGAATTGGCCATGTTCTGTACCATGTCGAGATGAGAATAAACACACACGTTGTAATAAACAAAAAAGTTATCTTGAGTTTCCATACAGTCCGTCAGTAATTAATATAGAAAACGTTACATGGTGTCAGAAGTCAAGTGACGGAAAAGTATAATTGATTATAAAGTATCACTCGAAGTAAAACGAAAAAGAAACAATGAGCGTAGAAGAAGCCACGAGTCGTGTAAGGTTAGAAGCACCGCGACGACAGCTAAGACAGCCGAAACCGCTAGTATTTAGCAAAAATATGGCTCAAGACTGGAAAGCATGGAAAGTTTCATACGACTGGTACTCAAAAGCGACTCAGTTAGACAGGGAACCTCCAGAAGTCCAGGTAGCTACGTTCATGTCAACGTTCGGGTACAAAGCCGAAGAAATTTTCGAGTCGTTTAATTTGACGGAGAAACAAAAAACTGATATCCGAATAGTGGTACAGAGATTCAATGAATATTTTGTCCCGAAAAGTAATGAAACATACGAAGCATACATGTTCAATAAAATAGCTTAAGAAACTGATGAAAGCTTCGAACAATTTTTGACACGAATCACAACGCATTCAAGGAAATGTAATTTCGGTCAATTAGAGAAAAGAATGCTTAAGGATAAAATAGTGAGTGGAATAAAAAATAATAAAGTACATAAAAAATTACTAGCAATGTCAGATCTAACGTACGAAAAAGCAGTTGACGTGTGCAAAGCAAGCGAAATAGCTCAAAATCAAGCTTCCGATATGAGAAGATAAGAATAACGACACTACAGCAGTTTCTACGGTAAAGAAAAAAGCTCAAAAGAATCAAAATACGGAGAATCAACAAAAGCAAGATACAAAAACATTCCAGTGCAACAGATGTGGAACCAATCATAAGAGACGAAGTTGTCCAGCATATCAAAAAGAATGCAAGGCATGTGGAAAACTAGGCCATTTCATAAAGCAATGCAAATCAAAGAAAAAAGTGCATCTTGTGCAAGAGGACACACAACTCACATCTGATTTATCAAGCAACGAAACTCTTTACGTAAACAGCGTGATAAGCAAATCAGCGAATAAAGTCTGGACAGAAATAGTCAAGGTAGGCAAGAAAGCATTCCACGCCAAACTCGACAGCGGAACACAATGCAACGTTCTACCAATGCACATAGTAGAAAAACTGGGCATGAAACAAAATCTGACACAGTCAAAGGTCTTAACATTAATTTTATTCAGGATCACAAACTTAGTTATCGGCAAGCTACCTATTAAATGCAGACTAAAAGGAAGAAAGACAAAGATAAAATTTTTAGTCGTCAATGAAGTTGTATCTCCCCTATTAGGAAAAGTCACCTGCGAACAAGAGAAACTAATATTGCGAATTTAGGAAGTGAAATTTAACAGACAAGATATCCCGTTATCAACGACTGAAGAAGAGCATTTATTCAACGGCTTAGGTTGTCTTCAGGACTACGAGTACGACATCGATTTAGTGAAGAACCCGGGGGGGGGGGGGGGGCTCTGTTTGCCTACAATCCTGATTGCCAGCAGCTTCGTTTGCCCACAACATTTTGCCTACAGCTTCGTTTGCCGACATTCCCGGTTGCCTACAAAGCGATTGCCTACAAACATTATTGCGCACATGTAATAGTTAAAAGTACGAACGTACGTTTGCGCACATGGCTAAACACATTGCACACATGACTTTATTGTACACAAGCAGATTGCACACATGACATTATTGCGCACATACACATTGCACACATGACTTTATTGCGCACATACACGTTATATTGCACACATATGTCGCAGGCTTACTGCAAAATCAGCCCTTTTGCAAAAAGACTAGCCTCTTCGCGAAAGGCCGGCCTTTTGCGAAGCACTGATAGTTTCTCAATAAGACTGAACGCACTTCAGGCTTTTTGGCACACATGGGCTGGTGCTAGGCTAGGCACTTTGCAAAAGGTCTAAAATACGTTAGTCTTATTAGAGAAACGATCAAATGCTTTCGCAAAAGGCCGGCATTTCGCAAAAAAGCTAGCCTTTTTGCAAAAAGGCTAATTTTACAATAAGCTTGCGACATTGTGTGCAATATAACGTGTATGTGCGCAATAAGTCATGTGTGCAATGTGTATGTGCGCAATAATGTCATGTGTGCAATCTGCTTGTGTGCAATAAAGTCATGTGTCCAATGTGTTTGGCCATGTGCGCAAACGTACTTTTGTATTTTTAACTATTACATGTGCGCAATAATGCTTGTAGGCAATCGCTCTGTAGGCAATCGGGAATGTCGGCAAACGAAGCTATAGGCAAAATTTTGTGGGCAAACGAAGTTATTGGCAATCAGGATTGTAGGCAAACGGGACCCCCCAAGAATCCGAAGTTCAAAATACATCCGGCGAGGTCAATATCTTTAACGATACGCTCTGAGGTAAAGAAAGAGCTCGATAAGATGGTAAAGATGGGCGTCATTAAACTTACCACGAAACCGACTCTGGCAGTATCTCCAATGGTAATATTAAAACAAAAAGGTAAAATTCGTATTTGTATTGATCCAACAAACGTAAATAAAAATATAAAAAAACGTCAACTCCCCTTAAACACTGTTGAAGCAATTACCGCAAGAATTTCAGGTAGTAAATACTTCACACTGCTGGACTGCACAAAGGGATTTTGGCAAATAAAAGTCAGCGAAAGGACACAAGATTATCTCACCTTTGCAACACCGTGGGGACGATACTCGTGCAAAAGACTTCCCTTTGGCCTGTTTTCAGCATCGGAGGTGTTCCAGCAATTAATGGAGGACCTGTTACGCGACTTAGAGGGAGTTGAGTGTGCTATAGACGACGTTCTGATTCACGCCAAAACAATGGAGGAACTGAAGAGATTAACCACCTTAGTACTCCGCCGATTTCACGAAAAAGGACTAAAACTTAATAAGCAAAAGTACATTTTTAATGTACAACGAATAAAATTTTTAGGTCATGTGCTAACAGACAAAGGCCTGGAAATTGACGAGAGTAAGGTAGAAGTGATCAAGAGGCTTAAGTTTCCAAAGCAAAAAAAGAACTTTTGAGGACTCTTGGCATGATAACCTACCTGGGAAAATTCGTGCCAAACTTGTCAGCACTCACAGAACCACTTCGCACTCTACTTAAAAAAGACGTCGAATGGGTATGGCAATTCGAATATCAACATGCATTCGAGAAAATTAAAGAAATGTTATCGCAAGCTCCCGTACTCAAATACTACGACGTTAATGAGAAGGTCACATTGTCGGTTGACGCCTCGTCAAAAGCACTCGGAGCTGTTCTACTACAAAAAGGGCAACCAGTGGCTTATGCGACTGACGCAAACGGAACAAAACTATCCTCAAATAGTCAAAGAAGCATTCGCGATCCGCTACGCTTGTAAGGAGTTTCACGATTACATCTGGGGTAAAGAAGTTAAAGTCGAAACGGACCACAAACCGTTGGAGACGATTTGGAAAAAGCCGCTCACATCAGCACCGCCTAGATTGAGAAGAATATTATTTGACTTAAAAAAATACAACCCGCAAATAGAATATCGGAAAGGAAGCGAACTTAAGATCGTTGACACACTCAGCAGAGACTGTGAAGAAACACAGGAAGAAGACGAAGAGGAAATTGAAGTCCACCTCATATTACCACTGTCAAACAACGCCGCCGAGGAGTTCAAGAAATCCACGAGTAATGACGGGACGTGCCAAGCACTAGTCAAGATCATAAAAAACGGTTGGCCGAACGGGATAAAGGAAGTACCGAAGGAGTTACGCCAATATTTCCCTCATCGAGACGAGCTGTCATACTGCGAGGGATTGATCTTCAGAAGTGACAGAGTTCTAGTTCCACAAGACCAACAAGCTAAGATTCTCGAAATTGTACACAAAGGACACCCAGGAATACAGTCATCAATACGAAGAGCAAGAAAGTTTATTTTCTGGAACTCGATGGCAAAAGACATCAAAAACATGATCGAAAAATGCAAAATCTGTCAACATACCCAGCAAAAACCAGTCAAGAAAACCGTCATTATGAAAAGAATACAAAAGCTGCCATTTGAGATTGTATCGTCTGACGTGTTCGACCACAAAGGCGATGAATATTTGGTCTTAGTAGATAGCTACAGTGGTTTTTTGAAGTCCAGAAAATGTCCAGAACAACAGCTAGCGCAATGATCCATTAATTCAAAATTTGGTTTGCTACACACGGAGTACCTCAAGAATTTCACTCGGACAATGCAGTATTTTCGTCAAAGGAATTTCAAAACTTTGCGAAGGAGTGGCGGTTTGAGCTATTTACATCAAGTCCAAGATTTGCAAGATCAAACGGCCTAGCAGAAAAGTCCGTAGACATAGCGAAACGACTTGTCAAGAAATGTGACCTCAGTGGCAAAGATTTCCAATTTGCGTTACTGATGGCCAGAAATACGCCCAGGGACAAGGTAATTGGGAACACCATCTTCAAGACTGTTCGGTAGAAACACGAGAACTGACCTTATCAAACAATATCCTCAAACCTAGAACACCGACGTACGTGACGAAAAATCTGTTAAATCGACGACAGAAACAGAAAGTATGCACAGACAGAGAAGCCATAGAAGCGAAGAGATACGATGACGGGTTAAGGATTCTCGTCCGAGACACTGACAACAAATGGTATACCGGAAACATCCTATACCCGGTAACTGATAGGTCATACATGATCAAAAGGGACGACGGAGCAATAATGCGAAGAAACACCAGTTTTATTCGCCCAACAGTACTCGACGACAACATTACCAAAATGAATCAGCCAAATCTTCAGTCACGCAGGAGAAGATGAGCCCTCCCAACGATTCAGCGACAAAATCTACAGCGAAACTGGCAATTATAAAAACCGAAGCACAGCCGACAACGCAGAGCAACTGTTATCATTTGAGATCTGGAAGACTCATCAAGCCAGTCGTCAGATTTAATCTATAAATTCTACTTCGAAAGCTCAAAAAGAAAAAATTAAAAAACATAATATAGATACACATATAACTAATTAATCATCGTTACAACATCATACAAATTATAATTTGATTTAAAAACTTATAATATTTTTGTATTGAGTGTTATTATTATTTTATTTTTTTTCTTTTAAAACAAGGAGGATGTAACGATATCGAGATCAGTCGATATTTCAATGAGTCGAGTCGGCCATGTTCTGTACCACGTCCAGATGAGAATAAACACACACGTTGTAATAACCAGAAAAGTTATCTTGAATTTCCATATAGCCCATCAGTAATTAATATAGAAAACGTTACAGTGCATTCACAGTATTTTTTATATGGGAAAATATTGAGAAATGTAGGAGTTATGAGTCATCTCGCAGAAGTCATTCGCGCGCGCGCTCGACTACGGTGTACCTAGTAGCTCCTGTACGGCATGCCTGAAAAAAAGACGCAAAAATGGTATTGAACGAATGCATTCCCCACAAGTTCACGTAGGAAAATTGCAAAAAAATTAAAAATTGTGAAAGTTGTAACATTTCAAAGAAAAATTTTTATTTTATGCCGAAAAAAACCAACGGTTTTTTATTGTTATTAACACATGGTTCACCGGAAAAAAACTCTACGTTAACTTGAGCATTATGCTGTTATATTGATGTAAGCCGAGGGTTAAAACAGCCAGAATTATAGTACGTTCAGAATCGTGTACACCGTTTCAAAAAAAGTGCTTCTGCGAGATGACTCATAACTCCTACATTTCTCAATATTTTCCCATATAAAAAATACTGTAAATGCACCTAAACATGTACTTCAATATCGTACATACCATAAACCTGATTGGCCTACCACTTTGTCACAAATAAATTTCCTGCTATTGAGATCCTCATTTTCGGCCGCCAGAGTATGCTACCCCCTTAATCGGAACGACCAGATCATTCAAATTTGATGCGAGACAATTCCATTCGGATCAGATGGTATTTGCACCGGTAATGCCATCATCATCGTATTCATTGATAAAAACATTGCTCCAAAATTTGCAACCTCCACGCGGTACACCTTGGGTAATGCTATTGCCGGCGGTACTGTGAACTTAAGCCTTAATAACTCAAAAAGTACTTATTAAAAAAATACTTCATTATAGCGCTATTGAAAAGCTTTCGAGGTAAGCTACAAAAATATGCAATAAAAAATGGTGAATTCCATTTAAGAAACTGACCGTCACGTGACCTTCTAACGACTATCCAAGGTCAAATTATTGCCACCATTTTATGTCCCCCTTAAAACCATACAACTTTTGTCTGAAACATTTTTTTCTAAAACTGCGTAATATTGAGATATTTGACTACATAAATTAAAATGGGACACACTGTATACAAGGCAATACGCCAAACACCACTTTTCCTTCCAATAAACAATTATCGAGATATCGTATAATAGGTAAGCTAAATATTGAGAACGTTACCTTTCCCTGAACACCTAAAAAAATATTAGGCAAATAAAAAAAATGTTTTAGACAAAAGTTGTTCTGTAAGCCCGGGATATTAAAGTTTACACCAATTTCGGTAAATCTCTTGAGTCTTTATTTCAGTCTTGTCGATTAACAATTCGAAGGGTTTCGACGGACTTTCGTTAACAAATAAATCGGAGCAAAAAGTATATCTATTGGCTATTTCAACGTTTGACGTGTAAAAACCCAGCACGCGCTCGCTGTTCACTCGCTGTTCTTCATACTCCGTATCTCTAAACTGCTCCGTCATCGCGAGGCGATCACACTTACATTTTTCGTCGTTACTCCAAAATCGTGCTTTCGCATGGCATAATAAAAGCTTAGGATCCCTGCCGTATCAGCTATTTGTAGCTTATCTTATATATATCCGTATAATATAATCTAAGTTGCTTACAGTTCAAATTAATTAATATCTAGAAAAAGAAACACTAAAAAGTAGGATTCCATTAAAAAGATAAAGCTGACCTTTATTTGATCAATTATACAATAGCGCCATCTATGATGAAATAAATAGTGCCATCTTGTGTTTCCCATGGAATCCTACAACTTTTGTCTGAAACGTTTTTTTTTAAATTGAAAAGAATGATAATTTTGGAAAAGTTGCATGGTTTTGAGCAGGACATATGACGAAAATATGGACTTGACCTTGAGTGACTTTTTCGAGGTTAGGCCCGTCATCGATTTTTTTAAATGGGACCCTCTATTTTTGAATGCTAAAAGCAGTGTTTCTTGAAATCCTTAACTTTTTTGAATGCTGAAAGCAGTGTTTCTTGAAATACCTAACTCGCTTTCTATTTGTCAAGTGTTTAAATGTGAGTTCATAGCAATCATCCCTAATACAGCAGTGGTATGCAGATCTTCAATGTTATTTGAATCTCTGCGTTATCTATTTTGTTACCAAACTTTGCGTCGTTCATGACATTTTATTATGCAAATTGTTCCGCTATTTGGGTGATCCCTTCTTCTAGCAAACATCTGATGATACAGAGCTGTAGCTTTGCGATATTTCTCTGCACTCACCAAGCACTATAAGTATGCCGACAATCTCATTCGCGTTGTAATCAGGTATACCGATTAGATATCAGATGACCAGGAGTAACGTTATCGAGAAAGCGGATTGAATAGACTGTAAATAGAGCTCTATAAAAATAAGTATATTCGTCCGCCATTTTTCCTCCAACCTAGCCCAATCGCATGTGAATTTCGCATACGTCAATACGCCTTTCGGTCTCGCGATTGGGCTAAGTTGGACAGAAAATGGCGGACAAGTATACTCACTTTTATAGAGCTTTACTGTAAAGTAATAAACAAACCGACAATCGACAGATACGCCAAATAGTACACAAGTGAATAAATAACAAATAAAGTGGATATGAAAATTCAAAACTTAATTAGCAAACATGTAAGATAAAATAGCATTAATACAGGTTACTGGAAAAATCTTGACGTTGTCTACAAGTTAATACAAACAAACTTGTATGGTTCCTTTAACAAGTATAGTAATTTGTATTGAAACATAAAATTAATTTGGTAGCTCCGTTTTCTACTTCTAAATAATAACGCTCGCTGGCGCTCTTGTCATCCTCCTCGTAGGAATCCTTACTCACCAAACTGCTGCTGACTGCGGATTGGTGCTTTCAATTTGTGGGATACTTCCGCTTCAGCTTTGACACGCGCGCAAATTTAAGACAGTTACATGCAGTTGCAGTTGCATTCGTCGCATTTTAATAATACCTCCATATTATGTTGCATTTTATTTATTTTTCGTATACGCGCGCTTTACTTCAACTTCCGGTCCCACTTCAATGTCATGGCGGCCAGTTTGGCGAGTCTCTCTCTAGAGGGTCCCTACCTCCTCGTCTTTATGTATAACCTAGCAGCCGTTTTGCATTAAAGCGTTATTGCTATTAACCAAGATATTGGCGTCTTTCCTTCATCCTGCACATAATCTTCTGGTGTAACTGCACGCTATGCGAATACATATATCTTCTCAGGTTATGGGCCCAGGAGCTGAATACAAGTTGAGAGAAGAATCGAGGATTCTCCTGTGAGAAATTGCGTGGCGTTACAAGAGTAAAGGAAATTAAGGAAAGTATATCTTAATTTGAGATACGCAAAAATGACAGAGCAAACTACGGTTATTAAGATACCGCAATTTGATGGTACTAATTTTAGTAACTGGAAATATCGTGTAGGTATATTGCTCGATGAAAGAGGCTTGCGGAAGTACATTGAGAAAGATCTGGATAAACTATTGTCGAGTTCATCGGTCGACCAGCGTAATGGAATCAGGCTCGAGGAAAGGAAATGCATCTCGATTCTGGTGCAAACGATTCACGATGGACAACTGGAATATGTGAAGGAAAAGAAGACGGCGAAGGAAATGTTTGACACGCTATGCGGCTCGAGCGGAAAAGCGTTGCGAGTCAGCTATTGCTACGGAAACAGTTGCTGATGATGAAGTATAGCGAGAGTGAGAGCATCACTGATTATTTCCTACGTTTCGACAAGATGATCCGCAACAAGCGCAAAAATGGAAGAATTGGACATCGTCGTGCATTTACTACTCACATTGCCAAAAAGCTACGACAATTTGGTTACGGCACTGGAAACGATTGACCAAGAGAAGTTGACCTTGGAATTCGTGAAGACCCGTTTGATGGACGAGCATAATAAGCGAAATAGTGGAAGCAGTTCGAGCAAATCAAGTAAATTTAGTGCAATGAATACCAAAGGAAAAGGCAAACGAGTCACCTGCTATGGCTGTGGTAAAGTGGGCCATGTAAAGGTAAAATGTAAGGCTAAAAAGGATTAACATACAAAAACTGATCAGAAAAGTAGTGGCAGCGCAAACAAAGCATCCGATGAAAAGCACGAAACGATGTGTGCATTTAAAAATGAAGAAACAAATGCATGCGATGACGAGCAAACACATCGTAATATGAGTACAAAGGCACAGGCAATACGGCAAAGCAACGATATGATGCAAATAAAGTTTGTGTTGGATTCTGGCGCAACGCAGCATATGGTAAATGACAAACGATATTTCGACAAGCTGGAAGATATCGACGAGGTACAGATATTAGTTGCAAAGAGGAATCAGAATATTTCAGCAAAGCAACAGGGCGAAATCTTAGTAAAATCCTTCTACGACGGCGATTCATCTGTGAAAGCGATTCAAGACCGGTTTTGCTGGTCAAGGATTTAAAATGTAATTTGATGTCAATTCGAAGTTTAACGAAGAAAGGTTATCGCATTGCTTTTGAAGGAGAATACGCATATACATCAATCAACGGACAAACAAAGTTTGTGGCGCACGCCAGTGGAAGATTGTACGAGGTTGTACTACATGTCGATCGGAATGTGTTTGCTGGCATTACAGGTGAGAACAACGTGTACATAGAGTTTTGCAACGCTTGTGGCATTTCAGGTTGAGTCACCTGAATGCACTTGACATTAAGAGATTGATTGATCATCGAATGGCTGACGGAATAAGCGAAGTAAAGGTGGACACCGAGTCAAGATTATGCGAGTCCTGCATCATGGGAAAACAGACGCGATCGTCGTTTCCGAAGAATAAAAACATACTTTCATCCCGCGTTTTGGAGCTAATACACAGCGACGTGTGCGGACCGATGCCAACAACAGCACATGATGGTTCGAGGTATTTTGTCACTTTCACCGACTATTATTCAAGAGCCTCAATGATATATTGCATTCAACGCAAGAGTGAAGTACTGGAGTTTAAGGAATTTGTTGCAATGGCTGAAGCGACGGCAGCAAAGTAGCGAAACTGAGAACTAACAACGGTGAAGAATATACTTTAAGCGAGTTCAGGCACTTTTGTAAGAGCAAGGGTATCCAGATGATTCCCACCGTTCCTTACAATCTAGAGATGAATTCGGTGGCTGAGCGGCTGAATTGAACGCTGCAGGAAAAAGCGACAAACATGCTTTTGGCGAGTGGATTGGAGTCAAAGTTTTGGAATGAAGCGATTCTCACGGCGAACTATATCATGAATCGGTCACCGACGAGTGCAGTTGGAGAGCAATTCAAAAACCAAACTCCAGCTCAAAGGAGGATGTTAAAAAAGTTCGATTTTTGGCCCCCCTGCGGAACTTTAGTTTACCGTAAAAAATTGTTGTTTAGGACCCACATGAACAAGAAAAAACAGTCTTACACCTCAGAAATGCGGGGAACATTGATGTTACATCAAATTTCCTTGTGAAAACCAAATATTCAAATACCACGCTAAAATTTTTCATTAATTGGATGCATTGCAAAGGTTTTTTTATTATAATTGGTATCAAAAGGTTTTTGAAATCTCTGATCACGAATCTATTATCCAAATGGCAAAATGTAGAAATGGCGAATAAAAAATGGCGTCCTTGACATGTAGTTTTGTACGTAGGATTACATTATTCAAATATTTTATCAAAATAAGTTTGAGCGGGCTTTTTCAGACATGCTGATTACGAATCCATTAATTAAATGAAAAAATCTAACATGGCGGATTCAAGATGGCCGATTCAAAATGTTCGTATTGTCGGAATAAAATCAGGTAATTCACTTATTTTATAGAAAAAAATAAATACGAGGTCTTTTGAGATCTTCCATAGCGCACTTTCCATAGCGCAGAGTGGTCAATTATGCCGTCAATTTTACCGGCTTAAACATACAATTTTACTTTCACCAGCTATATTGTATCAATCATTTTTTCTTTAGAACTTTTTCTATTTTGGCAGTGCACTATGGAAGATCTCAAAAGACCTCGTATTTATTTTTCTTCTATAAAATAACTGAATTACCTGATTTTATTCCGGCAATACAAACATTTTGGATCGGCTATTTTGAATCCACCATGTTAAATTTTTTTATTTAATTAATGGATTCGTAATCAGCATGTCTGAAAAAACCCGCTCAGACTTATTTTGATAAAATATTTGAATGATGTAACCCTACGTACAAAACTACATGTCAAGGACGCCATTTTTGATTCGCCATTTCTACATTTTTCCATTTGGATAATAAATTCGTAATCAGAGACTTCAAAAACCTTTTGATACCAATTATAATAAAAAAACCTTTGCAATGCATCCGATTCATGAAAAATTTTAGCGTGGTATCCGAATATTTGGCATTTGGCTTTCACAAGGAAATTCGATGTAACATCAATGTTCCCCACATTTTTGGGGTGTAAAACTGTTTTTTCTTGTTCATGTGGGTCCCAAACAACAATTCTTCACGGTAAACTAAAGTTCCGCAGGGGAACCAAAAATCGAACTTTTTTAACATCCTCCTTTGGTTTCAGAAGAAGCCAGATTTGTCACATCTTCGCATCTTTGGATCGGAATGCTACAATCACGTTCGAGCAAATAGGCGAAATAAACTGGAAAAGAAGTCAACGAAGTACATCATGCTCGGCTACTCTGCGTCAATGGGCTCATATCGACTTTGGGATACAGAGTAGAACAAGGTGGTTATCGGCCGAAATGTGACATTTAACGAAGCGTCAATATTAAATCAAATGAATTTGGTTGAGATATCCAATTTAGAGGCAGCAACGGTACCAAACAAAGTGACTCATGATGATGAAACAACAAATGAGTCGGTGGATGAATTGGAGTCAACGTATAAAGATGCTGAAGACTCATCGATGAACCATGGTGCGTACGAAAAATGCATTAGTGACAGCAATGGGACTACTTTACGAAGAGGCGAGCGAATTCGACAAGAACCTGACAGATATGGTGAATGGGAAATGAATGAGCTCATTACGCTTTATCAGCTGAACAATTTGTTGAAGACGATCCGCCGACGATTGAAGAAGCGAAAAAGCGAAACGATTGGCCGGAATTGAAGAGGGCGATTGAAAGCGAATATCAATAGTTAATTAAAAATAAAACTTGGATTCTGTGTGAACTGCCCAAGGATCGGAAAGCGATTACAAATAAATGGGTATTTAAAATAAAACGCAAGGCTGACGGCAAGATCGACAAGTACAAAGCGCGTCTGGTAGTGCGTGGTTTCTCGCAGCAAATGGGTTTTGACTACAACGAAACTTATGCACCAGTCGCAAAGTTGGTAACTCTCAGAGTTTTACTGCGATTGCTAATGAAATGGGTATGCACATTTATCAAATAGACATAAAATGTGCATTTCTTAATGGCGAACTGTCGGAGAAAATATATATGCAGCAGCAGGATGGTTTCGCGCATGGAACTAAAGTGTGCAAGCTAATCAAAGCACTCTATGGTCTCAGGCAAACTTTGCGGATATGGAATGAAAAATTCAACGAGTTCATGATCCGAATTGGCTTCAAACGCTGCGAATCAGATCCATGCTTGTACGTGAGAGTGAAAAATGAAGTCACTTGCTACGTTCTACTGTATGTTGATAACCTTCTGTTGCTGTGTAAGGATATAAATATGATCAACACAGTAAAACGACTTTTATCACAAGAATTCGAGATGACGGACATCAGAAAGGCAAACAAGTTTCTGGGGATGTACATTGAACAAAATATCAAGAACGGAACAATTGGTTTGAGTCAAGCTCAATACATGAAGAATGTATTAAGAAAGTTCGACATGGAAAACTGTAGGCCAAAATCGACTCCGATGGAAAAGGGTTTGTATTTGGAAAAGGGCCACGCAAACAACTGTTCCAAGCAGCCATATTAAGAATTAATTGGATGTCTGACATACGCTACGATCACCACGAGACCTGATCTGTGTGCTGCAACTGGCTACTTCAATCGGTTTCAAAGCTGTTTCAACAAAAATCATTACACACATGCGAAACACATTTTGAGATATGTTCGTGGAACAATGAATATGAGATTTCTGTATCGCAAACAAGAGGCAGTTGAACCATTGGTTGGCTACACCGATGCAGATTGGGGCGGCGATAAAAACGACGGAAAATCGACGTCGGGCTATGTATTCAAGGTTTTCGGCAATACCGTGAGCTGGGCATCACAAAAACAGACGACGGTTAGTCTATCATCAACCGAGGCTAAATATGTGGCGCTAACCAAAGCAGTTTGCGAGGCAAAGTGGATCCAAAAACTTTTGATTGAACTGGGCATCGATTGCAACGGACCAACTCCAATATTCGAGGACAATCAGTCATGCATCGCAATTGCCAAGGAACCGCGTAAACATAGGCGAATAAAGCATATTAATATTAAATTCAATTTTATTCGCAAGGCAATTATAAACAACGAAGTAAGGATTAAGTACAAGGCATCGAACGAGCAAGTCGCCGTGACAAAAGGACTCGGGAGAAATCTTTTCGTTAAGCATCGAAGCGATTTGAGTTTGGTTTGAAATATAATTTGATGTTTCATGTAAAATTAAAGGCCCTTGCTGTGGATGAGCAGGAGCAGAGCCCAGCTAGTGTTCGGAGAGCATGCCGCACGGGGAAAAGCGGAAGAGGAGGGGAAGGATTGGCTAATTAGTTTTGTTTTTAGGCAGAGTTGGAAGCGAGAGGGAAGGACTAGAAAGGTGATGGGGAGGACGGAAGCAAGGCAGAATGTGACAGGAAGCGAAGGAGGAGACAGGAAGAAAGTATGAACAGGAGCAAAAAGCCCCCGATGGAGTCTGGAAGCCTGTTGCTAGGAAAGGAGGGGAGTGAAGTAGGATGCGGGGGGGGGGGGGGGAGGATAAGGGATGGCGTAGAGGGGAGGGTGGTTGCTAGTTGTAAAGGGTCGCTTATGGCCAGGTCGGTGGGAGGATACTGATATTTGTAAAGGTTTGGGTACGTTCCTGAAAAACGCCAACTTCTGTATCCCTTAAATTGGGCAGAATAAACGTTATCTAATTAAAGGCCCTTGCACAATGCTAGGCAACAGGCAATAGGAACAGGAAATAACCTCAAATCGTCAATACAAACCTAAAAAATTCGAACGATATGATTGGTTGGCAACAGGCAATAGGCACAGAATTTCCAACGTGACGAAAATTCTGTGTCTATTGCCTGTGTCATCGTCTATTCTGCATAAATACAAGGTTTCTGATTTCTGTTCCCTATTCCTATTGCCTGTTGCCTAGCATTGTGCAAGGGGCTTAAGAGGCGGTAACAAGTATAGTAATTTGTATTGAAACATAAAATTAGGTTGGTAGTTCTGTTTGAGGCACTAACCGCGTTCTAGTCTGGTGTCCGTCGGTGGACAGTCGGCGATTCGCGAGACACAAGAGGAGGGGTGGTGCGCGCCCCTGCCGCGATCGCGCACTTGAATCTGTCCGGTATTGTCTTGATATAAAGTCCGCTGAGCACTGTCCGTTGTCCGTCGTCCGGAGGATGAGAATATTGTCCCCAGGCCGTCACTGAATTAGTTGCGAGATGCACCGACTGAGATATGCCGATATATCACTTTTCTTTCGCTCGTTACAATTCACAGTCACAAGAGTGTCACAGAGGAACGTCCGTCGTGCTCAGAGAACGAGACAAGATGGCTGGGGCGAACTCGTGAGTACCGAGATGGGCATGCGATCTTCCGCGATGATCGATATCTCGACTCGTCGAGAGACGCCGGTCGAGCAGATCTATGATTGGTCGGCCAGAGGCAATGGCCGCGCGGTAATTCGCAGTACTGTTTTCTGAACAAGTTCCGCTTTCTACTTCTAAATAATAACGCTCGCTGGCGCTCTTGTCATTTTCCTCGCCACGTCTTTATGTATAACCTAGCAGCCGTTTTGCATTAAGGAGTTATTGCTATTAACTAAGATATTGGCGTCTTTCCGGCATCCTGCACGCAATCTTCTGGTGTGACTGTACGCTCTGCGAATACATATATATTCTCACTCTTCCAAAAAAACCACGATGACCTTTATACCTGACATTTAGAAAATATTTTATTTTGTCACTATTCTTCCCCCTTAATTGCAAACAACTTTTGTCTAAAACGATTTTATAAAAAGATGCCAACATGTACCATTTAAAATGGGTTAACATTCATGATTTTTAAGGAAAAGTACTATTGTTATAGGTCGTTGAAAAGATCTTGAGCAACTCTACAATAATCTGCATTCAAAAATAGAAGGTCCCATTTAAGAAAATATATTGGTCAATTACTCTTACTCGACCTTCAAAAGGTCAAGTCCATATCGGATATCTTAGCGACTTTTGACAAAGTTGAAATGAGAAGATTGGTTTAAACTGAATAGAAAAGTTATGTACCATTTTACAAAATTCGCAATAGTTATTGAGTAATTAATTAAACTGTCTGAGCCAATGTGGGCGTGGAAAACGGTAGGCCGGACTTGATAGGCATCTAAAATGATTTAGTACGTTTTTTCCAAGTCAATTTCAAATCAAATAAGATTTACTTGAGCGACAACTTTTTCACGAAGATCGACTTATTTCACGACTATAAAATCTACTGATCTTAAAACGGTCTGGATTGAATAAGACTGACTTGATCAAGACTGTCTTAAGTGTTGACTTGAGACTCGACTATGAATATATAATTTAAGATCGTCTTAAGTCTGGTCAAAGGCAGTCTTAAGACTTCATCCAGCCAATGAAATGACCATATTAGCATCTTAAGACATTACTTAAGACGGTCTTGAAATAAGATCCGACTATAAATTCCGGCCTTAGCAACGGTGAACATCATCTGATAATAAGAGTGAAAAACCATAGTTTTTCAACGCGCAGCCGTGTCACGCGTCGCTCGCCGCTCGCCGCTCGCTGCTCCACCTCTCAGATAATACTCACCGTTGCTAAGAGATATAATTATTCAATAACAATTGCAAATTTTGCAGAATGGTACATGACTTTTTTTTAGTTTGAACCAATCTATCTTTACACTTTTGCTTTGTTAAAAGTTACCGGAAACCCTGTATATACAGTGTATAAAAAAAATAACCAATTAGGAAGTGAAAGAGGAGCTTGATAGTAGGAGAGCCGGCTGCACAAAACCCTCCCTCATTAAACATACGGCTGAATTTTATTCGAATCGATAGCTTTTTTAGTGGTTAAACCTGTGCCGGGTTTTATATGCCCTGAAACTTGACCGAAATGTTAAAAAAAGGCCTCTTCCGGTATGATTTTTTGAGATAAAATCCCCTTAAAGAACATACGGCTGAAACTTGTGCCAAGCAATTCAGGATGTCAAGCACTTTGATAAAAAAATATGCTACCACCCTCCACCTTGGCAGGAACCATGGCAATAACTCTTAAACGTGATATATTTTTATACCGCACCTCCCTCACAGAACAATTTTTTTTTTGTTTTAAAATGTAGCTCGAACATTCCTGAACATAAAAAAACAATGCTGCCATCGCTGGCCTTGACCAAAAATTTTTGTGCCACCCGTAAGTCGCGCGACTTCTGGCTGCCAATTTGTAACGGATCAATACTTCCTTCACAGAACATACGGGTAATCTCTTGCCATGTATTTAAATAGAAAATAAGACAATCTTTGACGAGAACGGTCTTAGGAACCGACTGTGAATACCGCCCATACTAGCGCGAAAATTTCTATCGAATATTTTGTGGCAAAAATAGTTTGTGATAAACAAGCTGCGCGTACATTGGTAGAGGTGTGGAATGAAACAATGTAAGTGCATATAACGTTCACGTTTTTTTTTATTTATTCTTTTATTCTTATTTTTTTGTATTTAAAATCTTAAAAGTAGGATATAAAACATAAATATAAATCACGAGGATTTTTTTAGTCGCTATCGCAGTCGGAACGATCGACAGTATAGTTCTCGTCGTCACTATTATTATGCTCTACAAATAATATGTCTTCAACTCTTAATGGAGTTGGATCTCCGTGGAACCATAGTGGCATAAGTTTATCGTCAACGACAATCCATCCACATTCTTCTGATTTGAATTTGACGCAGGTCTCGCTTGTAGCGTCTAGCCACATCGCATTAATGTAAACAGTGCAAAGAATTTTTTGTTTCAACGTTTTTCAACATGGTGGAATGACATTTGACTCGAAACGTTTCACGGAGGTGGTTTCACGGAGATCCAACTCCGTTAAGAGTTGAAGATATATTACTTGTAGAGCATAATGATAGTGACGACGAGGACTATATACTGTCGACAGCGATACCGACTAAAAAAATTCTCATGATTTATATTTATGTTTTATATCCTACTTTTAAGATTTTAAATACAAAAAAATAAGAATAAAAGAATAAATGAAAAAAAACGTGAATGTTATATGCACTTACCTTGTTTCATTCGACACCTCATGTACGCGCAGCTTGTTTATCACAAACTATTTTTGCCACAAAATATTCGATAGAAATTTTTGCGCTAGTATGGGTGGTATTCATAGTCGGTTCTTAAGTCCGTTCTCGTCAAAGATTATCTTATTTTCTATTTAAATACCTGGCAAGAGATTACCCGTGTGTTCTGTGAGGAAAATATTGACTTGTTACAAATTGGCAGCCAAAAGTCGCGCGACTTACGGGTGGCACAAAAATTTTCGGTCAAGGCCAGCGATGGCAGCATTGTTTTTTTATGTTCAGAAATGTTCGAGCTACATTTTAAAACGAAAAAAAATCGTATGTTCTGTGAGGGAGGTACAGTACGAAAATATGTCACCTTTAAGGGTTCTTGCCATGGTTCCTGTCAAGGTGGGGGGTGGCAGGATATTTTTTTATCAAAGTGCTTGATGTCCTGAATCGATTGGCACAAGTTTCAGCCGTATGTTTTTAAGGGGGTTTTATCTCAAAAAATCATAAGTGGCCTTTTATTTAACACTTCGGTCAAGTTTCATGGCATATAAAACCCGGCACAGGGTTAATCACTAAAAAAGCTATCGATTCGAATAAAATTCAGCCGTATGTTCGATGAGGGAGGGTTTTGTGCAGCCGGCTCTTGGACTATGAGTAGAATACGTAATGTACATAAAGTTTTCTTGTATTTGTTCAGTAAATACAGCATTTCATACGTATGGTAGATTTTACAGCTGTAAAAAAGTGTATTATACATTTATCTGTATGCATTGTTGCCGTTGTTGAGTTTTACGATAATCAACCTTCTCCTGAACACTAACTTTGCTTTACATAATTGAGAACCCTTTTACATGTTTAAAGTACGTACAGGAATAAAGTGTAGGATGATCAATTTAAGACAAAGAACGAACAAAAATTTAAAAAATTTAAAAAGCCGGAGGTTTCAGGTTCAAACCCTGGCTGGGGTAATATTTTTCGCAATAATTTTTTTAACATCATAAGTTAAATTGTTTCACTATTCCAGCAAGAGCTGTGTTTTTAAGTCTGACAAATCTAGTCGGCGCACAGTTTTCTAGAGTTGGAGGTAAAAATTGATTTAACTAAAGGGAGGGAGGGGATAATATGTGTATCACACAATAAGATAATATTAGGTTATTAAGATCCAAGCTTGGACCGTTATGGCGATTATTCTAATTTAATTTAGTTAAAAAATTATATTTGATAGGTACTTGGTGTAGCACCTTTTTGTATCTTTGTATCTAGAGCTGTCAGTATGGGAACGTTCGCTTAATATACAATAAATTATGCAGTTTATTATCTGTATGTACAAATCAAAAGTTCCGCACTTAATTAGATCAAAGAATAGCATTGAATCATTGAAGCTTAGATTAAAAGTCTAATAAAATGACTTTTACAGAAAGTAATGGTATATTCCGCCAATATTGATTAACGAGAAAATATTTATTAATTTCGACAACGATTGGCTAACTAAAGGATGTTAATTAGAATTCAGAATATATTGCGAAAAATATTACCTCAGCCAGGGTTTGAACCTGGAACCTCCCGCTATCCGTGCAGGCGTCGCGTCCCAATTCGGCCACTGGTATGTGGTAATATTTATCGTAATAACAAACTAATATACACATATTATTTGTTCCAACATTAGAAAACTGCGCGCCGACTTGGTTTGTCAGGCTTTCAACACAGCTCCTGTTGGAGTATATTAAAAATCCCCTCCTTTCTCCTTAGTCAAATCGATTCGATTAACTATTAATGTTAACATCATTTTTTAGGTCGATGATGTGTAATAAACATAAAGTAATGGTATATTCCGCCAATATTGATTAACGAGAAAATATTTATTAATTTCGACAACAATTGGAAAATGAATTTTACTTCAACAGATTTTATGCATCGGTAAATATTTACTTTTACTTACCCCTTCTCAATTACTTTGACCTAGAATCACGTGGTGACATCCGTTCGCTGTCAAAGTGTGGGGAAAATGGGTGAAAATTTCAAAGTAGGGCTATTTAGACCCTCAATTTTCATTGTTTTTTGTTTTATTTCAGTTTTTTGGTTGTCACCACGTGATTCTACGGCCAAGAAACTATAAGAAATCATACAAATTTTGTTTTTTGACTGCGGGTAAAAATCGACCACAGTTTACTCTACTTCTTAGCTAATTAGTGGCCGCCATTTTGAATGCTGTAATCCTGACCCCAGATTTGTATTCAGCAACCGTGACAATACACTCCCCGTATTCATTTTTATGAGTCATGCTGTAGTGTAGACATTTGGAGAGTCATATGGGGGCCATAAATGGCTCATCTTTGGGGTTTTAACACATTTTCCCTACACTTTGAGAGCAAACGGATATCACCACATGATTCTATGGTCAAAGAGCCATAAGAAACCATGCAAATTTTACATGCCGGCTTGGGAGCAAAAATCGGACACTTTTCAACATACTTTTTTAATTATTTAGTTTAATTAACGTTTTTCAAGATTTTCATATAAAAAAATAATTAAAATTAAAAAATATTTTGCTGAAATGTTTGTATTAGTGTATTAGGACACTTTACGTACAGTGTTGACAAAATATCGTTGTCAAGTAAAAAAAAAACAAATCAAAGAAGTTAATTTTCTTACATTTCTCGCACTGGTCGATGTGGGATAAACCTCGTTTTGTGTGGAAAATTGTAAACTTATGGAACTGTTCAATGATAGTCCTCGTATCGCACTGTAAGCACTGGGCGGTACAGGGAGGACCTTGCTTCGCGTGGAAAGTTGGAAACCCATGTGGAACCGTACAACCGTGACAAACCTCGTTTTGCTCTGTAAACACCAGGCGGTGTGGGATGGGCCTCGCTTTTTGTATGGAAATTGCAAACCCATGTAAAAATTACATTCTATTTATGAAACTTTTATTGCCAATAATTTTTTAATAAACAACGAGCAATAATATCGAAAAATGTAATGAAAAAATAAGCTTTTATTATTTCTTGTTTTTTTAAAATAATATTTTGACAACATAAAATGTACTTACAGTTTCCTAATACATTAATAAAATAAAACATTTCAGCAAAATATTTTTGAATTTTAATTATTTTTTTATATAGAAATTTTAAAAAACGTTAATTAAGCCGAATAATTAAAATTTGAATATCTCAGAAACTATAGGCATTTCCGCAACTCCGCACTAGTGGCTCTGACTACATTTAGTAAGTACTTATACTTACGATAATTAAATATTGCGTTTGACAGAGCAACGAGATACGGTTGTGTCTTTGACATATGTTGTCAAGGTCGTGTCCGTGAGTACCATTCAAAAAGTTTTAGCCGTCGCTCACTGTTTATTAAAAAGTTATTAACAAAGAAGTTTGAAAAATATAGCAGTTTTGAGTATTATGAGATATAAAATGGAAGTTTTTAATTAATCCCCTATGGGGTTTTAATTCTCATCCACCACTACCTCATCTCCACACTCAATCCTTTAATCTTTGGACCAACTGCTTAACATCTCTTTCGAAAGATGGAGCCCAGTTTTCCGTGTTTGAGAATCCATCTCTCGCGTGAAGAGGGGGGGCGCAGCTTCGGAAATAAATTCCATGTTTACGTGCTCAAGTGGACTCGAACCTTCCTCAGATTACGAGTCTACGGCTCTACCACTAGACCACACTGCCGCCCGTATTATGAGATATACAGGGTGTTCTAAAAAAGGGGGGCCAAAATTTAGGGAGATATTCCTCACACCTAAAGGATGAAAAAATGTTATATGAACATGGGTGCGGAAACGCTTTCTTTAGGAGTTAGAGCTTTTTTTCTGAGTACGGCTAAATGAGGTTGTGACCTTATCTGCCAGGCAGAAATCAGAAAAATTTGACCTTTAATGTTATAGTTACTTGTTTACATAATGATTAATCCTAAATTGTTTCTTGTGTAAGTAATACAGTTAACAATATTTTCAACATAACTTTTGAAAAAATCGTTTCCGCACCCATGTTCATATAACATTTTTTTATCCTTGAGGTGTGAGGAATATCTCCCTAAATTTTGGCCCCCCTTTTTTAGAACACTTTGTATATGAGAGACTAATATACCAAAGTACATGCGTTTGCGGGGGGGGGGGGGGGGTCTCCGCCCCCCCCAAAATCTTTCTACAGAGGTCGGTGTGGGGTGGACCTTGCTTCAACTTACAAAGTATATGCATGGGATGGGGGGTGCAATAGGGGAGGCAAAGCCGCCCACGCATGTACTTTGCAAGTTGAAGCGAGGTCCACCCCACACCGACCTCTGTAGGGGGGTGCAGGGGGGCAGAGCCCCCCAGCCCACGCATGTACTTTGGTATATTAGTCGTTTATGTACTTCAATACTCAAAATAACTGCTATATTTTTCAAACTTTTTAATAAACAATGAGGATTTTTACTGCCTTTTGCTCCCGTACAGGGGAGCCACTGTGCCTGGTAATTAGTGGCGCAAATATCAAAGCAGCAAAAGAATTGTGACAATGAGTGGCGAAAAAAACACAATAGTTGTATTTTATAGTGTTGAATAACATAAAAATTTACTCATTTGTGCGACTTATGCCCGTTTCCACCAACGTTGGTCAACTTTAACCTAGGTGAGTTAACCTAAAAAGGTTAAAGTTTACCAATATATGGTTCTCGTATATTTGCTTGTTTTAAAGAAATTATCTTGCTTAAAATATGCAGAACATAATCTCGTTGCACTTGTAATCTTAAAGCCCGAGTGCCAATTTTGGAGTAGTGCATTCTCCCAAAGTTTTCTTTTCTCCTTATCCTTCGGAAATCTGTCCACTCCTTTATTCGTGCAGTTATCAGCACAACACACTATCATTTCTTTTCCAGATATTGAAAAACCGCTATCAATAAACACGCATAATCAATAAACTCGCACAAGCAGCACAGTGACATATATCCAAACGTCAATATAGATTATTATGTCTAATATACTCTTTACTCGGCGAACTAAATTGAGACAGTTGTTTCAGTTAATGAATGCAAACAAACATTATCGATTGACATACAGTGATAATATTTTTCTTACAATGTATACTGATTTTTCTCATATGTTAACAATTGGTGTTTGAAACTCGCGCGAAATGCTACCAATTCTGATATGGTGCTGCACTCTATGCTAGTTTTCACTAAAAGTCTTCATTTATAGCAACGGCTAAAACTTTTTGAATGTTATTCAGAGACATGACCTTGACATATGTCAAGGACACAACCGTATCTTGTTGCTCCGTTGAAAGCAATATTTACCTTGTCTATAAGTTATTAATTAATACATATGAGCGAATGAGCGCATGAGAAGCGGTAGACCGGACTCGGCAGGCACGTAAATGGTGCGCGGTGAGTGGCGAGTGGCGAGGGGCGTGGTCACTCGCCACTCGCCACTTGCTGCGCACCATTTACGTGCTTGAGACTGGCCATTCGAGGATTCCGCGTGATTGGTGTGCCCAGAAAATGGCAGCGCCAATAAGAAACGCTTGATTGATCACACATACGACACACACATATCGAGTTCACGTGTTTATCGCCATCATTTTTTTGGCATATTCCTTAAGTTGGCCAGTCTCTAGTAAAGGGTCTCTAGAGCTTGCCGAGTCCGGTCTACCGCTTTTCATGCGCTCATTCGCTCAGACGTATTAATAACTTATTAACTATTGCGAATATCGCAAAATGGTACAGGACATTTTTGTTTATCTCGAACCCCTCTACCTTATCACGAGCATTGGATACAGTACGTTAGGACACTTTGTATATTCACCTATTTGCTCACAGTGATTGTAACACCGGCGAAATGAAGTTCTGTAAAAAGCATAATAAATTCATATTGTAAAGCACAAATTACGGTATTTAACATAAATTTGTGTGACTTATTTTGTTTTTTAATAACTTTTTAATAAACAATTTGCATATATGTGTACATATTTAAATAAATGCTTGGGCAGGGGAAGATCAACTCTCCCCTACACTTCCGCCCACAAATTTTAACTTAACCCAAACCTAATTTTAGTTCCAAATTAAAAACAGGTTCAGGTTAGGTTAATATTTTTTCGGGTTGAGAATGCAGGGGAGGGGTTCTGCTAAGCGTTTACTTAATGTATGCAAAATGACATATTAGAATTTATACTCGGTAAAGCACAAATTATAGCATTTAATATACGTTTTATAATTTCTTATTTCTTAATAGTTTTTTAATGAAAAACGAGCAATGGCTAAAATCTTTTACAAGTTAGTCAGGTCATCTTTTACATTTTTACAATATATGTCAAAAGGTCATTGAAATCGGTGAGGTCGTCACTAATATGCAGTTTTACTAAAAAAACGGTTTACAAAAATTTGGTAAAATAGTTTTAACTAAAATTTCGTTTACATTATTTAGTTTAAATCAAACTAGAAAATAATTTTTTTTTACAATTTATAAGATTAGAATTTTAATTTTTTGAAATTATATATTCGTCGCTTGTGTGATATTAATTCTCTCAAACCATTATGCTATAGATTGTGGATCAAATATTAGTAGTCTAAATTACGGTATAATAACCAGTCCAAATTTCCCGAATAAATATGATGGTCCGGCAAGAAATTTAACTAGCAAAACTTGCAACTGGTTCATAAGGGTTCGGCCGAATCAGCGGATACTCTTAAACTTCGAGCTCTTTTCTGTAGAAGGTGATCAATTAGGTAATATATGGATTTATTACGAATTAGTTATACATATATATAATTCTTAATTATACTATATATTAATTAAATACAATACAGGATGACAATCGGACAAGTTGCTAAAACTAACAGGGAAACGTTTGGAACTGTCCCTCGCCGATTTTGATATTAGACATTGCATATGTTGTAGAGTAGTGAAAAATAATAGACACGTATTTTTTATTGGCTTCGAAGCATGTTTAGGTTTAATATAACTCGAAAGAAATTCCATATATTTGATAACAAATGAATATCTCTGAAACCGTGAGGTATATGGAGAAAAGTTTTAGATAAAAAAAAGTTTGCGGTAATTTTACGGTAATATGAAGTGATCTCTATAATATAATCGTGAATTTAGATTTTTTAAATGTCATATATAAAAATTTCGGAATTTTCAAACAGATATATCTTAATATCCCCCTCTTTAATGTTATTTTTGAAAATTCCGAAATTTTTATACGGACCAAAATTATAGAGTTTATGCCAATTCCATATATAACAAAAGTAATTTCCATATCGCATTTTAAAAATATGAACTAGACATGCCGCGCTATGTGCCGCGCTGCTGCACCGCGTCTCATGCTTACGCCTGATACTTTCCATTAACGTATTCTGCGTATTTAAGATTACAAAATGGCAACAAATATAGATTCCTAGTTACATAGATATATAACGTGTATTGTATTCCACAGTGAAATGATATTTGATATATAAGGGAAAAATAAGTCATTAGTGATTGCAATTTTTTAGCTTATTAGTTTCAGATATACGTATATACATGTTACGGGAAATTTGATTAATTCGGGAATTACACATAATGGCCGGCTAATATGCATAATTCCCGCTTGTTTTGGGACATTTGAATAATAAAAGCAAAAATGTTCAAATTAATTAAAATGACCGGTCATTATATGCATATTTTCCAATGCTAAAAGGTCATTTTGATAAATCAGCTTATTTGAGTTGATTTTCCCGGCAGTTTTAATAGTTTAAGGTAATAGTTAAAGCAGACAACTGTTTGTGCTTTTGGTTAAAGCAGAGCTTCTCTGCTCTGCTTTAACCAAAAGCACAAACAGTTGAGCTCTGTATTTTTTCTATTCTTACAGTGTTGAAACCTATGTGTACTTACCATGCATATCGCTTGACTTTCGATAATGAATATGTCGCAGCCACATGGTACATACACACACACACACACACACGCGCGCGGGGAGTGCAAGGGGGCCTTCGGCCTCCCTCCCGCACCCCCTCCGCCGGTAGGCAGGGTGGACCTCGCTTTACAACTTAGCATGTACTTTGTAAGTTGTAAAGCGAGGTCCACCCTGCCTACCGGTGGAGGAGGTGCGGCAGGGGGCCGAAGGCCCCCCTTGCACCCCCCGCGCGCGTGTGTGTGTGTGTACCTACTTGTGTGTGTGTGTGTGTACGTCTGCTTTAACTATTACCTTAAACTATTAAGACTGCCGGGAAAATCAACTTAAACAAGCTGATTTATCAAAATTACCTTTTAGCATTGGGAAATATTCATAATATGACGGGAAATTTGATTAATTCTTCTCTATTAATCATTTTGACCGAGCAAATTGGGAATTATGTATATTGGCCGGCCATTATGTATAATTCCCGATTATTCACATTTCCCGTAACATACATATACATATATATGTATATATATATGTATATAGGAAAGGAAATGTAGAATATAATGAATTTGTTGCAAAAATAAACACCCCAGCCAGGATTCGAACTTGGACCTTCTTCACTCCATGACGGGCGTCTCAGACCGTGGTCTCAACCAATTCGACCACTGAGGCATGTGGTGATATTTATTGTAACAACCTATTAATGAGGACGAACGCGTTTACCGGCGACGTATATAACAATAAATAATTATTAGGCAAATAAGATCCAGTCCTGACCGATTACGGCGTTCCTTTAATTCTTGATTGTTATCATATACGGTCGTATTTTAAAAATTACTTACGTGTCTATTACTTTTTGCTATTCTACAACATATCCAAAGCCCATCAAAGTCGGTAAGGGACAATTTTAAACTTTTTCTTGTACGAAGTAGCTGTTGTAATGAGTAAATAGAATAAATCAAAAATTGTTTTTAATTTTTAAAGATAATTTTCTTGAAAATAGTTTTATACGAAAAAATTTTATTTTATATTTTTAATTAATTTTTATATGCGAAATCATTTTTTCTTGGTTATGCTACAAGTTCCGTCATAACTCTATGTATCAACTTACATATTAATGTTTGTATTATTATTCTTATTCTAATACTACGATACACATTTAATTCTTAAACTACAACACATGATATGAATGTAACTACAATAATGTTAATTTTTTAATAATTATTTTCAGCACGAGGTTGTCCCGCAGCCGTTTTACGAATGTGGGATTCGTTAACGTCTGCTCCGCGCGAGCTCTGTGGCGTTAAAAATCCCGAGGATAAATGGAGTTTTCTTTCGGAGGATAATAATATGCGACTCAGGTTCGTTTATGCTTTATATGAACAATGAGGCCTTCAAAAAGGCGCTTTTAATACATTTTTGTTTTATATCCCACAGTTTTATATCAGCTGATAAAGCGGTAGGGCAACACGGTTTTCGAGCGGTGTGGACCGAAGTGAACATGAACACAGACTGCGAGAATCAGTTTCAATGCAAAAGTAAATACTGCATCGATGAGTCGCTGCGGTGCAATAACATTGATAATTGCGGGCCAGACGATTCGTCGGATGAGGAGAACTGTAAGTTTCGTTAACGTTAGAATGCAACGAGTATTAACAGAAGCAAGCATTTCAAAAAGCGATGTGATTCGGTGTTTTACTTTGCTTCCATTACGACTTATATTATCTCTCTCTATCTCTTTTTCTATCTTTTCTCTCTCTATACGTGAACTATATTCTACTCTATTATTCAGTGTAATCATCTCCTATGGATTGTTCAATAGATATATTCTACAAAAATTTCCAGGTGTATTGTTTCTGTGTATCGTAATACCTTTTCAAAACAATCCTTTAACAGTATCGTTAATTTTTTATTCATCTCTACCACGATACAGATTAACAGCACTAAGACTCATTTACAATCAGCATGAATAACAAAGTATATAATTTATATTAACCAAGTAAAATAACGTACGTTTTCAATCATTTAAATGTGATTAATGTTATATCTTGTTTCTTTCATCGCATTTAGGAATATGAATAGTCTGATAGCTTAATATAAAATAAATATAAATTATGCAATATTTAAAAAAATCTTATCAATAATAAAATATATCAAGAATATACAAGGTGCCAGAAAGTTTATTGACCAATGGAAAGGTACAGGTAGATTGGGTCAAACTGAGGAAAAAAGTCATGTACTATTTTGCAAAATTCGCAATAGTTAATAAGTTATTAATTGATACGTCTGAGTAAAAATGAGCGCATAAGAAGCGGTAGGCCGATCTCGGCAAGCACGTAAAATGGTGCGCGGCCCACGGTGGGCGGCGATGAGCGCGGCTCGGTGGCCCCAATATGCGCTTACTCGCTCAAACGTATCGATTAATAACTCAATAACTATAGTGAATTTTGCAAAATGGTACATGACTTTTCTTCTTAGTTTGACCCAATTTACCTGTATTTTTTGGTTAGTCAATAAATTTTTTGCCACCCTGTATGTATAATATAGCGATGAAAGTATTTTTAAGAAATATTATGGAATACATTTTGAATTATGTAAATTAATAGAACTATAAAATCTGTATATTAAATCTGTATCTCGTATTACACGAATATATCCACATATGTGTAAAGACAGAATGATGTTGGAAATTATATCGATAAATGCAGCACGGAGCCATTTATTATTACGCCATTTATTTTATCAGAAAATATTAAATATTTTGTAAAAAAAGAACATTTTACGATTTTTATTTTTTAAATCTATAATTATAATGTTATAAATCTATTTATATATAAAATATATTGGTACATCTATAGTATATACAGGGTGTTCTAAAAAGGTACGGCCAAAATTTAGAGATATTCCTCACACCTAAAGGATGAAAAGGTGTTATATGAACATAGGTGCGGAAACGCTTCTTTCAGAAGTTAGAGCTTTTTCTTGAATATGCGACGTTACGCGGCTAAATGAGGTAGTGACCTTATCTGCCAGGCAGAAATCAGAAAAATATTGACCTTTAATGTTATGGTTACTTGTTTACACCTAGACAATAATCCTAAATTGTTTCTTGTGTAAGTAATACAGTCAACAGTATTTTCAACATAACTCCTGAAAAAAGCGTTTCCGCACCCATGTTCATATAACATTTTTTTCATCCTTTAGGTGTGTGGAATATTTCCCTAAATTTTGGCCGTACCTTTTTAGAACACCCTGTATATGTATATATGTATAAAAAGTAAAATAGTTTTTAATTACGATTTACGCGCGTCTTCCAAATACGAGATACGCCGGGGTGATAAACGGTTTAACATTAACGTATAGCGTTTCGAGGCTAATAAGAGAACGTTGTAATTTTTCCTAGGTAAGTAGTAGTAAATGTAGATATACATATGTACAAGGTGAGAGAATGGTAGGATTGCGTGGGTGAATGATTGTATGGTGTCGCAGGTGCAGCATCAGCCCCATTGTCACCAGCACTGACTGGGGTATCTACTGCCATGCTTCTTCTCTCTCTGTGCTTTGTATTTGTGGCCATCTGAGCCCTCTTCATGAAGCTTCCAGACGATCCGGCATGTTATGATCTCCCCTTATCACGTGAGTTCACTCACAGTATTGCACAGTCATATACCATATTAAAAAGCTAGTTGGAATGAATATTACATGTATAATGCCACTATAATTATATATAATTGCAAACGCATCGATGCCATTTTAAGCAGGAAAGAAAACGTGCGACAATGATATGTTTTTTGGATTATTATTTAGCGTTTCTTCACACTTTGTCAAAGTTAATCTTTAATAAATTTTTTCTATTTATATAATATGTAGTTTTAAAATATCGCTAAGAAATAAGACACTGTAGAGCACCAATTGATTTCAAGTGACTTGTAAGATCAACACAGTTTAATTATTTACTTAAAACTTAAAATACATTATTTTTATTGAATATAAATAATTATATCCGACACAAACTGAAGAGCATGTTATTCAAGAAGGAATGCAGTTCAATATATAATATATACGCCTTTACTGATTATCTAAGTGCATGCAATTCTCTACTTCTATTTCTGAATCTTATGCGACGTATCTTTTTTAAATTAAACTACTTATCTCTCTCTTATGGTCTTTATATCTTTTGATCTACAGGATGTATTAGACCACACGTCCCACCTGATTTTTACGCGAGGTGACAGGATGTTGGAGAGAAATATTAAGCCCTAAATCCCATCCAAAAAATTGAATAAGTGTATTTGCGTTTTCTGAAACTAACCGGAATTTAAGTTACGGTAACTGGGGTCAACTTTGAAATTTTAAATAGGAACATATGTCGTGTTGGGTATCGTAAGATAGAGCTTGAAAAAAGAAACTTTTCGTTTCTTCTCAAAGGTTAGCTGACAATGAGAACAAATAAATATAAGCAAATGGGCACAGTGACAATACTGTAAATATGTTTAAATAAAAAATGTTTTTTTTAAGCTCTATCCAACGATACCCTACATGACAAGTGTTGCCATTTGTGATTTCAAAGTTGACAGTTATCACTACTATTCCGGTCAGTTCCAGAAAACGGAAATACCCTCATTCGATTCTTTGGATAGAATTTGGGGCTTAAGGGTCCATATCCCTCAGTAGGTCCAAAAAATAGGTGATCTTTGTGAATTTTTTGTGGAGAAAGTAAACAAAATAAATCAATCAATATTTATGGATTATATTGATGATACTTTTAAGTAGTTGTACAAATGTTTTCAGCCCATTTAAATAATTAGGCGAAGCGGGATACTGGGCAACGGCGCGGAGTAGGTTGCTCCATGGCGGAAGTCCTCAGGGTCGTAAAATGTGTCTGAAACATCGAATCAATCGATTTTCCTGTTCAGTACAAGTGTCCCTATAGAGTAGACTAAAAAAAATTATTTTGAATAAAAATTCGTAAAATGGCGGCAGTTAAAAGAAAAAAATATTATTTTCACTATTAATTTTTTTTTTTTAACTGCCGCCATTTTACGAATTTTTATTCAAAATAATTTTTTTTAGTCTACTCTATAGGGACACTTGTACTGAACAGGAAAATCGATTGATTCGATGTTTCAGACACATTTTACGACCCTGAGGACTTCCGCCATGGAGCAACCTACTCCGCGCCGTTGCCCAGTATCCCGCTTTGCCTAATTATTTAAATGGGCTGAAAACATTTGTACAACTACTTAAAAGTATCATCAATATAATCCATAAATATTGATTAATTTATTTTGTTTACTTTCTCCACAAAAAATTCACAAAGATCACCTATTTTTGGAACCTACTGAGGGATATGGACCCTTAACATTTTTCTCCAACTTTTTGTCACCTCGCGTTTACGGAAAAATCGTGTGGAATCGGTGGTTTGATAAATTCTATTATACAGGGTGTTCGATTGATGTATGTAAAAAATCGCGTATTCTATGTAAAAATAATTTAGTCAAAAAATCCTTTACAGTTTTTGAATATCTTTAATATTAAGCATAATATTACAAGTTGAAGTTTGAATAATTTCTCAAATCAAGCCGTTTACGCACCGCGCGCTTGGTGGTTCGGTCAAGGGCGAGACCGCAGATCCCTTTACTTCCCCATGCCTGTGTACTTCTGTAGAATTTGCTTCAAGAAGCAAAATAATGTAAACATAACAAAATTTATTCTCCATATCGGAGTTTATTAACACATGTTAAGCAGTGTTTGTTTGGTTTCGAAGCTGTACACAAGTATGCACTCTTGAGATTTCGAGGCAATGCCTTTCTCATTTACGGAATATGCAGACATGTAGGGGAGAGTGGGCATGAAAGAGCCAGTATTTTTCAAAATATGAAAAAATATATTTTATCTGTTGTTAATGAAATAAAACCGCTTTTTAACTGAAGTGTACACATATATCGGTAATTATTTACAAAAAGACCCCACCTATATGTCTATAAGATCAATTAAACAAAAAATTTTTGACGGAGAACTACGTCTTTTTCGACTGTAGGTAGTGTAAGGTATTAGTGAATACACGACGGTTAGAGGTAATAATAATATACACGTGTATTATAAGTGGCGTGGTTACATAGAGTATATAGCGTAGCTAGATGGGTGCACCCGATGGCGTACACATGCTACTTGGTACACTGGCGCTATTGTTACATCCTCTTTTCTGAAAAGCTATAAGTCCAGTCGATTAGGAGCTCGTACAATCCGACCAGAGCGGGTTGTACGAGGGGTACTCGAACTAGCTGTAAGAGGTTGACGTTAATCGTTAGTTGATTGTAAGGTAGATGGTACGTCAGGGATAACTTCTGGGGATAGTGGTCGGCTGTCCTGGATTGTTTCCGATGGTAGGGTAACGGCTGTTGGACGTACGTGTTGTGTATTACGTCGTACAACCCGTAGGCAACTGCACATCGTATGATCGGGGTTCCGATCGTTTCGCAACAATCTGACCTGGGATCCAATTGCGAGGCTCGTGGTATCCTTTCACTATGGCGCCTGGTTCCCAAGAGCGGTTATGTCGTGGATCAGCATACTCTTTTTGAAATCTTCGGAGACGAGCTAATTCTTCTTGAACCTTCTCTTGTACCCTCGGCAAAAGTATCTCTTCGGTTGTCGGTATCGATGTACGTGTTTACCAGCTAAAAAGACGTTGCACCGGCGAGCCCAAGACATTGTTCCGCGGTACATTACGTATATTTAGTAGTGCCTCGTAAATGTCACTCTTGTCGATGGCGCACTTGCGGAACAGATGTTTAACAGCTTGCACAGCTCTCTTTGCTAGGCCGTTTGATCTCGGGAACCTGGGACTCGATGTGCGATGTTCGATGTTCCAGCTCTTGGTAAATTCCTTGAACTCCGCTGATGCAAACTGTGGCCCATTGTCTGTTTCTAGAATACGTGGTACACCGTGTACAGAAAACCAGTGTTTGAATGCTGTCACTGTCTGACATGTATCTGTTGGGTATACTAATGTAAAGTCGTAGAAACCTGAATAACTATCCACAATAACAAGGTATTGTTTATACTTGCGAAATCAGCTGCTAAAATTTCCCAAGGTAGTTTTGGTACTTCCTTTAAGATCAGTGGTTCTTTATCCGGAATTCGTTGTGTCTTTTGACAGACAGCACACTTATTCACATAATCCTCTATACCATTGTTCATTTTTGGCCAAAACATGACTTCACATGCTCGATGTAACATTGATTGTATACCTATGTGACCCTTATGTGCCAACTGCAAATACCTGGCGTGTAACGACGTAGGAATTATTGGTCTGGAGTTCTTGAAAACGATGTCATCCATTACCGTAATTTCTTTTCGATAATTCCAAAATTGTCGTAAGGGGTAATCTAAATCCTTTTCATTGTTTAGCCATCCTGTCATAAGCGTCCTTTTGAGCGACGCCATTAAAGTATCCGCATTGGTTTTCCGTTTTAATTGCTCCATGAATAAGGAATAACAACACATAATTCAATTTCTGCTTTGGTTTCCTCTTCTACTTGATGTCTTCTACAGTCTCTACTTAAAGTGTCTGCCAGGGGTATGTCTGCCCGGTATATATTTAACTGTTGGAGTATACTGGAGGATTGAAAAAAAATCCTCTGGAGTCGTGGTGGTTGGTTGGCCAAAACCTTCTTGCTGATGGATTCCAGCGGTTTGTGATCGGTAAGTATCGTTAAAGCTTTACCATAGATAAAATCATGAAACTTAAAACATCTAAACTGAATTGCAAAAGCCTCTTTCTCCAATTGTGGGTATCGCTGTTGCGTTTCTGTTAAAGCTTTTGTTGCGTACGCGACTAGCTGATTATCTTGTAATAACACAGCACCCACTGCTGTGGAACTAGCGTCTACCATAAATGTGACAGGTTTCAACGGATTATAATATGCGAGTACTGGAGGGGTTTTTAATACCTCTTTGATCTTGTTAAAAGCTTCTTCTTGTTCTGCGTCCCAATGCCATATTGTGTCCTTTGTTAGTAATTGTCTTAACGGCTCGGTGATCCCAGACAAGTTTGGTACAAACTTAGACAGATAAGTAACGGTACCTATAATACGGCGTACTCCTTGAATATCTTCTGGTCTTCTTAACATCTCAATGGCCTTGAGTTTTTCCGAATCCGGTTTCAAACCTTCAGTTGTCAATGTGTGACCCAAAAACGGTACTGACGATTTTTAGAATAGACATTTATCCTTGTTCAAGCGTAGACCAGTTTCATATAATCTTCGAAGAACTTTATTCGACACTTCTCGCAGCTGTTCTAGTGTCGATGCGTAGACCAAGACATCATCCATCGACACTTCCACACCGTCAATCCTTTGTAAGATTTTCGTCATCATCTCTTAAAAAATCTCGGGAGCTGACTTAATAACAAAAGGAATTTGCAGAAATCTATATCGGCCCCATGGTGTATTCACCGTCAAGTATTTAGAGGTCCTTTCCGTTACCTTGATTTTCCAAAATCCTCGAGCGCAATCAAGTTTCGTGAAATATTTCGCGCCAGACTGGTGGAGATATCTTCTAGTGTTTTAAGTGGAAAATGTCGCCTCTTGATTACCTTGTTCAGATCTGACGGAACAATACATAGACGTATCTTTCCTTTGCTCTTTACAATTACCAGCGGGCTTACTGCTGGGGTTGGCTCAGACACTGGTTTGATCACGCCCAGCCGCACCATCTTGTCTAGTTGTTTCTTGACTTCTTTCTTCAACAAAAATGGTATTCTGCGAGGTGGGTGAATTTTTAGTTGCGCTCCTTCTTCCAGTTCCATATCATATTCGTATCCTTTTACGCAGCCTAACCCAGTGAATGGTTCATTCCTTATTTCTTCAATAGGCTTCTCTACCGAGCCCTTTACAACATAAATGCCTTTTATAAAATTGAGGTTAGTGCATGTTTTCCGAAGTAATATGGCTTGCACGTCTTCTCCTACTGTTTTAAAATTGACTATGACTAACCTGCCTCGCACGTAAAACTTAATATTAGCTTCTCCTTTTACATCCATCTTTGTCTTGTTATATGTAATAAGACTCTTTGTAGTTGACGGAGTCAATGTAGCACCTACTTGTTTTGACTGCTTATGTGACATGACATTGCATTCTGCACCCGTGTCTAGTTTTGCTGTCACTTTATGACCTGCGATTTTCTTAAATGTCTCGTGCAATTCGCTGTTGCCTTCCTTTCTTCCACTGTCGTTCGTCTTGAATGCATTCACGTATAATACCTCATCTTCTGCCTCTGCCTGTGCTTCTGCTGTCGTCTGGACCTCGTTGATCTTCTTTCCATCTTTTGAACGGCACAAATTTGCGAAATGTCCTATCTTCTTACACTTGTAACATGTTTTGTCAAATGCTGGACAATCCTTTTTTCCATGTTGTCGTCCGCAACGTTTACATTTTCCTAGTCCTCCTTGTTTTCGTTCTTTTTCTCGGCTTATTTTTACTGCATTTACCGATTCATTCCCTTGGCTTGTCATCGCTGTAGCTTGTTCGACTTGCTTTGACGCTCGTTCCCACGCCCTGCACACGTTGATAGCACGTTCTAATGTCAATTTATCGTCTTCTAACAACCGTTGCTGTAGTACCTTATTATGTACGCTGAAGATTATTTTATCCCGCAATAGTTCGTCTGTCAACTGATTATAGCCACAGTCCTTAATTTGTGTACGGGCCTTCGTTAAAAACGTATCAAATGAATCACTTTTTGCTTGTCGTAGATTGTTGAATTGAAGACGTATATATGGTTGTGACGGTGTCGGTGCAAAATGAGCTGCAAATTTTTCTTTTATTATCGCCACGTCTATGCTCTCAGCAACCGTCAAGTTAAAACTGTTAAAAATAACAGCGGCGTCTGCTCCCATAGCAGCCATCAACGGCGGTTTGAACATTTGCAGGCTTTTTCTCTATTTGTACAGCCACTGAATACCATTTGTAGCGTTGGATTCATAACCTCCATGCTTCAGCCATACCATCCGTCTTTATAACTAATGCTTTGGGCGGTTTAATGGTATTATTCGATTCCATTCCGACTATCAACCTATTAACGCTTTCCCGATTTTCAGTACTTTATTCTGACACCATGTAAGGTATTAGTGAATACACGACGGTTAGAGGTAATAATAATATGCACGTTTATTATAAGTAGTGGTTACATAGAGTATATAGCGTAGCTAAATGGGTGCACCCGATGGCGTACACATGCTACTTGGTACACTGGCGCCATCGTTACAGGTAGGGGGTAACATTGGGAGCACAGATGCAACGAAAACATGTCACACTTTGAACGTTTATATCTTCCGATCTTCGAAATAATTGTAGAGTAATGATTAATACGTCATTAGATAGCTTATATAGTCCCATTTCCTCTTGAAAATCTCAAAAGTCTCAAGAAGCTTCCTAAATAAGGAAGCCAAACAATTATAAGCAAATAATTATGCTCAGGTCTCAACCACTTTCAATTTTGGCAATTTAATATTAAGTATTGACAACTTTTTTAATTCCATTATATTCTTTAGTCTTTTCTACCCCTATTTCATATACAATGCTTTAAGATTTGGTTGATTAGATTCAGCTTTATTAGGCTTCTATGTATTTACGTATTTCTTGCAAATCATAACGTATATTATTCAAGAACTAATCAACCAAATTTTAAAGAATTATATATG
This sequence comes from Leptothorax acervorum, assembly GCA_035220615.1. Lineage (NCBI taxonomy): Eukaryota > Metazoa > Arthropoda > Insecta > Hymenoptera > Formicidae > Leptothorax > Leptothorax acervorum. The sequence continues at coordinate 142,632 of JASTWQ010000230.1, read as the reverse complement.
AAATAGGGGTAGAAAAGACTGAAAAATATAATGGAATTATAAAAAAATTGCCAATATAATAAAAAAGTGTACAAATTAGAAACTTGCTTATTGCTTTCTTATCATTTTTTTTGCTTATACAGGGTGTCTCAGACCACCCGTACACCCCTTTTAAAATGAAAGGAAGTGGTTTTTATCAAAAATTTCAGAAATTTTATAAGTATATCGGGTATGCTCTACCGAATGGTGATATTTTCAACTTCCGGTATTGGGCTATCCAGACCGAAAGTTCAATCTTTTTAATGGAACATGACACTTATTTTTTTGTATGTAATCCGAATCTGCAATAAAAATTGTCATGTTCCATTAAAAAGATTAACCTTTCGGTCTGGATAGCCCATTTCCGGTCAATACCGGAAGTTGAAATATCTACTTCCTTTTATTTTAAAAGGGGTGTACGGGTGGTCTGAGACACCCTGTATATAACTCAAAAACTAATCAACCAAATTTTAAAGAATTATATATAAAATAAGGGTAGAAAAGACTGAAGAATATAATGGAATAAGAAAAGTTGCTAATAATTAATATTAAATTGCCAAAATTAAAAGTGGTTGAGACCTGAGCATTATTATTTATTTATAATTGACGAAGATTTTCCCCTCCAACGCAATAAAAAAAAATATTTATTTTTACTTATATATAACTCAAGAACAAATCAACTAAAATTTAAAGAATTATATATGAAAAAAATGCAAATATAATAAATATAAGCAAAAAAATTAAATAGAGACAGTAACAATTACTGTGCCGCAATCAACAACGTAGAATTACGTCAACTGTCACTACTTAATGTTAAAGTATACAGCGGAGGACAGTTGACGTAGGGCTACGTCTGTCCTGTTTGCCAAAAACGTAGCCCTACGTCAACTGTTCTCCGCTGTATACTTTAACATTAAGTAGTGACAGTTGACGTAGTTCTACGTTGTTGATTGCGGCACAGTAATTGTTACTGTGCCCATTTGATTTTTTTAATCATTACCAGATTTTAATCATTTTTTTTTTAAATAGGGAATTTGGCTCTTTCAACACAACATGACTTTGAAAAAGCCATCACCTGTTTTGAAAGAGCCGGGTACTAAATTACAAGCTAATAACACAAATAAAATCTAAATATGTTTTCTTTTAACAAAAATATGTTATCCTTTAACATAAATTATCTTCTTTAGTAAAAGATAGAAAATATAACTTTTTTAATTAAAAACACTTATTAGAAAAGAAATGAAACTTTTCCATATTGCCACATGAGTTATGAGCCCAGCCAGTGCACAACTTGCACTGATACCAGTCTTCATTACTTCCAGAATAATATTTTGAAGAATGCCGTTTCATAATGCAGAAATACTTAAAAATCTATTTACAATAGGTATGCAATTAACGAGCCAGGCAAAATGTCAATGAAAGAGTCGGTTCTTTCATAGTTCTCAACGCCGGCTCTGTTATAACATTATGTGTCAAAAATCTAACCACAAAATATCTGATAAACCAAAACAAACAGGTTGTATACGTTCTTAGTTAGGTTAATGTATATAATATTTGATTACAAAAATACTTTTCCTAATAGCTAATCGCAAAAAAATGCAAAAGACGTGGAAATTGAAACGCAAAAATTTACTTTTTGTCGTAATAATATTTCACTTCTCACTACAGCAGCGCCGTTTTAACGTTGACTGTCAAATGTTTATGGATGACGTAGTTTTAGTGTGGCTATCAAATAAAAAGATTTTAAAATTTTGGGCTACATTTATTTAGTTGAAATATGAGATGGCTCTTTCATAACATGGCTCTTTCATGCCCACCCTCCCCTACTTCATTTATAGATGCTTGATTTGAGAAATTATTCAAACTTTGACTTGCAATATTTCGCATAATATTAAAGATATTAAAAAAAACTTTATAGAACTTTTTGACTGTTTTTTTGTGTAAAATATACGATTTCTTTTATGACATAATATTAAATATGACATAATATTATGGCATAATATTAAAGATATTAAAAAAAACTTTATAGAACTTTTCGACTGTTTTTTTGTGTAAAATATGCGATTTCTTTTATGACATACATCAATTAAATCTTGTAAAAAACATAAATTAAGCAACAACTATAATTCAAAGATATACATTATCTGTTCATAATTTTATAATAACTTGATAAGTGGTTTGAACATACAGATAAAGTATAAATATAAATATAAACATAAATAACAATTTTCTAAAAAAAAAATATTTTTCAAATTATTTTATCATATGTAGGAAGACATTGGTAAAAAATAACTAAATAAATGTAATAAGATAGATAAATTATAAAAATTAATAAAAAATTATTTTGTACAATTATATACCCTTACGAAGAAGTAGTACTAGTAATCAGTACTCAGTACTGATTACTAGTACTCAGTACTGATTACTAGTACTACTTTCTCGTAAGGGTGTAGATTTTTGAAATTTAAAATTAATTTTAAAATTATTTAACTATACATACATTGGTTTTATTTATTTGATTACTAGTACTATTTTCGTACTTGCAGTAATCATTACTGAGTACTGATTACTAGTACTACTTTTTTGTAAGGGTGTAGATTTTTGAAATTTAAAATTAATTTTAAAATTATTTAACTATACATACATTGGTTTTATTTATCTATTTTAATTTTTTAACTTAAAAAAAAAAAAAAATTAGATGAAAAATGTGGTCAAAATTAGCATACTATTACATAAATAATATATGATGAATTTCTTTTTTTCTGTCCGAGATTCATAGCATCAAATTATATATCTGGATAAAACAACTTATATAAATATTTTCTTTATTCTTTATTCGAAAGTTACGTATCTAAATAAATTTCAAAAAGTCAATGTTCATTCCGTAAATAATAATTAACCAAAAAATGTATTTGTTTCGACTACAATTGGCAAGTAAAATTTCAAAAAGCTTCAGAACGTTTCAACCCACGTTTTGGGTCCTTATCAAATTATCTAACAAACAAATAATAAAGCATAGGGTCACTATTACATCGTCAATATCTTAAAATAAAGAAAGAAACAGAAAGAATTTTTCTGTAGTCAATATCTAAAATTGAGAAGCAAAACCACAGAAAACTAGATTACTTGATGATGAAAAAGAACCATCGCCTTCACATTATCCATCAAATGCTTATGAACGTTTTAGCAGAAACATCATACAAAAAAAGCTAGAATGTAACAATGTAAGATAAGTATGATGTTGTGACCATGTAAAGAGTAAAATAGGAATACATATGAACGGGGAGAGGGGGGTGTCAGTTCCCCGGAGGCGAGATTTTCTAATTAGCTCGAAGGACCACAGGAGGGTAGTCGAAGTCCCCTCACGACTAAATTCGAGTAGCAAAAATGCGAGAAAGCGAGTAGCAAAGGTGCGCATGCAACGAAAGAAAGAAAGCAAAGCCGTTCGGTTCGCCCGTTGTCTCCTGGTAAAGTCCGCCGATTCTCGTCCTGTCTCGTGGCTGCTAGATTCTCGGCTGGTTCGGCATGCCGCATTCACATCAACACACAGATAGAGTAGCGAGATCCGCAGGATAGCAAAGCAGGCACAACTGCAAGCAGGCGGCAAAGCAAGGCAGGCGAGAGATCGATCTCCAAGGGGGGTGAGAGAGCGATCGGGCGTCCTGAAAGTTTAGATGCGCGATCTAAAACTTCTTGGCGGCAAGTGTTCGTGCACTCGAGAATAATGAGAGTTTTCGATATGTGTAGATGCGCGAGACTCTTCGGTGTATCCTCGAGGACGATTTTGCGATGCAAGTGTCCCCATTGTAAGCGAGAACGACTTGAGTGTGCACTTGCAGAAGATTAGTTGGTGAGAGTGTGTGTGCACTCGTCCGAGACTTGTTGGTGAGTGAGCTCGCGGTCCTGTAACGAGTGCCGCGAGCGAGTAGAGCTCCCTTTTGGATAATTGCTCCCGTCGGTGGATGAACGATGGCAGCACCGATTGATGAGTCGCATAAATTTGTAAATTGCTACCGATCGCGATCCACCTACGTTTTGCGTGAATACGAACAAATAATAAACTAAATCCAACTAAATCTATATGCTAATTAACACTAATTGATACTAAGCGAGTTTAATCAAGCAACTATAATAAGCTATAGAACTAAACGAAGGGTGAGAACAAAGAAAAGAAGCAAAATTAATTACTAACAACTATAAACCATATATACAGGGCGATACGCCAAACAACATATTTACACGGAGAATGTCCAACGACGGCACCAATTCATTTTGTGTAGAATAACTGCGATACTGATACTGTAGTGTCGGAGTGACATTCTCAGAACACCACAAAAATTACGAAACGGCTTATGTTCGCACGATGGAAGTTTAAAACGAACCAACAGATCTTGCAAATGTTTGAAAAATGAAGATATATTTGAAGGTTGCAAGAATACACAATGGTCGAAAATAAAAACAATTATACATTTGAGATAACATTATCGTATATGGGATTTAAGTTTTCCGTGTCTTTTTTAAGATTGATTGTGTCGGAATATTTTTTTATGAGAAACATTTCCGCAATCTCTCTTTTTCTGGTATTTTTTTCTCTGTGTAATATCTCAACCTCCGATCATTTGAAATCATGACCATGAGAAACACGATGTTTGCTAACGACGGAATAATTGCTGTCGTTTTTTTATACAGGGTGTCTGAGACCACCCGTACACCCCTTTTCTTTCAAAAACTAAGCATTTTAGAGAAAAACGTTTTAGACAAAAATTGTATGGTTTTGAGGGGAACATAAGATGGTGTCATTGGTTTGACTTTGGGTGGCATCGTTAAGGTCAGGCCAAGGACACCTTTAGTTTCTTAAATAGAACCCCTTATTTTTTATTGCATATTCTTTTAGCTTATGTCAAGAGCTTTCCAAAACACTATAATTAAGTATTTTTTCAGTAAGTACTTTTCGAGTTATAAGGCTTAAAATTACAGTATTGTGACATAATATTTTGATAAGTATTTATAATTCTAATTCCTTACTTTTTATTTTTGCAAACAATACGAATCAATTAATGTAAAGAAAACACAATTCTCTTAAAGAAAAACTTGTTGTGTAACTGCTTATTGCATATTCATTATTTTCTTAGCTTCTCACGATTCGGGGTGCTTGATTTGCGTGAGTCCCCTTGCCTCTCACGATTCGGGGATGAATGCAGTATGTACATACTGTGTGTTTGTGTTTGCACAAGCGATGTGTTCAAACTGAGCACCATTTTCTGCAATTGAAGCATCTACTCTATTTTGAAAGCTATTGGCTGCTCGAAGAATTTCATCGGCATCTAAAGATTGAATTGCTTCATTTATTCTACAAATCATATTGTCCCTCGTAGTCGTGCGTTCACGGTAAACCAAGTCTTTTATTCTTTCCCACAAATAATAGTCAAGGACAGTGAGGTCTGGTGATCGGGGTGGATAATTGATAAGACCGTATTTGCCTATCCACCTGTTAGGAAACATAACATTTAATACTGCACGAGCAACTCTAGGTGTATGTGATGGACATGCATCGTGTTGGAACCACATGACCAGGCGCAATTGCAGAGGAAGATTTTCTAGTAAAATAGGAAGATCTGTCTCTATTAAGACGGAATATCTATCACTGTTTAGATTTTCGTCGAAGAAAATAGGACCTACGATTTGACTTCAAATAATGCCGCACCAAACATTGACTTTCCAAACGTTTTGATGATCCATTTCTCTCAACCAGTGAGGATTAACTTGTGCCCAATAACGGCAGTCCAAAATATTGACAGACCCATCACTTTTAAATGTACATTTGTCAGAAAATAAAATTTTTAAATGAAAATCTGGTGGCTGCTGTCTTATCCAATTGCAAAATGCAAGTCTTTGTCGGAAATCGTTATAATTCAACGCTTGGTGAACAGACATCCTATAATGGTGAAACTTGTTTTTCCTTAAAATGCGCCAAATAATATCACGACTAATGTTAGAATCTCGTTCTCGGCGTCTTAAAAAATCATGAGGATTCAGTTCTGCCGATGCAAGAACTTCTGCTGCTCTTTCATCTCTAATTGGACGGCGAATTTGTCTACCTTTGTTATGTTGAGGCTGAACGACACCTTTAGTTTTGATTCGATTAGCCAAACGTGAAGAAACGTTTCGCGAATGAGGAATCCGATCAGGATAACGCTCTCGCCACAATCTTTCAGCTGCAGCGAATGTACCTTGACACTCACCCAAAATTAGCAACATATCATATGCCTCTTCATTCGAATAGGACATGGCTAGATAAACCGAAAATAAAGAATATGAATTAGCCCGAATAGGATCTTTTACGACTTTTTTGGAAAATTCTTCTTTGGAATGTTCTGTTAGAAGTACATAAATAGGAGGCTTTGCTTTCGTCAAAGCGTGCTGCAAATGTAAGGGAGGAAGTTCTAGTAGCGTTCTAATACCTGTCGCAAGTTACACAGGATAATAATGAGATACACGGAGTGACTCACATGAATGATGCCACGCGAATGACAACAATGCTTTTTCAATAACTATGAATCACGCAATAAAAAATCGGTACTCTTCTTTCATGGCATACGCTAAATTTAAGTCTTTGTCAAAAATAATTCAGTATGTACTTGGTGAATAGACATTCTGTAAGAATGAAACTTAATGCATGAATGTGAATGCCTACAGAGATTACACAGCGCGCAATAGTTTATTCCAGGTATTTTAGACATTGTTCTTAACAACGGTACAAGAATTACACTCATTGTAAATGGCACTAAAATTGTTCTTCAGCTTTGTAGATTAGTACGCTATCTACTGTGCCACGCTACGCTCTTACACAAGTTTTTCTTTAAGAAAATTATGTTTTCTTTACATTAATTGATTCGTATTGTTTGCAAAAATAAAAAGTAAAGAATTTGAATTATAAATACTTATCAAAATATTATGTCACAATACTGTAACTTTCAAGCCTTATAACTCGAAAAGTACTTAATGAAAAAATACAGTTATAGTGTTTTGGAAATCTCTCGACATAAGCTATAAGAATATGCAACAAAAAATAGGGGGTTCTATTTAAGAAATTGAAGGTGTCCTTGGCCTGACCTTAACTTCCTTTCAAAACCATACAATTTTTGTTTGAAACGTCTTTCTCTAAAATGCTTAGTTTTTGAAAAAAAAAGGGGTGTACGTGTGGTCTCAGATACCCTGTATATCATTGCGGTATTCTTTAATACGCGTTTGTATAGGTGCAGTTTCGTTTGTCCAATGTAGGAACAGGAAACATTACAATTATCACAGTTAATTCTGAAGACTAATTCTGTAGAGTGATCTTTATCAAGACTGTTTTACCCCTTTTAATGATAACATTAATTTTTTAGGAATAGTATAAACGGTATCAAGCCCGATATTGCTGAGTGTGATACGAATGTCTTCGCCAAGATCTTTAACATACGGTAATGCAACGCATCTTCGTGCACCAAATATGTTGATAGGTGTGCAATCATAATTATACCGTCTATAACGAAGTTGTTTAATTCTAATGTTGATGTGCTTGTTTATGAGGTCTAACGGGAAAGAATTGTTTAGTAAAATGTTTTAAACCGTGTTTATGTTGGAAACATGGAAGCGTTTGTCGTACAGTATAATGGCACGATTGAGAAGGCTCGCAATTGTGTTAACTTTTTATTTTAAAGGGTGGTTAGAAACATAATTAATGTACCGTCCAGAGAACGTGGGTTTCTTATACCAATCAATAATTAACCAATTTACATCCCTGATAATCACGGTGTCGAGAAACGGGAGAGAATTATTGTTTTATAATTCATAAGTGAACTCAAGGCGTGGGTGATAGCTGTCGAATGCATCAAGTACGTCGTTAAATTTTACCTTAGGTATTATAAGGAATTTCCTGAAATCCGAGATCAATTATATTCGGGATTGTCTTTTCTCCCTCCTGCCTGAGCAACTGTTGATTGAGTTTTTTAATAGTAACAAACATAAAATTATCAAACGTAACGGTAAACAAAAACACAACTCAATTAATAAATTCAATATAATTTTTGCTAGACATAATTTATACAAAGCGTTTTTCAATAATAATAGGATGAAATTGTTGGTTAATATCGGCAATAAAAACATTCCGGATAATATATCACTGCATATCTTAAGTTTAGGTGATAAGTTCGGTGTACCCGTCGTTAACTTGGACAAAAAGGATCGGCTACTGCGCATTACACTAGACACAATTAAAAACTTTGAGATTAATAGTTACAAAATACCTCCGGCTTTCATCAATGGAGTAGTTCAGTAGCGAATTCTTTACAACTTTTCCTCAATAAAAATCATCACATTAAATACATAGACCGTTATATTCTAAATGAGTTTAATAATTACAAAAAGTTTTTACAAAACAATCAGGATATATTTGTTACTAAAGTTGATAAGGGCCAAATCATGGTAATTATAGACAAAAACGATTATAATGGCCGTATGATGGCTCTCCTCAATGACGAATCGACTTACATCAAAATAAAAAAAGATCCCATCAAACCATTAACAACTAAACTTAATCAACTGGTTAAATCATGGCATGATAATGAGATCATAGACGATCCCACTTACTACAGTTTAAGATGCACTAGAGACCCTCTATACAGAGTCTGGCATAAGCGATTTTGTCAAAATCCTACGAGAGAGAAGGATATACATTATCTCTATAATATCGCTATAATATCGCTATAATATCGCTATTATTCGCTATCTACCTATTGCTGTAATACTTATAACACTTTTGCAGCTGCCAAATGTGCTTGAGCGTATTAGATGAGAATAGGTTAAAGAGAAAATGTATATCCGTCTCTCTCGCAAAATTTTGACAAAATCGCTCATGGCCAGAATCTGTATAGAGGGTCTCTAAGGTGCACTAACGGCAATTTTCAACGATTTTATGGGCTGCCAAACGTTCATAAACCTGGCTTTTCTTTATGTATTATTGTTTCCGCTGTGGGAAGTCCGTTATATAATATAGCTAGTTACTAGCAAATGATTTTACATGATTCTTTACGTAAACCCACATCGTATATTAAAGATAGCTGGTCGTTTGCAAAGATTATAAAAAATGAAACAATCAATGACGACCAAGTCCTTGTTTCTCTTGATGTCACTTCACTATTCACTAATACCCCGAAGGAATTGGTTTTGAGGGGAATTGAGAACCGATGGCACATGATTTTGCCGCACACTAAATTCTCTCTACCTCAGTTTCTCCACGCGATTGATTTGATTTTAAGTTCTACAAGTTTTTACTTTAATGGGCAGTTTTACAAGCAAATTTTTGGCAGTTCTATGGGTTCTCCATTTCTTCCAACGCACTTTGTAATGGAGGATTTGGAGACGTATGCCTTAGTTTGCTTGACTTTGAAATTCCGTTCTATTGTAGGTATGTAGACGATGCCTTCGCCATAATACCTAAGGTAAAATTAAACGACGTACTTGATGCATTCAACAGCTATCACCCACGCCTTAAGTTCACTTATGAATTGGAAAACAATAATTCTCTTCCATTTCTCGACACCGTGATCATCAGGGATGGAAATCGGTTAATTACCGATTGGTATAGGAAACCCACGTTCTCTGGACGGTAAATTAATTATTTTTCTAGCCACCCTTTAAAATATAAAGTTAACACGATTACGAGCCTTCTCGATCGTGCCATTGTACTGTCCGACAATCGCTTCCATATTTCCAACATAAACACGGTTAAAAAATTTTACTAAACAATTATTTCCCGTTAGACCTCATAAACAAGCACATCAACATTAGAATTAAACAACTTTGTTATAGACGGGATAATTATGATTGCACACCTATCTACATATTTGGTGCACGAAGATGCGTTGCATTACCGTATGTTAATGGTCTTGGCGAAGACATTCGTCTCACACTCAGCAACATCGGGCTTGATAACGTTTATACTATTCCTAAAAAATGTAATGTTATTATTAAAAGGGATAAAGACAGTCTTCATAAAGATCACTCTACAGAATTAGTTTACAGAATTAACTGTGATAATTGTAATGCTTCCTACATTGGACAAACAAAACGGCACCTACAAACGCGTATTAAAGAACACCTCAATAATATAAAAAAAGACGACAGCAATTATTCCATCGTTAGCAAACATCGTGTTTCTCATGGTCATGATTTTAAATGGTCGGAGGTTGAGATATTACACATAGAAAAGAATACCAGAAAAAGAGAGATTGTGGAAATGTTTCTCATAAAAAAATATTCCGATACGATCAATCCTAAAAAAGACACGGAAAACTTAAATCCATATACGATAATGTTAGGGTAAGGTGCCCAAATTTCGCCCCCCTTAAGTTTTTTGGCTTGTATGTAAAAACTAATCAATAAAAAAATCTGAAAAAATTTATATAATAATTTTGAAACCTTAGCAATAAAGCTCTGTAATTCATATTTCATAAAAGTTTATACACACAGAATAAGAAATAAAAATGTGAAAACATTGCATTTTTCGATTTTTAAATAAGTGATCCTAATTTCGTCCCTTTAATTTTAGTGGGAAAAGAGTTGAAATAAACTTTATAATCAATTGTTATGTGTTAAGAAAATGTTTTATTTATCAAAATACAAAATAATCATGTCAATAATGATTGAGGAAAAGTGCAGAATATCAAGAGAACAAAATGCCGAATATCAAATTATGAATGTATGAAAAAATCGCACAAAAACTTTCGTTTTGAGGTGTGGATGCACACAACATGGCACCACTTGAAGTACCTAGTGCGTCTAACCCACTTTTCTCCTTTAGCGTCTGTTTATCACACAGAAAACCGGAGGAAATTTGGAGCTATATGTAAGGAGGCGAAATTTGGCACAGAGTCATTTTCAATTTTATGCTTGCCGGTTCTAATCTGCAGTGGCAGAATGAGATCGTCACTTCGGCATATGAAAATAAAGACAATGCACTATATCAAAGCAAGAATAAATGATAGAAGCACATACCTTAGATGCCTGAAATATAACTTTGAAAGTCACCAAATAATATAGTGCGCTACGCGTGAACAAACAAAATGCTTTTAGTCACTTAATAACGGACGAGTTGCATGCGTGTGTGTTGCCAGCTCGCTAATACCATCTCTACTATAAGTTTATAATGTCAAAAGTAGTTAACAGCGAAGATCGGCCGCGGGGCGAAATTAAGCGCGGGGACGACATTTGGGCACCTTCTCATATGTATAATTGTTTTTATTGTCGACCATTGTGTATTCTTGCAACCTTCGAATATATCTTCATTTTTCAAACATTTGCAAGATTTGTTAGTTCGTTGTAAACTTCCATCGTGCAAACATGAGACGTTTCGTAGCTCCGTAATTTTTGTGGTGTTCTGAGAATGTCACTCCTACACTACAGTATCAGTATCGCAGTTATTCTGCACAAAATGAATTGGTGCCATCGTTGGACATTCTCCGTGTAAATATGTATTCCTATTTTACTCTTTACATGGTCACGACATCATACTTATCTTACATTGTTACATTCTAGCTTCTTTTGTATGATGTTTCTGCTAAAACGTTTATAAGCATTTGATGGATAATGTGAAGGCGATGATTTTTTTTCATCATCAGGTAATCTAGTTTGCTGTGGTTTCGCTCCTCAATTTTAGATATTGACTACAGAAAAATTCTTTCTGTTCCTTTCTTTATTTTAAGATATTGACGATGTAATAGTGATCCTATGCTTTATTATTTGTTTGTTAGATCACTTGATAAGGACCCAAAACGTGGGTTGAAACGTTCTGAAGCTTTTTGAAATTTTACTTGCCAATTGTAGTCGAGACAAATATATTTTTTGGTAAATAAATTTCTACCGAATAAATAAACTTTATTCTAATTTATATATATATGGGGACTTGACCAAGTTCTCGCTGTTTTTTCGTAAAAATAAATGCTTTATTTTAAAAAATTAGTAAAGAACATGTCATTGAAAGTATTGTCCATCGCTAGCCGCTACTTTCTCCCATTTTTCTGGCAGCATACGAATACCATATCGAAAGAACGACTCATCTTTTGAGGTTATCCACGAATCGACCCATTTTTTGGCATCTTCATAAAAATGGAAGTGCTGCTCAGCCAGGCCATGAGTCATCAATTGGAACAAGTGGTAATCGGAAGGAGCAATGTCCGGTGAATATGGCGGGTGGGGTAGGACTTCCCATTTGAGCGTTTCCAAGTAGGTTCTGATCGGTTTTGCAACATGTGGCCGAGCGTTGTCATGCTGTACAATTACTTTGTCGTGTCTATCCTCGTATTGAGGCCGTTTTTCCTTCAATGCTCGGCTCAAACGCATCAATTGTAGTCGATAGCGATCTCCCGTGATGGTTTTGTTGGGTTTGAAGAGCTCATAATACACTACACCCAGCTGATCTCACCAAATACAGAGCATGAGCTTGGAACCATGGATATTCGGCTTTGCCGTCGATGTTGATGCATGGCCGGGCTTACCTCACGATTTTCTACGCTTCGGGTTATCGTAGTGTATCCACTTTCCATCGCCAGTCACGATACGTTCCAAAAAACCTTTCCTTTTCTGCCGTTGGAGCATCTGCCTGTTCACATGAAAAAACGCAGTTCAACGTCTCTCGGCTTCAATTCGTACGGTACCGAATTTCCTTGCTTTTGAATCATTCCTAATGCTTTTAAACGTTTGGCAACTGTTGTGTGATCAACTCCTAATGATTCTGCAAGTTCATTTTGCGTCTGACTTGGGTCTTCATCGAGTAATGCTTCCAATTCTTTGTCTTAAAACTTTTTCGGTGCGCCAGAGCGTTCTTCATCTTCAACATTAAAATCATTATTTTTAAAGCGTCTAAACCAATCTCTGCATGTTGTTTCCGACAGAGCATGGTCGCCGTAAGTCTCCACAAGAATTCTATGTGCTTCAGCTGCAGATTTTTTTTGAAAAAAGTAATGCAGTAAAATTCCCCGTAAATACTCTCTTTTTGGCACAAAATTTGACATGTTTAACGCTATGAAAAAATATGTTGTTTACACTTCGGCGAAATAACATATGCTGTCATTTCGAGCCTAATGGTGGAGCTTCACGATGAAGTTGGCTGTAGTATTGCCTGATGCAAAAAAACTAAGATAACACCATCTGTCGGGAAACATCGAGAACTTATTCAAGTCCCCAATATTTTTTACAATTACATTATTCTAAAAGCATTAATAATTGTTAAATTAATATGTTTCTTATAAGTATTATAGTCATTATTATCATATACTAAATTATTTTAATATTATTAAAATATTGTTATACAATGTCAAAAAGCGATCTAAGTCTTTAAAAGCATGTAGTATTCATAAACAAAAAGAGAATAAAAAGTGTTTAACAAGTTTACGTTCACGACGATAAAAAAAATTCATACAATTTTCAATTTAGAAGACACTTTTATATGAATTCTTATATTATAATAATTAGTATTGCATAATGCAAGTTTGAACTTGCGTATCATAGTACACTCATATACAGTCTAATATCTCGTAAATACCTAATGGATTTAAGAAAAAATGTTTCAAACAAAAGTTGTAACGTTTAGATAGATGCATTTAATGGCAGTATTAGTTTGACCATAAGTGGCATAACCAAGGTCAGGTCAAGGTTAACTTTATTTTCTTTAAATAGAAACTGTTTTTTTTATTGTATCGTCTCTTCTCACTAATTAATTTGGACAACTTTTGCCGGAAATATTTTTTTATTTGCCTAATACCCAGTAAACACGGTATATTGCAGTAATATTACATGAAAAGAACAAATAATATAACAAAAGTTATTTGTATGTTATATAAGTACAATATATCATGTGTGTAACAAATGTAATATTACATTGTTGATGTAACATTACTGCAATGTAACGTTGTTATTTCAACAGTATATAACATTTATTTATATATCTACATTATGTATTTGTTATAAAACATTTTTTGAAAATATAAGATGAAATGCATATCAGTATGTACAGCATAAATGTTCAAAAGACATATCTTAGAGACGTTTAAGAGATATCTTACTTAAATTAGATTTTTTAAGAATGTTTTAAAGACATATTTTAGACATTTGTGCTGTCTGAGTAATATATATTGCAATTATAGTTCAAAAAAAATTTTTTAATATTATTTCTCTTCTATACCTGGTACTATTTTATGTTACACATGCGTATGTTATACGTATAATATGTATAATAGCAACACATATATTTAATATAAAGAGAATAGAAACTTATATTTTACTGTGCGTTATATTTACTATGCAAATTGTTTATTATATATATAATATTTTAATGAATATCTGACACATACATTATATAACATATTTTAAATTTTTATTATGCGTATATATAATGCAATCACAAAAATTGCTACATAAACTGTATATGATAAGTAATACGGTGTCAAAAATCTGGAAACGGTCAAATATTTCATAAACTATGCATTTTAGAGAAAAATGTTTCAGACGAAAGTTGTAGTGTTTAAAAAGATCTATTTACTGACCTTATCAATTTGACCATAGGTGGTGTTTTCAAGGTCAAGATTACCTTAAATTTTTTAAATAAAACCCCTTATTTTTTATTGCATATTCTTGTAGCTTTTGTCGAGACGTTTTCGAAACACTATAATAAGTGCTTTTACGTTAAGAATTTACTGATATTTAAAATTTTGTCATTAAATTTTTAATATAAAATATAAAATATCTCGTAAAGTATTTAGTTTTTGATGATTTTACTTTAATACTTTTATACGTAGAATAAGGAAAAAAATCGAACAATAACATTAATTTTTACACTTGCAATTTTGTAAAATTGAATGCATCCACAAAATGCTATCAAATTTTTTACCATAATTTTTTATGTTTTTTATTACAATATTCGATTCTTTTCATTATTCTACGTATAAAAGTATTAAGGTAAAGTCATCGAAAAGTGAATACTTTACGAGACATTTCATATTTTATATTAAAAATTTAATGACAGAAATATCAGGAAATTTTTGACAAAAGAGCGATTTATTATAGTGTTTTGAAATCGTCTCGACAAGGGCTACAAAAATATGCAATAAAAAATAGGTTTTATTTGAAAAATTTAAGGTAATCTTGACCTGACCTTGGAAACGCCACCCATGGTCAAACTGATAAGGTCAGTAAATAGATCTTTTTAAACCATACAACTTTTGTCTGAAACATTTTTCTCTAAAATGCAGAGTTTATAAATTAATATTCAATCGATTCCAGACTTTTGACACATCCTGTATATATGTGATATCCAGACAGTACATAACACTAAAAGATATAAAAAAATCTTTATGTTATCTTTTGTATATCTTTTGGTAAAGACACAAGAACGTGTTAATATCTTCCCAGCCAATAAAAAATAGTTATTATTTTATATTATTATTTTATATTTATATTAAAATCAGAGTGGCACCCGTTTGACCACGTTGATATTGACCACGGTCTCGATTCACTACGTTGAAATTGACCACGTTGCGATTGACCACGTTGTGATTGACCACGGTCCCGATTGACCACCGTCCCGATTGACCACGGTTCCGATTGACCACCGTCCCGATTGACCACGGTCCCGATTGACCACCGTTCCGATTGACCACGGTCCCGATTGACCACGGTCCCGATTGACCACCGTCCCGATTGACCACGGTTCCGATTGACCACGGTCCCGATTGACGATTAGTGACGCGCTTTAAAAGTATTTAATTGTTTAAAGCGCGTCACTAACCTATATAGGTTAGTTCGGGACGGTGGTCAATCGGGACGGTGGTCAATCGGGACCGTGGTCAATCGGGACGGTGGTCAATCGGAACCGTGGTCAATCGGGACCGTGGTCAATCGCAACATGGTCAATGTTAACGTGGTCAATATTAACGTGGTCAAACGGGACGTTCCCTAAAATCAAAACTCAATATATCCATCGAAAAAGTAAAAACTGTTTTATTCAGTTTTATTGTGCTTGCAAGATAATTCCGCTCGTACACACAGAAAAATATCGTTCTACAGCCAAGAAAAGCAATTACTCATTTTATTTTATTTGGTTTGAGTAATAGTTTTGGTAATTATTTACAAAAAGACCCCACCCGCCAATGACCTTGACCTTGACATATGTTGTCAAGGTCACCCTCCTGAGTGACCTTCAGAAGGTTTTAGCCGGCGGTCATTGTTTACTAAAAAGTTATTAACAAAAAAGGATTGAAAATATAGCAGTTATTTTGAGTATTGAAAGGCATAAACGACCTTGACCTTGACATATGTTGTCAAGGTCACTCTCCTGAGTGACCTTCAGAAGGTTTTAGCTGGCGGTCATTGTTTATTAAAAAGTTAAAAACAAAAAAACTTTGGTGGGGAGTTATTTAAAGCAGTGAATTGTTAGTATATTGAAAGGAAAGTTATTTAAAGTAGAGAATAGTTGATATATTAAAAAGTATATACACTATTTTATGTATTAAAAAGCGTGAATACAAGTATTCTCTACTTTAATCATGGCAAAAGCATGTTAAATCTTTTAGCGAATTCGGGCGCTTGCACTAGTGCACACTGAGTGCGCACTAAGGCTTGTCCTTAGTCAATTCTTATATTTATAGATCATCTTAAATACTTCTTGAAATACTTCTTAGCCAATAAAATGATCTGTACAGCATCCATACAAATTGTTTTATTGACTAAAAAGTTTTTAAACGTGTATTTAAGCAATCTTAAATATAAGAACAGATTATAAACAAGTTTTAGTGCGCACTCAGTGTGCACTAGTGCAAGCGCCCGAATTCGCTATTTGTTAAAACAGATAATAGTTGGTTATTGACAAAACCTATAGGTTAGTGACGCGCTTTACAAATATGTGCTTTGTAAGTTGAAGCACATACTCTCTATTCTCTGCTTTAACTTTTCTTTCAATATACCAACAATTCGCTACTTTAACTAACTTTCCTTCGTTCATACATGTACTATTTCCACATAAATATTAGTCATTTATGTCTATTAGTACTCAAAATAACTGTTATATTTTCAATTCTTTTTTGTTAATAACTTTTTAGTAAATAATGACCGCCGGCTAAAACCTTCTGAAGGTCACTCAGGAGAATGACCTGGACAACATATGTCAAGGTCAAGGTCATTGGCGGGTGGGGTCTGTTTGTAAATAATTACCATAGTTTTCTTCAACAAAGAATATTTTATCTTAATATGTGTTATTGCGATAAATATTACCACATGCCCTGGTAGTCGAATTGGTTACGACGCCCGAACGGAATGCGGGAGGTTCCAGGTTCGAACCCTGGCTGGGGTAATATTTTTCGCAATAAAAATTAAAATTAATTTAAACTATTTACATCAACGGACCAAATCCATGGTCGAATTTCATCATCTCGATTTGATCTGAAACGTGCTGTGTGAATCTGACAAATCTGGTCGGCTCGCAGTCTTTCAAAAAAAGTTCATTTCGAAAAGATGATTGAATATTGCCAGTTTAGTCGATTAAAGATTCTGAAAGAATATTTTCTTAATATTAGTTTTAAGATATACTCATCACAAGTATTAAAAAAGCTTATACTCATGTGCTTAAAAGAAGATTTTATTCTTCTTTCAATATATTCTGAAACTTTATCTAAGAAAAGCAACATAAGCTTGATTTGAATATTTACTGATTCTTTAGGTAAGAATATAAAATACTTGAAATCGATGAATCACTTCTGTCAAAACTAGATACTGCAGCACTAAGAATATAATCAGAGATGTGGCCTAGTGATAATGTGTCAGACTCATAACCACGAGGAACCGGGTTCGAGTCCACCTGATGACAGGAATTTTAATATTCTAAACTGTACCCCTCCGCACCGCGCACGAAAACCTCCTAACCTAGAAAAATATCGTTCTACAGCCAAGAAACTTTCAAGTATATTCTGAAACTTTATCTAAGAAAAGCCACATAAGCTTGATTTGAATATTTACTGATTCTTTAGGTAAGAATATGAAATACTTGAAATCAATGAATCACTTTTGTGAAAACTAGATACTGCAGCACTAAGAATATAATCAGAGATGTGGCCTAGTGATAAAGTGTCAGACTCATAACCACGAGAAACCGGGTTCGAGTCCACCTGAGGACAGGAATTTTTATATTCTAAACTGTACCCCTCCGCACCGCGCACAAAAACCTCCTAACCTACATTCCACTTAAGAACTAAAGAATTAAAGAAAATTAAAAAAATAAAATTAATATCAATTGTAATCATCAAAAATACAAATTCTTTTTTGAAGTAAACTATTATCCTAGATGAATAAAATTTTTACTTGATTCAAATAACGGATAAACTTCTCTCAAGAAAATGTGATATCATTATTAAAGTATATGCTTCTCTTCCGTGGACTCTATATTGTAAGTAAACAGAATGTTCGTATTAATTTAATATTCTTGTTTTAAGTACTAAACTTGCTAAGATCTAGAATATGTTTTGAGTAAATGTGATACTTATGACGACTTTATGGTAGATTTGCGGATATATGAACTTATCAAATACTTGAAGCAAGTAATATTAACTTGCAGGTAGTATATATTTTTCTGTGTGTAGCCCGTTAGTAACTATCTTTGTACCTCAAAAAAATCCAAGTAGTATCTTTATTTAAAAAAAATTAAAACCCAAGTGGTATACATATCACAAAATTGCGTTGCTTATTCAATCCAAATGATTATCTATTACAAAAAAAGAAATCATATCTTTAAATTGCGTTAATTATATATATATTACCTCGAAAAATAACTATTGTACTTCATCTATCTTCACCTTTAATCTGCTTCCTTCCTTTCTCCTTGCATCCAATACTTTCCATTTATCCTCCTCATTCCTCATCTTTATCAATATCGTGATCCAGTCTTCTCTCTGACCTATCATATCTATACTTACTCTTTCACCTCCACCCTAACTTGTAGCCCTTCTGTAAATAATTCTTTCACCTTAGTCCAGTTCGAGTCATTTCCTACTCATCTCTCCTTCTCGATCCTAAGTATCAAATTCTTCTTTCTCTTCTCGTCATCGTTCCTCTCATACTCTTCGGACCACCATTTTCTCTTATAATTCTTGCCCTGTCTCTCCTCACTGCCATCCCTCTTCCTTTTACCTGCATTCTGTTCCATCCCATATACTTTTCTTTTTAGCCGCTCTACCTCTTCTTTCAGTTTTATTATCTCCTCTTACGTTTTTTTATTGTCTTCTTTGAACTCCTTTACCATTTTCAATGTGTGCCTTTCCACTATCTTCTCTATCGCCTCTTTTTCTATTATTATCGTCCCTTTGAATTCCATCTTTCCATCCATCGTTCTCCTCTCCTTCTCCTTTTTACAAATCGGTGGAGACAAGGGTAAGAGAAAGAGAGGAGAAAGAAAGGAGAGAGAAGGAAAGTGGGAGACCAAGGAAGACCGCAGAGGAGGAGATCGCAAAAAGGATGGAGGAAAACCTATTAATGGACACGGACGAGAACGAAGCCAACAAGGAGAAAAGTGAATAAGAAGAAAGTAGAATAGAAATAAGAAAATGAGTTTGGCAATTCGTAGGTTAAAAGATAGTTTGAAAACGTTAGTTCCTGTCATTTGCCTCGCTGATTTGTTCTGTTAGTTTTTGTTGTATTGGAGTTTGATTTTGAGTTTAAGTTGGATGTTGATTTTGATATATATGTATATGCTATATATGTTATACAAATTTAGAATTAGGTTAGCAGTTATTATGTAGACAGATCATTGTAATCCGAAAGGAAGGAATAAATGATTGAATTGAAAAATTGAATTGAACTATTGTACTTTTAAAAAATTAAACGTTTTTTAATTAAAAATTTGAAAAATAACTAATATACAACATATAACAATAAATAACTAATTTAAAATATTAAATTAATAATTACAATATGAATGTAGAAATACTTTCACACATTAATTTAAAGTACTTTTTCCATTTATAGAAATTGTTTCATTAATATTATTTTGTTTAGCAGCGCCAAATTTTTTTAACTAAAATTTTTCAAATTTTATATTAATTTTTTTCCTTCAATAGGAATACATATAGATATGTACTACTTGGATTTTATTTCTACTTTTTTTTATAAAGACTAGAACATCACAAGCGCGCGCCATTTAGCTTTTTTACAATATATATATATATATTTATTTTTACATATATCTAAAGATACTACTTGGATTTTTTCGAGGTACAAAGATATAGGTTTTTTCAAGATACATACACCAGAAAGGCGTGTACTTGGCGCCTTTATTTACCTTTTTGAAAAAAGTAATTTTGTACGGATATTACGCCTTTTTGTAGTGTTACGCATCTTATAAACATTACATCTTATAAACAATATGTATGTACAGGGTGTGAAGCTAAAGGTGTTAAAGATACATCGAACGCCATATGTTTATCGACATCGACATTTATATCTCTGACAAAATCAAATGTAAATATTTGTATTATAACTTAGAATTATGTCTGACAGTTTGACGTCCTTCAATGTGTGTGGTTCGTATAAATTTAATAAATTATTAAGAAAATTGAAACACAAAATATGAATATATCAGGCAAAGTCAAGTTTGTCGAGAGCACATTATGCAAAGTGTTTGCTATAAATAAATTTTGTCGAAAGAAAGCTACAGATTTGATACAGGATTTGGCATGTACGATGCTATTGGCAGAATGTTATAGTAGATAATATATGTATAGTAAAGTTTGTTAACAAAATGAGCCTAAT
Source organism: Leptothorax acervorum (assembly GCA_035220615.1). Lineage (NCBI taxonomy): Eukaryota > Metazoa > Arthropoda > Insecta > Hymenoptera > Formicidae > Leptothorax > Leptothorax acervorum. The sequence continues at coordinate 121,785 of JASTWQ010000230.1, read as the reverse complement.
AATTTATAAGTAGAGCTTGACAGTACTATATAATTCGATGCAGATTAGCGACAGAAACAGCGGAATCTACGTTCGACAATGCCAATTTAATGTTAATTTGTTATTAGAGAAGATATTTTTGGTATGATGAGTTAAAGGATATGTATGAACAATTTTATTTCAAAACATTAGTTAATTAATTAATAAGTGACAAGAAAATTATTATTTTAAAGGTATTTACTTATATACATATATAAACAAATATTATGAAGATAGAGGAGATACAGTCGGAGAGAGGAGTTTCTGATATCTTATATCTAACAACAAATTAGCAGTAAATTGACATTGTCAAACGTAAATTCAGCTGTTTCTGTCGCTAATCTGCATCAAATTATATAGTAATGTCAAGCTGTACTTATAAATTATTAATTTCCTTATTTTATTAACCAACTTTAGTATACATATATTATTTACTAACATTATGCCAATAACATTGCACATACATGCCAAATCCTGTAACAAATCAGTAGTTTTTCTTTCGACAAAATTTATATATATAGAGAACACTTTGCATAATCTGCTCCTGACAAACTTGACTTTGCCTGATATATTCATATTTTGTCTTAATTTTTTAAATAATTTATAAATTTATACAAACTACACACATTTAAGAATGTCAAATTGTCAGATATAATTCTAAGTTATAATACAAAAAATATTTAGATTTGATTTCATCAAAGATATAAATATCGATAGTCATTATCATTACGACGTTCGATGTATACATGGTATTCTAAAAAAATGGGGCCAAAATTTAGGGAGATATTCCTCACACCTAAAGGATGAAAAAATGTTATATGAACATGTGTGCGGAAACGCTTTTTTTAGGAGTTAGGGCTTCTTTTCTGAGTACGGCTAAATGAGGTTGTGACCTTATCTGCCAGGCAGAAATCAGAAAAATTTGACCTTTAATGTTATAGTTACTTGTTTACATAATGATTAATCCTAAATTGTTTCTTGTGTAAGTAATACAGTCAACAATATTTTCAACATAACTCCTGAAAAAATCGTTTCTGCACCCATGTTCATATAACATTTTTTCATCCTTGAGGTGTGAGGAATATTCCCTTAAATTTTGACCCCCCCCCCCCCCTTTTTTAGAACACCCTGTATATAATAATATTATTGTAAAATATAAATATTTCTAGTGTACCTTTCATTTTAGTTCCCAAAAATCCTTTACATGATCACGTATTCGCTCCTGAAAAAATTTAGATAAAGTTACTTCCATAAAAGATTTCTTTCTATTCTTTGAACATTATATCAAATTAATATAGTAATCATATACACATAAATACGTAATATATACCATACTTTTTTAAATCATTCGTTATAGTAACTACCCGGGAAAGAAAGTTTATATATAATTATATATAATTATATATAATACAATTATATATGAATTTTGTCTCTATATGATCATATATAATCATATATAATAATATATGTTCATATATAATGAGATTATATGTATATGTAAATATTTATAATCATATATGTCTATATACATATAATGAGATTATACATATGTAACTATATTGTATAATAAAAATACATAAATATACATTAAGTATGAATGCTTTTATTTATATTTTTGTCAACATAAAATAAAATATACAATACACATGTTTTTAAAATACTTGAAAGAGAATTTAAAGCCTTATCTCTTCTAAAAACAACTGCTCCGTACTATTAGCATCTACACGGTGTGAAAACTTCTGCTGACGGAATATGACGCAACACTGTAACATAAAACATAAATAGTAATTATTATTTACATCTGATTATATGTATTTCAAACATAAGAGTACAATAAGGTTACAAGAAGTATGACTGTGTTCCAATATTCACTGTCTGTTATACTGAAAAGTGAAAATCTATTGTTAATAACCCATACAGCACATGTAGATACTGAGAATGTTCAAAGGATATCGCAGCAGTATATTGTGTATATTCCCAAAACATTCGAGATACGTACTACGATTTATTGCGAACATACTGAGAACATTTCTATTTCCGCCTCTTTCGAGTTCGTAGTACATACTGAGAATATTTCGCAGTAAGTACCAAGAATATCAGGAGTACCAATATAGAATCAAGGATAGAATGTGCACGGTATATACTTTTTTTTTAGGTATATACGTATTACGTTAGGTTGTTGTAATTAAATCGGTTTTAATGCAGGTATGAACGGAGGCCGCAAGAAAGCACACTCCTCAAAAATATGTTACAACACTTATCAGAGGCCCGGAGAGTGAGCACGCTCTGACTGGCGTCACTGGCGATTCTGCGAACGCTAAATAATCTCGCGATCAAGACGTTTCCCTATATAGGGATCGATGTTGAATCTTGAATACGGATTACGGGCTCGGCGATGCGCCACATATTGAGCGCGAGCCGTACTATTCCCGGCGCGCAAGCCCGCGTTGCGCGCGCTCCGTCGTATGTTCGTAGCGGACAGCAGGGGCCTATTGCACAATAATTTCCAATTAATAATATTAGTGAAAAACAAAGCTCTTTCACTAATATTATTAATTTGTAAATTATTGTGCAATAGACCCCTACCGCCACATAATTTATAGAGCAAAACAATAACAGAAAAATGATGATCCCTTATAATTAAATATTAGGAGTACAAATAAGTTTCCGCCGTTTTTTATCAAAAATTGGGCATTTATTGTGAAAGAACGGTACCTTATTGCTTGTTGAGTCACTCCTAATGTAAGTGCAAGTTCTTTTTGCGTTTGGCACGAATCTTCCTCCAATAATGCTTCCAATTCCGTGTCTTCGTACACTTTCGGCCTTCCGCTACGTTCTTTGTCCTCGACGTCAAAATCACCGTTCTTAAACTTTTGAAACCACTCACGACAACTTCTCTCACTCTACAAGCAATCGATGCGCCTCAGCTGCAGATTTCTTCAAATTAAAGAAATAAATCAAAAGTTCCCGCAAATGACGCTTATTCGGCTCAAAATTCGACATTTTCGCACGAAAAGAATTATGTGATGCCGATACAGTCTGATACTATGTCAAGTTTATGGTGTTGCCAGATGTCCAACCTTACGATATAACACTTTACATCCGACAATTTCAACCATAACCTCCTGGTGGGGCCATGTATTGTAAAACGGCGGAGACTTATTTGTACACCTAATAGTTATTATTAAATAATATTTGAAGTAAATATTAATATTAAATAAATTTTTTTTTAAGTTATAGTAAATAAATAATATAAAATAAATATTATCGTCATCCAATAAAGATTTTTGTTTAATATAAAATAAATATTAAATTAATGTCAAATAAATGTTAAATAAATGTTTTCTTAAATTATTATTGCAAATAAATAATCAATATAACATAAATATTATATTATTCTTGAATAATTGTTAAATAAATGTTTTTTTAAATCATTATTGTAAATAAATAATTTATGTAAAATAAATATCAACTAATGTTGAATAAATGTGAAATACAGGTTTTTTCAAATCATTATTGCAAATAATTAATTAATATGAAATAAATATTAAATTAATGTTGAATAAATGTTAAATAAATGTTTTTTTTTAAATCATTTTTGCAAATAATTAATCAATATAGCACAAATATTAAATTAATGTTGAATAAATGTTAAGTAAATGTTTTTTCAAATTATTATTGTAAATAAATAATTTATGTAAAATAAATATTAAATTAATGTTAAATAAATGTTAAATGTTTTTTTCAAATCATTATTGCAAATAAATTATTAATGTAAAACAAATATTAAATCAACATTAAATAAACGTAAAATAAATATTTTTTGTAAATTATTATTTCAAATATATAATTAATGTAAAATTAATATTAATTAAATAAACATTAAATAAATATTATTTTTACAATGAATTGTAAAAATGTATAATTAATAAAAAATAAATATTTAAAAAACATTTAAGAAACATTGTCTGCTGATTGGGTATGGATTAGAATATAATGTCTCAGATTGGAAATAATCTGCGAAAGCAACATTAAAACCGATTATAATTTGTTCAGAATTAAAATCGATTACTTCTTAATCCGGGAGCGGATTAAACTGATTAAAACCGATTAAAACAGATGTTTTAATCGGTTTTAATCGAACATTTTCGGCAAAGAGGCGAAAGCAACACACTGCAAGCAGATTTAACTGATTTGGCGTCGTCGCGGCGAAAGCAACACGTCGCGAGCGGACTTAAGCCGAATCGGCGTCGTCGGCGAGAGCAACACGCCGCGAGAAAACTTTGGCGCTGTCGTATACCAGGCGAAAGCAACAAGCCGGGAACGGACAACCCAGCTCGTAGGCCGTAGGCCGAAAGTTTACGCGCGCGCGCCGTTCCGACCCGTATTCAATTTATATATTCTGAGTAGTATACGAGAATTTACGAAAAATAATATACTACTCAGAGATATTACAAGTACTTCCTGAGAATTTACGAAAAATAATATACTACTGACAGATGTTACAAGTACTTCCTAAGAACTTATGAGAAATAATATACTACTAGAAATGTTATAGAAATGTTTGAAGTATATTATATACGGTACGTATATTCACGAGTACAGAATATTCGAATGATATCATGTGCTGTATGGGAATATATATGTTATATGTACACTTTAGATTTTCAGTACCGGCGATTAATATTGGAACGCATTTACATCAACTTTAACTTTTCCTTACTTACGTACTTAATAAAGGAGGAGGGTCCCTAAGGCCTGTTTTCGGCACCCTTCAAAATTGGACCAAAATGGCTAGAATCACTTCCTTATACCCTTGGAAGTAATATTTAGTCAATTCCAGCCTAAACGGACGTATTTAGAGTGTATACTTCAAGTATACATGGTGCATAAGCGCGCCCGTATCAAGCATTTCTTTGGAAAGCTAAGCGTTTTTGAGAAAAATGTTTCAGATAAAAGTTGTATGGTTTCAAGGGGGACATAAAATGGTGTCATTGGTTTGACCTTGCATAGTCATTTGAAGGTTACGTGAATGTCGATTTCAATATTTTATATAGAACCCTCTATTTTTACATATCTTGTAGCTTATCTTGAGAGCTTTCCAAAACACTTATAACTAAGTCATTTTTTATTAAGTACTTTGCGAGTTATGTAAAAATAGGGGGTTCTATATAAAATATTGAAATCGACATTCACGTAACCTTTAAATGACTATCCAAGGTCAAACCAATGACACCATTTTATGTCCCCCTTGAAACCATACAACTTTTATCTGAAACATTTTTCTCAAAAACGCTTAGTTTTCCAAAGAAATGCTTGATACGGGCGCGCTGATGCACCATGTATACTTGAAGTATACACTCTAAATACTTCCGTTTAGGCTGGAATTGACTAAATATTACTTCCAAGGATATAAGGAAGTGATTTCAGCCATTTTGGTCCAATTTTGAAGGGTGCCGAAAACAGGCCTTAGGGACCCTCCTCCTTTAATAAAGCTTTCGCTCTTCTATCAAACTGCTCGGTGTGTTGCTTTGCACTGCTCAAACTTTCGCTGATGGAACGTAACGTGTAGCACTGTAATATGTATAATACAAGAATAATAATTAAACACTTAAATAATTAATGGTTAGATTGCTTTTTTAGGAGATTTGAGATAGGCACATTCCTATCACCGTGTCTCCAACTGAAGGCTTCAATTAAGTTAAACTGCTAAAGATTTTGAGGTTAAAAGTTACATCAAGTTTTAAGTGTAAAGTCGTTAATAAATAACCCCATTAGAAACTCGTTCAATAAGGTTACGAATGCAAACATATGTATTTTAAGATGGTTATTAAAATCATTTTTATGATATTAACATGGTTTTTCTACACCATGTGTGCCACCCCAAGCAGCATTTTGACGTCCGTCCGACGTTAAGATAAACACACTTAACGTTGGTATCCAACGTTTTTGCTACGTCGTTTGAACCCTCTTTTGCACTAATTTGGGGAATCAAATTTAGGTTGTACCAACGTTGGGATCCGACTTAAGTTAAATTGAGGTTACATTTTTTCCACTAGTTTTAACGTTGGTGTAAGTAATTTTTGTAAACTTTGATTTGTACACTCTGCTAGACCTGAGGTTATTTTTTTACAACGTAATATTTTAGGTGTAGTTTTTGTGCTTCCATTCAAACCATATGACGGCATAGTGTAATAAATGTATCATAATACGTACTTATCAATTTGGCACAAATAAAATGGCTTTAGAGGAAAAATATAGTTTGCGCAGTCTTTGATACTATTATAATTTTGCCATAAATACACAAACCCAGCACTGAAAATTTTTAACAAAACCCACTTTATTAATAAATGTGGAAATGATAGGTCAAAATTAGACAAATCCCTTCTAAAATATTCCAATTTACTAAATATTCTATTAAATAACTAAAATTTTCAAAATGTAGATTTTTATTCTTTTTTACCAAAATTACTTCTAAAATAAACATGTCAAAACTTTAAAAACAGATATTATTTAAATGCTTTAAATTGTTAATAAAATGTGTTAAAAAATATAAATCTAAATATACTAGAAAATGGCGGACTATTTGCCTTCCTCTTTGAGGAATGAAAATGGTGAAGTCAGCGTTCCACACTATATCAAACTTTACGTAGTAAAAGGTGCGATAAATTCTACTAAGATTTGTCTTCTCGTATAAAATAATGAACTTTTTCAGACTTTTGCAAACTAAGTAGTATACCACCGTAGGCAAAATTGTACCTATATTGACTAAAAGTCTTAACAAGGTTGCCAAACTGACTTAACATGTCAATAAAGTATCGATTAAAAAACTGTGAGCCGACCAGATTTGTCAGATTCATACAGCACGTTTTCAGATCAAATCGAGACGATAAATTCGACCATGGATTTTGGTCAATTTAAATAGTACTTAATTTATATTGCGAAAAATATTACCCCAGCCAGGGTTCGAACCTGGAACCTCCCGCATTCCGTTCGGGCGTCGTAACTCGACTACCGGGGCATGTGGTAATATTTATCGCAATAACACATATTAAGATGACTTCTAAACAATAATAAGATGAAACACCGATATTTTTGTCAAAGGTGTGGGTATAATAGTATATTTAGTTAAGCCTAGTTAGAACTTGATCCGTTCACTGGTTATCGAGATCTCAAAATCTCAGGTATTCGCAACTCATGGCGTCGCGTATACAGACCCACGGGGTCTCGCTCCGCGCGTACTTGGCGCAAGACACTACCGTGTCTTTTGATTTTCAATTTCTTTCAATTTTGTACATATGTTTCTAAAATATTAATATTAATATTTAAGTTTTATTAGCAACTTTAAATTATTAAATAATTAATTTTTTTTACAATTTTTGGGAGTATATTTAAACATTTATAATATATTTTATAGTCTATTTTAATTTACATAATTTAATTTCTAATAAAACATGAACTTTATATAAATATAATTATCAATGCTTTAAATATAAAAATAAATAATATAAATCTTTATGTCAAAATACATAATATAACGTATTTTGTACTTATTGCATTAATTTTTATTAATGAAAATAATAAAATATAAAAATAAAATATAATATTTAATAATATATATAACAAATTAATATCGAATATGTGGCAGCCAGACCACAGTGCAAATACCCCAACTTGTCAACCACAACGATTGATAATTTGCGATAAGTGCAAAGACGTAGCGTCGCGACGTTGCAATTGCGCATAAGCGCTCCGCGACTACGACCGCTATTAGTAACGAGCGCTGCCGCGACGCGGCTACCACGTGCCATAGTTTCTCATAATCAAAAATTTTCACGCACTTAATATAAGACGCGAGTCTGCAAAATTCCTAACCACAGTAAATGATGTATAGTGTGTCTTTCTTTTGATATCCTTCACTGCTTTCGACTTTGACCAAGTGATCCTACTTCAGGTATCACACAGTGTGCAGAGGACAGCAAACATCAAATTAATTTATATTTTATATAAATTCTATCAATATTACCTACCTTTTAGCAATATGACAAACAGATTTTATAAATATATAACCACAATATAACAATATTATATTACATGTTATATTTATAAGTGAGAAATTACAAGAAACTGGTCTTACCGGTAACATTTTTGTAATATTACTTGTAATAATTAGTTACATTACGGTTATGTAACATTTATATAACAGTGTTTACTGGGTACTTTTTGAGATATTCAAGGAAAACGGTAACTTTTTCAATATTTAGCTTACGATATCTTGGTAATTGTTTATCGGAGGAAACAGTGCTACAGGACTTTTTGCCTTGATTTGGTCTCAAGAATATACTGTTGCAATAATGCCCGAAAATAGAATATTATTGTATCAGCATATTCTTGAAACCAAATCAAGGCAAACAAAAAGTTTATTGAAAAAGTTACAAAATTTTCCTTATCTTAAAAAGTATTAGGCAAATAAAAAATGTTAATTAATTTGAGCAACCTTCAGACGAAAGTTGTTCAAATTAATTAATAGAAAAGACGACACAATAAAAACATAGAGGTTTTTATTTTAAAAAATAAAGTTGACTGACCTGACCTTGACCACGCTACTTACGGTCAAATTAATACTACCGTTAAATGTGTCTTTTTAAGTCTCACGATTTTTGTCTAAAACATTTTTCTAAAATTCATTGTTTACGAGATGTTTGACTGTTTCTAAACATTTGGGCCACTTTGAATGTTAACTTCAGTCAATCAATGTATGTTGACTTGTATAAATTTCTTCGTTTTAATTTTAATACAAAAAATGCATGAATTTTTTAAAATTACCTGATATGTGTATAATATGCAATTACATTTGTAGGATTGTCACTGTCATTTATATCGCGACGGTCAATAGTAATTAAAATAAACATGTTATACCGGGTGTCCCAGAATTGATAGTAAAAAAAGAGACATATTCTACAGGTCAAAAGAAGGTATAATTTTCCTATAAACATATGTCCGGAAACGCACCACCTCTGAGCTACACCCTTCCAAAGTTTTCCGAAAAAACTCGAATTTTCTGTATATTGTTTAAACATGGGCTTCGAATTAAGGATATGTACTGATTTTCGTAAAATTTGAAGCCCATGTTTAAACAATATACAGAAAATCCGATTTTTTTCGGAAAACTTTGGGAGGATGCAATAGCTCAGAGGGGGTGCGTTTCCGGACATATGTTTATAGGACAATTTTACCTTTTTTTTAACCTGTGGAATATGCCTATTTTTTTACTGTCAATTCTGGACACCCAGGATATAATATTTTCATATAATTTAATTATAATTAATTTTGTGTTTTTATTGTTCTTATTAAAATTTCGTATTTGACGTGAATGAAAAATAAGCTGAAATATATTTGATGGCGAATGTATTAACATAGATCGAAAAATGGGCTTTGTCAGAATATTTTTATATTTTGATAATATAAATGATTACTGAATAATATATTTACTTCGCCAATAATTAACAGAAATATTTACTTTAAACCGACTTTACTGGCAATATTTAACATCTTTCCGATATAAACATTGAAAAAAAATATATTATTAAATATATTATTCGGTTTATTATATACACCGTCGACTGAAAAATTCGGTGTTCCATCTTATTGTTATTTAGTCAACTTAATATGTGTTATTGCAATAAATGTTACCACACGCCTCAGTCGTCGAATTGGCACGATACCCGCACGGTATACGGGAGGTTCCAGGTTCGAACCCTGGCTGAGGTAATATTTTTCGCAATAAAAATGAAAACTATTTAAATATGATGCTTATATAAGCGTCAAAGAAATTACATCAACGGACCAAAACCCATGGTCGGAATTAACATTTCGACGATTGATCTGAAAGGTGCTGTGTGAATCCGACAAACCAAGTTGGCTCGTAGTTTTTCAATGTTCATATTGAAAAAATGTTAAATATTGCCAGTAAAGTCGGTTTAAAGTAATTATTTCTATAAATAATTTTGTTGCATTTTGCATAGATCTTTTCATTCTTTATATAAATTTATTATTTATATAAATTGATACGTTAATCATGTGAAAGTGTTAAGATAAGATTATTGAGAAGTGTATATTTTACGAAATGTTATGTCAAAACTTATTTGATGTCTTTTTATGTAAAAGCAAAAGTTTTGCTAAACAAAAATTGAGGCTTATTACTCTACAAATAATAATTAAGGCTTATGAGCTCTTTCCACCATCATGTTAGATTGTGACGTCAAAGGCGAGAAATGACACGCTGAGAATTCTTGCGTGCCATTTCCAGATAAAAAGATATTTGCATGAAATAATACTTCAAATCACTTCAGCACACTTTAAAAATACTCCGAGAACTATCCTTTTTTTTTGACAGTTAGTAATACAGCTGTAAAATGAATGTAATACAAATGCATGCTTATGCGCAGACGCATGACGAGGCTTTGTATTATATTTATTTTACGGCTGTATTATTAACTGTCAAGGGAAAAGGATAGTTCTCGGAGTATTTTTGAAGTATGCTGAAGTGATTTAAAGTGTTAATTTATGCAAATATCTTTTTATTTGAAAATGACGCAAAAGAATTCTCAGCGTATCATTTCTTGCCTCTGACGTCACGATCTCACATGATGGCGGAAAGAGCCCAGGGGCTCGATTCTCGAATTTATTCGTAAAAGAAACGTATTAATTCGTAAGAGACGTATGAGCAAATTCTGCTTTTACAGAAAAGTTGCAAGTTGATTGGCTATTGTATGACTTTTAGCCAATTAACTTGCAACGTTTCTGTAAGAGCAGAATTTGCGTATACGTTTTTCTTGCAAATAAATTTAAGAATCAAGCCTTAAACGCTAAAGGTAACGTATCTAAAGATTAAGAACTCTGATTAATAAAATAACAGCTAACACAATAAAATACGGCCAAATTTCGAGCAATGTTAGGGGGTGACCGGTTATTTGATCCCGGACATCTGATACCCGGACTTTTGATCTCTGAGAAGTGATCCCGCGGACGAATGATCAAGCGGACGATTGATCCCATGGACAAACTATCACATTTATAAATTAACCCATGTATAGAATAAATGAATAAATTGTAGAAGGTAGATACATTGTATTGTATGTGTGACTCACTCACACAACAATTGGTTTAGGTTAGGTTAGTTTTTTTTGGAGGTGGAGCCCCCCGCAGGTGGGCGGAACCCACTGTATCCACGCATGTACTTTGCAATGTATACCCATATTTTAGATTAACGATTGACAACACAATAAATGCAAGTTAATACGTCCGTGAATAACTTTTCAATTAACAAGAAAATCTATTAATTTATTCCTATTCTCAATAAAACTCAGAAATTATCATATCTCTATTTTGCGCTATACTACCTATTTATATTAGTGGAATTGTGTGGAGATACGTTGGCGCTTCATGTTTATCTGAGAGTGGGGATCACTCATTCGTGTGATAATTTGCCCATGGGATTAATTGTCCGTGGGATTAATTGCCCGTGAGATCAATTGTCTGTGAGATCAATTGTCCATAGGATCAATTGTCCAGGGGATATTTTTGTGGGATCAGATGTCCGGGGATAAAAAGACCTGTAACCCTTAGTAGCTTAAAAATATTTTCCGTGTGATATACATATTAATTTTTTCAACATTAGAAAACTGCGCGCCGACTGGATTTGTCAGACTTCTATACAGCTTTTGTTGGAATAAAAATCCCCTCCCTCCCCCTTTCGTTAAATCGACGATTTAACTATTGATGCTACAAGCATCTACCTGTAAAGAACTTATTGTAAAAAATATTACCCCAGCCAGGGTTCGAACCTGGAATCTCCCTTATTTCGTTCGGGCGTCGTACCAATTCGACCACTGAGGCATGTGGTAATATTTTCCGTGTATCACACGGAAAATATTTTCAATCTACTAAGATCCATGCCAGACTGTAAATGGCGTTTGTTAATTTAATTTGATGTAATGTTGTATTGAATGGCTGGAAAAGAACGATAAGTTTCTGCCTTAAAATGTTTTTTTGTAGAACCAGTCTGTGATAATTTTATTATCTTTAACAATTGAGGTAAAAGTCCCTATTTGTGACCATGTAAGGTTTTTGCATAAGTTAATAAGAGAGGAATGTACTCTATGGTGATTCAAATCATGAAACAATTATATCGAACTCAAGATTAATCATTTTTGTATCGAAAAACTTGTTTTACTCGAGTTTTAAACATAATCTAATAAATATCAAAAAATAAATTGCAGACTATGTATATGTACGCATTAGTGACCGTCTGATTTAATTTTGGCCCTATTAGTGACCCCCCGTCTGACTTGGTTAGTGACCGGTACATTTGTACATTAGATCGAATGTACCATTTAGTGACCGGCAAATTAATTTTCGATCCTGATGAAGTAAAGTTGATTTTCTCGCTACTGAGAGACTGTTATTTTCTATTTAGCGTCAAATGACCTCATTAGAATGAAATATTTTATTGCATTTGATAAAGAAATTACTCAATAATTGTACAAGTAAGTAAGTATTTTGAAGCCGTAGTCACAAATCGGTACAAAACACACAATGTCCTAGTTAGTGACTTAACGTGTAGTAATGGCGTTTTTGCTAGAGATTTTCCTTGAGCATACATCAAATATTTTTCCGTTTACTCTTACAAACGCAACTCACATTTGTTTAGAAGCGTATGGTGATAGATATTAATTATGTTTTTTTGGAAACAAGCAGCAAAATTTACTGTCACGACTAGTTTTTTTGAGCCAATCACAAATGAAGACATGCGTGTTTTTCTGTACTACCTATTTGTAAAGTTTGCCTATATACTCAAAACTACCAACCTTTTCCGGAATCCACGAATAGCACAACACTTATTAATCCTTCACTGATAGTTTTGCGCAATATATTGTTTCTTAGAACTTTTTTTTGACGACGTAACAAAGCTGTGACTGTGCCTCGACAAATGCCATATCTAAGTACTAACGTGACGTCAAGCATGCGCTCGATCTGCCACTGATGGCGACACGAGCACCTCATTTCACATTTTCACGAGTATTTGTTAGTTAAATATCATTGATACCATATATCAAACCGTAACTTATTAATCGCAAAACATGATAAACATTCTTACCAAATTAAATTAGAATAATCGCCATAACGGTCCAAGCTTAGATCTTAATAGCTTAATATTATTTTTATTGTGTGATACACATATTATCTCCTCCTTCCCTTTAATTAAATCAATTCTTACCTCCAACCCTTGAAAACTGTGCGCCGACTAAATTAGTCAGATTTAAAAACACAGCCCCCGTTGGAATAGCGAAACAATTTAACTTATGATGTTAAAGAAATTCAAAGATAAATTATTTACAACTTCTGATTATGTTAATAAAAGTCCGTGAATCGTCACAAATAGGGTCATGGTCACAAATAGGGTCATGGTCACAAATAGGAACATTTACCTTAACTTAAGGTCCAGAAAGCTGAGAGAACGATTTTCTTCATATTCGATGGTAAACGTAAGTCGTTCGTGGTATCCGTTGAATCCATTGAAAATATCAGGGATATGCTCCTTTGGGGCCGCAAATATAACATCGTCCACGTAGGGACGAAAGAATGGAAATCGGAGATATCCAATGAGCTCAAAACCCTCTCTTCCAAATCCTGCATAACCTATGTCTGCTATGTCTGCTATGTCCGGAGACAAGGGGGAACCCATAGGAGATCCAAATATCTGTTCATATATGACATTATTGAACGTGAAGGACAAAATAAATTTGACTGCTGAAATAAGCTCTTCCAAAGGTAAAAGTAAGGTACGGTAGAAGCCACACTTTTCAACAACTCCTTCTGAAATTGATGCTTTTAATAATATGCGGATGGTCTTATGCGCATATGATAAGGTCACCTTTCATTTAAATTTTACCCAACAATCATTACCCTGGTCTCACTAGCTGATGAACTAAAGCAAAAATTAGAAAAGTCCTAAATTGGGCGTCTATTCCACTAAGGTGGAATAGATGCCCTTTGATGGGCGGATAGATGCCTTCAGCGAAAACAAATAAAACTATCTTTGATATATTGAAAAAAATTTTATTACAAACTTGAAAAATCAACATAAGACATTTTTAAACTTTTAAACATAAGAGGGATGGACATATACATAGGAAATTTAGGTTTATCGGTTATAGATTATGTTTTAGGGAATGACAGAGCAGGAGAAGAAATAAAAATGTTTGAAGAAGGCATTAGAACGGAATTGGACCATGTCCCGCTGGAGGTAGAGTTAACAGGACCACAGGTGATGGAGACGGGGAGAAAGAAGAAGGAAGTGGAACTAGAGAGAAGCGACTGGACGGAAGAAGGGAGGAAAGAATATTATGAGAAATGTGAGGGATGGTCGTACAAAAAAGATACAGAGGGTATCTGGAAGGAGATGAAGGAAAAAGTGAGAAGCGCTATCACGAAAAATAAGAAAAAGATAATACCATGGAGATTAGGAAGAAGAGAATGGTACAAAAAAGAATGGAAAGAAAAGAAAAGAAGATTGAAGAAATTGATGAGAGACTGGAAGAAGGGAAGGATCGGAAGGGAAGAGTATGTGAGGGAAAGAAAGGAGCACAAGAAATGGTGTGAGGAGCAGAAGAAGAGTTATGAAAGCGAGAAGGAGGAAAAGATAAGGAACATAAAAAACGAAGCGGAAGCTTGGAAGTATATAAATAAATACAGGAAAAAGAAAACCGAGGGGATAAGCGAAGAGATACAAATAGACGAGTGGAGAGACCATTTCATGGAAATGTTAGAAGGGACAAAGGAAAGAGTGATGCTAAACATAGAAGACGAGGGAGAAGAGGATGGCACGAGAGAGGAGGTAACAGAGGGAGTCGAAGAGATATCGAGGGAAGAGGTGATTGAAGTAATAAAGAAACTGAAAATGGGAAAGGCAACAGGAGAGGACGGGATTGAGAACGAGGCGTGGAAATTTATGCAAAAGGATGTAGGTAAAAAATTTCTGAAGTTAATCAATAGAATCTGGAAAGGAGAGGGCATACCGGGAGATTGGAATAGAGGTATGATTAGTCCAATACATAAAAGAGGAGAGAAAAACGACCCAAAAAATTACCGGGGAGTTATGTTAATGAATACGGCGTATAAAATATATGCGAGTATCTTAAATGTGAGGTTGGAGAAGGAGGTGGAGATTAAGTTAAGGGAAGTGCAATTCGGGTTTAGAAAGAGGAACGATGCATGCAGTATACACGGTGAACTACGCAGCGAATAAGGAGCTGAGTAAGGTGAGTGGAAAAGTCTTCGCATTTTTTGTTGATTTTAAGGCAGCTGTCAATAAAGTGGATAGAAGGAAACTGAATAAAATAATCAAACACTAGACAAAGGCAATTGAGAGCAAACGCCGGTGGTTTAGCGATGTAAAAACATACATTTAAGATTTAAAATCTACAAGACAAACGTTTCAGTTCCGGTATTGGACCATCTTTAGTGTCATAAAAAAACCCCCCTAGACGAATCGCAAAGAAAAATAATTACAAAGAAAATGAAGCTGTTCGTTAAGCGGGAATCGTTGCTCCATTGTTACAATAAATCGCAAAGAACATTGATCGCAAAAATACTGTTCATTTAGCGGGAGTCGTTACTCTGTTGTTAACAATAAAAGCGCATTCAGTTTTTACAATAAGACGAAAGTGAACTGTAGGAAAGTACGAATAACGGTTGTACGAATGCGGAGTCATCTGTCCGTTGTTACGGCGCTACCGTTGCTAGAATGTGTGGAATTGACCGATTTCTTGCAATAAAAACAATTATAATATTAAACAGGTGCGACGAGATTAGTGTGTGAAACCTCAAACGTGTTCTTTTTTCATACCTGTCGGTCAAATCCGTCTGATCGTCGTGGCTTCGAAAGATAATTAGCAGGCATGCCACAGGCATCTTATCGGTACGAGCGCTCGTAAAGGAAAGAAATAAATGTTCGCTGACATTTGTTGTGAGGCATCTCCAGCCGATGAACAGTAAACATGTAGATGAAAAACGTGTACATTTAAAAATTAGCTATATGGAAGTCTCTCAATAATTGGCCCGTATTCCCTGCTGAAACTTAACGTGTCCTCCTGTAAATTTATACCCTTCCTTTGTCGTTTAATGTGGAACATCTCTGAAGTGATGCGTTTGGAATAGGATTTTTCGAGGTCTAAAATTCTGACGTTTTTCCAATCGAAATCGTGGCCATTTAGTCTATGCTGGGAAACCACCGAGGGTTCAACCCCATTTTTGCTGAGTTGACTGCGGTGCTCTCCAATGCGGGTGCCGAGCTGTCTGCCGGTCTGTCCCACATAAGAAGCATCACAGTCAAGGCAGCATATTTTGTAGACAACGCCCATCTGCATCTCCTTCGACGACCTGTCTTTATGCGGTTTTATTGGCCATTTTAATTTATTTAAGCCCACATATGCGATTCTGAAATTTAATTTTTTTATGCTGTTTTTTAAATTCTCGGAGACTGTATTAACGTAAGGCAAGACAAAAAAACGCTCAAGATTTTCTTGGTTTTCCTGAGTATCCGAAATGTGGGTTTCAATAACATTACTACTCTGCTGTTTGTTTATTAATATACTTAATCTCGTTCTTATTGTATTAAAAATTAGACTTAAAGGGTAACCGTTCTCAAGTAATATGTTGGTCAGAAAGTTAAAATTTTTTTTTGGTGATGCTTAGGATAGGATAAGAGAAATGCTCTGTCAATTAGACCTATAATTGTGCCGACCTTATGGCAAAGTGGATGGTGAGAAAAATAATTTAATTATCTTCCCCAGAATGTTGGTTTGTGGTACCAGTGTGTCCGTTGTTGATTCTTAGATTTGTTTCCAAAAATTTAATGTTTTTGTCGTGACCGATTTCAAAAGTGAATTGGAGTCTATTGTGGAAAGAGCTAAAAATTTTGACAACTGTATTTACCATTGATTTAATTATATTGAATCGTCATTAAAATATCGTCGACATATCTGAGATGGACTGGTACATGGAAAGGTATTTGTTCAAGGGCTTTACGTTTTAAATCTTGCAAAACTAAATCCGCTATGGTACCCGACAGTGAGGACCCCATGGGTGCTTCGAAAGTTTGTTGGTAGATCACATTATTAAATTTGAAATACGTCGAATTGAGCACGAATTAAACTGCAGTTAAAAATTCATTTATCGGTATTTTTATCGTAAGGAATCGGTCAATTCTACACATTCTGGCAACGGTAGCGCCGTAACAACGGACAGATGACTCCGCATTCGTACAACCGTTATTCGTACTTTCCTACAGTTCACTTTCGTTTTATTGTAAAAACTGAATGCGCTTTTATTGTTAACAACGGAGTAACGACTCCCGCTAAATAAACAGTATTTTTGCGACCAATTTTCTTTGCAATTTATTGTAACAATGGAGCAACGACTCCCGCTTAACAAACAGCTTTATTTTCTTTGTGATTATTTTTCTTTGCGATTCGTCTAGGGACGATTTTTATGACATTGAAGATGGTCTAATACCGGGACTAAAACGTTTGTCTTGTAGATTTTGAATCTTAAATGTATGTTTTTACATCGCTAAACCACCGGCGTTTGCTCTCAATTGCCTTTGTCTAGTGTTTGATTGTATATCCTGAGAGCTATAAGAATTTTATTTATGAATAAAATAATGAAGAAGATAGGAACTGAAGACAACTTGAGACGAAGAATAATGGAAACATACAAAGAAACGAAAAATATAGTGAAGATAAGGGATAAGAAGGAATTTTGGACAGAAAAGGAACTAAGACAAGGATGCCGTTGAGCCCAAACTTATTCAATTTGTGCATCATGGATTTAGAGGAAGTAATGAAAAAAAAATATACGTGTGGCCTCCACGCGCGGCAGAAGTGAAACTTCTTAGCTGTGAGGAATAGAATAGTATCTCGTTTATAGTATCTGAATTAATGCCTATGTAATTCAGAAATCAAATTTTAATTATAAATTAAAGCGGATGCAATTCACAAATAAAAATTGATTCGTGTATTGAAACCTGTATAACTCACAAATCAAATTTTAATTATAAAAGTGAAGTTTCAGGTTATGAGAAAAATTTGTCTATATATAATTATATGTATATAAATGTAACAGTTGGTAACAGTTGACCCATATATAATTATATATGGGCAAATTTTTCTCATAACCTGAAACTTCACTTTTATAATTAAAATTTGATTTGTGAGTTATACAGGTTTCAATACACGAATCAATTTTTATTTGTGAATTGCATCCGCTTTAATTTATAATTAAAATTTGATTTCTGAATTACATAGGCATTAATTCAGATACTATAAACGAGATACTATTCTATTCCTCACAGCTAAGAAGTTTCACTTCTGCCGCGCGTGGAGGCCACACGTATATTTTTTTTTACTTTTCGCGACGGAATTTCATAACGCGAACGCGTAACGCGACGCTCCGGATCACTCCCGTATAAGTTTCGACTTTTCGTGACGGACTTCCATAACGCGAACGCGTAACGCGACGCACCGAATCGCTCTCGTAGAAGGTTTGACTTTTCGTGACGGACTTCCATAACGCGAACGCGTAACGCGACGCTCCGAATCACTCCCGTATAAGGTTCGACTTTTCGTGACGGACTTCCATAACGCGAACGCGTAACACGACGCTCCGAATCACTCCCGTAGAAGGTTCGACTTTTCGTGACGGACTTCCATAACGCGAACGCGTAACGCGTCGCTCCGAATCACTCCCGTATAAGTTTCGACTTTTTGTGACGGACTTCCATAACGCGAACGCGTAACGCGACGCTCCGAATCACTCCCGTAGAAGGTTCGACTTTTCGTGACGGACTTCCATAACGCGAACGCGTAACGCGACGAATCGAATCACTCCCGTAGAAGGTTCGACTTTTCGTGACGGACTTTCATAACGCGAACGCGTAACACGACGCTCCGAATCACTCCCGTAGAATGTTCGACTTTTCGTGACGAACTTCCATAACGCGAACCCGTAACGCGACGCTCCGAATCACTCCCGTATAAGGTTCGACTTTTCGTGACGGACTTCCATAACGCGAACGCGTAACGCGACGCTCCGTATCACTCCCGTAGAAGGTTCGACTTTTCGTGACGGACTTCCATAACGCGAACGCGTAACGCGACGAATCGAATCACTCCCGTAGAAGGTTCGACTTTTCGTGACGGACTTCCATAACGCGAACGCGTAACGCGACGAATAGAATCACTTCCGTAGAAGGTTCGACTTTTCGTGACGGACTTCCATAACGCAACTTCCGTAACGCTTCCGGTTCGAATCACCCCCCGTGCCCTAAGAAGTTTCACTTCAAAAAGACGAGCAGGAGGCCTTGTGATAGGGAAAGAAAAATTCTGCACGATTTTATATGCAGATGACGTGGTGTTAATGGCGACGAGAGAAGCAGAATTGAAGGAAATGATGAGGAGGTTCAAGAGGTATTTGGAAAGGAAGGGTTTGAGTCTGAGTCCAGAGAAATCGAAGATAATGGTGGTCGAGAAAGCTAGGGGAAGAAAGAAGAAAAGAGAGTGGAAATGGGGAGAAGAAGACTTAGAGGAGGTCAAAGAAATAAAGTACCTGGGATATATACTACAGAAAAATGGGGGAGCGGAGAATTATATAAAAGGGCTGAAGAAGGCTACAATAGCGATGAAGAGGACATGAAGCATAGAAGAGAGAATATTTAAAGAAGATTTTAGAAGGAGGACGAAGATGTTCGAAGCACTGGTAGAAAGTGTGGCATTATACGGAGCTGAAATATGGGGGTGGCAATACGAAAGTAAATTGGATGTGATAAAAAGAAAGTATACTAAATAGATCTTAGGATTGGATAGAAAAATCCCGAACTATATAGTATCAGAAGAAGTCAAAATAAAGAAATAAAAAATGAGAGCAATAAAGCGAGCTGTGAGGTATGAAGAGAAGGCGAGACAGTCAGAGAAGAAAATAGTTCAAGCATGTATAAAGGATCTAGAGAGGAGCAGGCCAAGGAAAGAAGAAAGTAACTGGGAGAAGAAGAGAAGGGAACTGATAAAGAGGGCAGGAATAAAGAAGGAGCAGCTGAGGAGACGAATGGAGGCAGAGGACCAGGAGGCGGAAGAGAATTTCGTAAAGAGAATAGAGGAAAAGAAGGAGGAAAAACAGATGAAGATAAACGAGTCAAGATACAATAGTAATTATAAAGAGATTCTAACAGAGGAGTTACCAAAGTATTTACTAGGAAAGAAGAAAAGGGAGGATAGAATGCTGATAACCAGATACAGATGCGGGAGCGAGGTAAAAGGCAGTCAACATTGGAGAGAGGAAGAGGATAGGAGATGCAGAATATGCCAAAAAGAAGAGGAGAACATAGAGCATATACCGAAAGAATGTGAAGCGACAAAAAGCGAGATACAGATAAAAGAATTTTTAGGAGAGGAAGGAAAGGGACTAGAAGTAATGAAATGAATAGAAAATGTTAGAAGAAAGGCGGAGAAAATGGGATAGGACAGAGGGAGAGGAGTGGGAAGGGAGATTGGAAGACAGTTAAAAGGTATTTATTTTGAATTAGTTTAGGATTTAGTTAGGTTGATGGAATGATATATAATATACATGTTATGTAAAAGAGAAAGTTATATGTTTGTAAATTTATGTAATGTTTGTCGGAAGTCATCCTAAGCCGTAAGGCAAAGATTAAAATAATTTTACCATGTGTGTGCCCTCTTGACAAGACCGTTATTTCGGAACCTCTTTATCGTGTGCTGTTTCGGATAAAACGTTATACTTGATTCTTTGATAATGGCTTTTTGTGTAATGTTCTCGTTCTTTTGACTATCTGATTTTGATCTCGTAGTCATTTACAAACTAACATCGTTTCTGGATCTTCCAATCATGAAACTCACTAGAGTATAATGGAGAACTTGATCAAATATTAATTTATATCGCTGAAGATGGCTCAATCCTGAGCCGAAACGTACGGATTGAATGTACAAGGAATTAATAAATCAGTAATCTGATATTTCAACGCATCAAGAACCGCGTCGACTCTCAGTGCCCTTTACCTGTTTGTTTAAAGATTAAAATAAATAATAATAATAATAAACTTTTAAACATTTCCTTGAACTCTATCCGCCTTAACGGAAGCAAATAAAATTAGCTTTGGTATATTGAAATAAATTTTATTATACAAACTTGAAAAGTCAACATAAGACATTTTTAAACTCTTAAACAATTTTTTGAACTCTATCCGCCTTCAGCGGAAACAAATAAAACTAGCTCCGATTTGTCGAAAAAAATATTAAAAATTTGAAAAATTAACATAAGACATTTTTGAGCTCCAATTAAAATTTTCTCATTTTATGCAATAAAATTATTTCGGAACTTAAGTTCTTTAAATTAATTTCTCTTTTTTTTCTCCCTTTATTCTCTTTTCTCCTACTTTTCTAACATAACGTCTCAGCATCTTGTGTAAAAATACTTTAATTTACTATCAAAATAGCTAGTACGCAAAATAAATTTAAAAAAAAATTGTAATTCTACAGACAGTCGGCAAAGGCATCTATCCGTACCAATACCGGGGGCGTCTGTCCTTTTGGGATAAATGCATCTCCTTGTTTTAAGAAAACTATTAGAAAGATAGATTGCGACAGCCCGCGCGGCACAAACCGCTCATGTGCACGCTCTGTAGCGGCTCCGCCGCGGGGTACAAACCGCTTGTGAGCACCGGTCTACCACGCGGCGGAACCGCGCGGTCCAAACCGCTCGTGTGCCTGCGCCCTTATTATTCCAACTATTGCTAAGTCTGAGGAAACATTTGTAAAGAGTGATATTACATCCAACGACACTAGTATTTCCGAATTATCTAGTGATTTTTGAGAGATCGTTGCATAACTCAAAACTATTATTAATAAAATAAAGTGTTTAAATATATTTTACACACACACACACACACAATAATACATAACTGTTTCATATTTTTAATTTTAACATGTTATAAATCATAGTTTTAGAAATGCATTTACACAAGATTTTCTAGTATAAATAGCAAAATACTGCCAAATAATGTTACAGAGATCACTTATTTTGGTTGAGAAATTTGTTTATAAGCCTAACTTTAGTGATATAAGTAAGCAAATATCAAATATACACAGATGTTTACGGATTATTAGCGTGTTATACATATATGTAGATATCATTATATAATTTTTTATTATATCAGTTTTAGCTTTTTCTTTAAAATAAAATTTAGTTTTCTGGTTGTATTAATAACATGGTGAGAGAGTTCGGAATTTGTAAATTACAGCAATAACGCGATAATAGAACCAATATGGCCAAGGGTGCCCCTATGATTTTTCCAGGGCCCAGGGAGGGACATGATTCAAAATCTCATTTCTAGAATTAGAATACTTATAATTTGAAATTTATACACGTTTTGATAGCTTTAAAAGCTTTCTCACCGTGACAAGATAGGTGTATGTCGAGAAAGGTTTTCTTTGAGTTTCTATTTATTTTTGTTTTTGGTGTATTTTTAATTTTTTAACTACTCGAGTTTTGGGTGAGCCGCGTTACCCGCGTCCTTAATCTGGCATCTATGCTGCGAAGGTACAAGACTAGATGATAGACAATAGAACATTTACTTAAGTGAGTGAGAAAGTACGCGTTTAGTTTCAGCAATTTCCCTGGGGCAGCCTGTACTTTTTTCATTTGCTCAATTTATTGCAGTTTTATTTTAAATATAAAGCTGGGTCTAATCAACCAAATCTTAAAGAATTGTACATAAAATAGGGGTAGAGAAGACTGAAGAATATAATAGAATTAGAAATTGCCCGATATCACAAAATTTGCAGAAGTTAAAACAACTACAAACATTTCTCAAAAAATTCAAAATTTTATAAAAAAAGAACCCCTTTACCGATCATCGCCAAATTTAATACCAACCTTCCTTAAATAATACTCTATCAATTAAAGAAAAATTTAGCCCGATATATCAAAATTTGCGAAAATTAGAGCAACAAAAATTAGACACATACACACACACGCACACGCACACGGACATTTTAAAAAAATGCGATTTATTGACGTTTTAGAACATTCTGAACACATTAGCAGCAGCAACTAAAAAAAAATTTTTCACAAAAACAAAGCTTTTATGAAGAAGCAAAAGCAAAAGCAGGCGTTGATTAAATAATAAATAAAACTTATTTGATTCTTGAAAAGCAGGCAAAATAAATTAAAGTCGAGGAAAGCACTAAACAGGCATTAAAGAACTAAAATTCTATTAAAATTAAAAAAATTCATTTTTATATTGATTTGGGCAGAGGTGGGCAAAGTTAGCACAACTTTGCTGTTTCTTTATTCAAAAGAAGAGCAAATGCTTAATTTTTGCTGATTCCAGGGAGTGGCAAATGCCCCGTCTTGCCCCCCCCCCCCCCCCCCCGTAGACGCCTATGAATATGGCCTACATACAGCGTTCCGATATACATCACGTGGCATGAGACGGATAATGCTAATCACTATGATAATGATATCAAAGTATACAGGGTGTCCTTGAGCATCCCTGTCAATGCTCGTGAAGAGGCAGAACGGCTCGAGATAAACCAAAAAGTCCCATATTATTTTGCGATATTCGCAATAATTAATGAGTTATTAATTAATACGTCTGAGCGAGTGAGAGCATGAGAAGCGGTAGGCCGGACTCGGCAGGCACGTAAATGGTGCGCGGCCAGTGGCGAGGGGCGTGAACACGCGGCGCGCGGTGCGCGGCGAGTGGCGAGTGGCGAGTGGCGAGTGGCGAGTGGCGAGTGGCGAGTGGCGAGTGGCGAGTGGCGAGTGGCGAGTGGCGAGTGGCGAGGGGCATGGTCACGCGTCGCTCGCCGCTTAAAACCTATTAATTAATAACTCATTAACTATTGCGAATATTGCAAAATGGTATGGGATTTTTTGTTCATCTCGAGCCGTTCTGCCTCCTCACGAGCATTGTCAGGGGTGCTCAGGGACACTCTGTATATCGGACAAAGTTATTCAAATTAAAAGGATGAAGCAGCAGGGATGAATTGATCGCAATTATGCATTCCCCTTAAAAACAATATTGACGTGGCATATTTCACATAAATTTAATCCAATTATTAAAAAAAATGGGGTGAATAGTTTTCATTGGTTTACTCTGTATATTATTTTATTTCATTGGTATATGACAGTTATGATAGATTTGCTAATCTTATTAGATACATCCTCTTTAGCATTTAATTAGTCGCAGTCTACTGTTTGTAGAGCATCGAGCGGCGATTTTTGTTTTTAAAATTTTCGTTCTTACACAAAAGATATAGCGAATAAATGTACTTGATCAAAATATAAGGTGAGGGACCTCATCAACTTAAGGGGTAACATACCTTTGACAGACCCTAAAACTAGATCAACATTAACAAATTTTTATTGTGGGTAAAATTATGTTTTATTAAAAGATTAAAATACATGTCTTGTAGAGTAGTTTTTTGAGAATATCTCCCGAAAATTTAAATAAAAAGTATCCAAAATTGAGGTCCTGGCAGCTATTTTTCCGAAACAGTGTTTTGAAAAACGGTACCAAAAATATCTCGGAGACTAGTGAACTGATTTGCATAAAATTACAGCTACTCTCAATACAATAATCTAGTGCTTGTTACAGGATTTTTTCAATATATGACTTCGTTTTTTATAAATAAAAAAAGGTCGATTTTTTAGGTAAAAAATCGCATTTTTTGGTACGAATTGCTGCCATTTTTCGAAAAATCAGTATTTTTAAAATCGGTTATGGCAAGCACTAGTTTTATTTATTTAGTTTAACGGAAAATTTTGGTTTTTTGTTTCACATGAGAGGGAGCGGAGGTATCATTGGTACCGAAAACGCCGTTTTTACAAACACCGTTTGGGAAAATAGCTGCCAGGACCTCAATTTTTGATATTTTTTATTTAAATTTTTTTTGAGATATTCAAAAGACTACTCTACAAGACATGTATTTTCATTTTTTAACAAATATAATTTTACCAAGGTACAATAAAAATTCGTTAAATTCGACCTAGTAGGCCTGTCAAAGGTATGTAACCCCTTAACATTTATTTTTGATATGCAAAATGATGACACATGCATACACAAAGAATCAATTTACAGAGGATTTATACTCAAATGCAAGCGAGTCATCTATGTATATTAATAAAACCACAAATTATTTCTTTGATAAAGTTTAAATTTTCGATTTATGTTGATTAGACATTTAAGTACTACTATATATTATGTAAATTTTGGACGGTTAAAAAAAATATATATATTCTGTAGAATTATTTGTATATGTGAATGTATATCATAACGCGAATTGCAGGCGTCGCAGCAGTACCGGCAGACAGCTATACAATGCCGATAGCCTATGCGGTCGGCAGTATCTTGGTGATCTTGATGTTTTGTCTGATCTGCCACCGTAGACTGCGCCGACGATCGCATAACATGCCGATCAACGAGTTACCGCCGCAGCGAGTGGTTGATGATCGGCGCCATTGCTACCATCATCATGACCTGCTACATCATCAGCACCAAAATCACGCATCAACGCACAGCTTTAATCAATATCAACTAGAACAGCCAAGTCCACCAAGCGAAAGTGACGAGGGCGAGGCAGAAGAGATCGAGCCAGACTGCGACCAAGAGACCAGCAGTCCTGATAGTGTGTGATACCAATCGCAGCGTCCTATGTGCAAATCATTATTATCATTGTTACACGCTGAAAAAAAGAAGAGTTGAGAAAAAGTCATGGATGAGAAAATCAGTGCGACGTTTATCGTTATATACGCGTTTCGTAATATTGCATTGTAAGTTTTCTATGGTACACGACGTATGCATACGTGTGTATGCGCGTGTGTGTGTGTGTGTGCGCGCGCGCGTGCGTATGGTACATGTATATAAATATTCAGTAAGCAAAATTATACTAGCAATATATGCTACCAGTTCGCCAATAAATTCAAATAGATTATTATAGTATCAACAGCGTTTTTATTAATTTTATGTTGTGCTAGCAAAGTCTATTGATATAATAACCATTTAAATGAAGTGTGCTAACTGCAATCAATTTGTCATCATATTCTGTCGAAAAATTCTGTTATGTTTAACTGATTTGTTCTGCTGACAAAGTTTGTAGCAGACATTGTGCAAAATTTGTTTTCGCCGATTTGGCTATCTGGGTGTATACATATGTTCAAGATGTTCTACTTGTAACTTGAGTGTTTTAAATATCTTACTTGTTTTTTATAAAAATATTTCAGAAAAAAGTATATTATTTGTTTGTATTGTTTTGAAGAGACAATTATGACAAACAAAAAATTGTTCTCAAATGGTCATATTTTTTGAGATTTTAAGGTTATTCATATTTTCCTAATGGGACAACATTATCGCGTTACAATAACTGAAATCAAGATCAATCAAGTGATGATCTATAACAGTATGACTTTTAGGTGACAAATCTAGAAATGTATAAGAACAGAGATATTGTAGGTAATGAAATAATTATTATATGTATAAAAAGATTGGTAAAGAGAATTTATTTTAACAAATGCTCAAAATAATTCCTTTGATACATTTTTGTAGGTGATAAGTGAATGATTCCTTGATTTCCCTTTTAATTTCCTGATTAATATTAGCATATACAGTTCTAAGCCATTCTCTTATTTTAAAAAACATAATAATTATGGAAATATCATTATAAATGACTGCTTTAACAGTTTTCCTCCACACAGAAACCATGCAGTGGTATAAAATCAAGTGAAAGAGAAGATTGTAAGATATATGCATTATTTAATATTATAAATGCATTGTGAGCTGGATATCCGTTGATACTATATCCGAATTCTTTGAATTGTGGGAATTTTTTCTAATACTTCAGGCAACTTGATGGTCAAAAAACATACATATTTTTACTCATTCAAAATATCATTAATAAAATATGATAGGGTAAAGGTGCCTATTATGAGATACCTTTTTTTAAAAGCGTATATTTTTTTAAATTTTAACTTTTGACTTAAAAGCTTTACGTGTTTCTGTAGCTAAACAGTCAAGTTTTACCAGCAAAGTGCATTAACGGCTGAAGTACGTATTTTATTTTCTATGATTTTTTCCTAGACTTGCAGAATTTGCCTATTTAAAAAAAGGTATCCCAATATAAGAGTGGGGTTTTCTAAAGCCCGTATCAGATTACCGACTGCAAATGCCGACCCGAACTGCCGACCCGAACTGCCGACTACGACTGCCGACTCTTAGTAGACCCATTACAATGAGGTGCCGAGTGACTGGATCAGCCAACTCGCGTTTATAATGTAATAATCGCGATTGTAATAAATCAAATTAGAAGCTTACTAATGTTTACAATTTATGTTGTATAATAAGAAGGAATATTTACAATTACTTAATGTTGAGACTACAAGAAACGTGTTTACTAATATTAATCAAATTTCAAATAACTATTATCTATGTTATTTTCCTAGAAACATAAGGAGGACCAAAGAATTGCTCATTTATCGTCTATAAAAGTATATTGAAATTAATAGGTTGGCACCCTAAAAAGCGAATTTTTTACAAAATTACTTAAATTTTAACAAAATTCATATGGCATTTGATTGTCTACAATTTGTCCATATTTGTTTATAAATAACAGTTCTTGTCCACTTTGCAAAAAAAATTAAAAATAAACAAAATTTGAACAAATTTCATCATAAGCATTCTTAAATGTATTTTTTTTAAATTATATATAGATTCCGATTATCCTCTATATGTCCATATTTGTCTATAAATAATTTTTTATCCACCAGCTTGCAATAAACCGCGTGCGTATTCATGTGTATATTGTGGAGTGTCCTGGGCCGGTATTCATAGTCGGATCTTATATTTTAGACCGTCTTAAGTACAATCTTATAATGTCATAAACTAATCCGAGCCGTATTAGCGTCTTAAGGGGATCCTAAAGACGTCTGTATTACCAACTGAATTCTATATCTGTCTTTGTATAGACAAGGAGATAAACAATGATAGACAAGGTTATAGGTTATATAATCTTTTGAAGCACTAAACTTTTTTGTTAGATGTCTAAGCCTTATTCTGAGACCGGTATGTTATTTCTTCCTGTTATTCGCTATCAAGGTGTCATTTTGTAACAACAAATTGTAGAATGGTTATATGAAGCAAATGTTGTCATAAGTTAACCTTTCGAGTAGGTAATAAAAATCTGCATTTCTGAAATTATTTTTGTTCTCGGCATAAAATCGTTCGACGTTGACAGCATTAGTGCATACTGCATATACATTAACTTTGAAGAAGGATTTTTTATTCTGTAAAACCAATTAAAAGATTAGTGCTTTAAAAGGAAATCGGTAATATAGAAATTACAGGCGAATTTAGGATCCCCTAATAAGTATATGAATACTGGCCCTAGACTTAGCATAACAATGGTTAATGACAGATTCCTAGTCCTTTTAAGATAAAAATTCTAATACTAATGTACGGAGGGGTGTCAGTCCTCCGGAGGCAAAAACTACTATTATTTAATTGAAAGCTCGAAGGACCAGAGGGAGGGTATCGCGGTTTCCCTCAATGCAAAAAAGCGAGTATAGCATGGGTGTAAAGCATGCAAAAGCGAAAAGCGAAAGGCGACTCATCGCCCGGCACTTACCTCGTCTTCTCGATGCGAGTCCTGGTGATTTCCTCGTCGTCTGCGCAACTAGGTAGCAGGCAGCAAAGGCAGGCAGCAAGCAAAGGCAGACAGCAAGCAGAGGCAGGAAAACAAGGGCCAGCAGGCAGCAAGCAACAGCAGGAGCGATAGCAAGCCAAAGCCAGGCAGGCAGAGAGAGGATCCGTGCACTCATCCGAACAAAGAGAGTTCGCGAATATCGCGACCACGAAACTCTTCGATGTGTTCTCGGCGATTACTTGACGATGAGTGGTGTTTTCGTTGTAAGCGAAGACGACTTGTCGATGTGTACTTGACGAGGACTAGGCAATGAGTGCGGGAGCAATCCTGCAACGCGTGTCGCTAGCGAGCCATCTGCTCCCTTTTCCAAAATTGCTCCCGTCGGTGGATGAACGATGGCAGCACCAATTGATGAATCGCACGAAAATATTGAAATTGCTACCGATCGCGATCCACCGACGTTTTGCGGGAAGCGCGAATAATAGAAACTAAATCTAACAAGGGACATTCGGCAACTCGAAAATTCAAATAAATCTGAAACTTTGCATAATAATAGAGTAGTAGGACCTAATAACAAAACAATTTTTTATTGGTGCTAAAAAACGGTTCTAGGGAAGAAACACTCCTTCGAAAAAAATCGGTTTTTTTCTTTCGAGCCGAATATCTCCGAAACTATAAGAGATAGAAAAATGTTCCAAAATGGAAATTCAATGGTTTGAAAAGTGCTTTGAAATAATGTTAAAAAAAAATTTTTTATTTCAATAATTTTTAAAAATACTCACCACTAACCATTTTTTTCCAAAATTTTAAAAATTATTTATCACCAAATGAAAGGTTATTTTTTTACGAATTCAACCATATATGATAAAGTTATGTTATGAAAAACCATTTTTGAGAAATAATTACAAACGCCGCTGTAAACAGTCTATCCGTGTCCGTCCGTGCGCTTGGTTATTCACAACACGTTCCGTTCGCTTCTTTCATAGACGAAGATAAGTACGATAGCAAATACATTTGAAAGACACAATATGTATATAATTATGAGAGTTTCTATCGCAGAATATAAATATACATATATCATTGGAGAATTAAAATATGTAAAATCATTTTGCAAGCGTTGTTCGAAGAGATGACTTCGTTTTATCGTATCTTATTATTAATTGCTGCAATTTTGTAGATATATATTGATATTTTAAAAATTAATTTATTAATTTACCTATTAATTTATTTATTAAAATTAATTTATTAATTTATTTATCTACTATTAATTTAGACCTTGCAATCTTATTTTATAATTTTTTAATACAATTTTTAAAATTAATTGTGATATAAATTTTTGTCACATTAATCTCTTACAAGTATTGCGAAGAAACGATTTTTGGTACTTCGTATAACTTTAGTTTAATGTAACAAAAGTTACACGTTCTCACAATACATGATAACAATGCTAAATATTTGCAGCAATATTTGTAAGCAGACACGATTATATAAATAATATTTATATATAATAAATATGTTATAACGTACAAATTAATAGGAAAAGTCACATAGGAATTATTTACGATTCTTTCAACCACAGGTAAATATTTTGTTTTTCATTAATAAATTGTATCGTATATTACATTATTATCGCATTTTTCACTTTAATATCAGTCTGCTAATAAAAAGATATATGATATTATTAAATGTTATTGTATTTTTCACTTTAAGGGGTTACACCACTGTAGAGCACGAAAAAAGTAGGCATATTTCGGGAATTTTTTTTAGCGCAATAAAGAGATTAATCGAAATTCTGTAAAATGGGCTTTATAATTCTAGTAATGAAGTACACAAAATATTTTTTTTAACTTTGTTCATGACAAAATGGCGGCTGCGCAGCATTTCTCCGTCGGTGCCTTTTTTTTTTAGGGGTCCACGGCCGGAAACCTAGCTCCCGCAATTTTTGACCTGGAACAAAAAACCAAAGTTTTTTCGATTCTATAGAACAACAGCAAGAGACGTACGTAGGATTTTTTTGATATATTGATTTTTCGCGAAATGGTGCACTTTTTAAGAAAAAGTTTAAAATTTCATGAAGAAATTTGTCACAAAATTGTTTATAAAAAAAAAATATGCAATATAAAAAAAATCCTACGTATGTCGCTGGAGAAAGCAATTCTGAATATACTGTTAAATTTTCAGATCGATCGGTGAAGATTTGTTCGAGTTATGTTTCCGGCCAATTCAAGAAAAGTGGTTTCGAAACGCGTTTTAAGTTTTATGAGAAAATCATAGAAATTTTTGATATACCTTCAATCTGCGATGCCTGCCCCGTATAATTGGCCTTCCAAATTGACATTCTCCTGTTCTTCTTCTTTTCTGGTTGCTTTTGCGGACTGCCTAACCGATTTTGCTGCAGCAGGTGACTTCGGTCGGGATCAAAATACAGGCACTTAAAAAATTCTCCCCCTCATAAATAATGTTGTATCTTATTTTTAAGACCCTTAGGCACCTTTTAAACAAAAAAAAATTTTTCCCATTTTTTGAAAATTCTACAGTGGTTTAACCCCTTAATATCAGTCTACTATCAGTCTAATATTCTTTTCATGACTTATCAGTCATGAAAAGAATATTAGATCTCTTGAACATCACGTACATTTTATCGCGTACATTTTTTCCTACGTAGTTATATCACATACGTTCACATAATATTTATTGAAGTGTCATCTTAAATTTGGTATAAAAGCGGTACGTTTCTGCATTTTATTTACAGTCTAACATTATTTGAACAGTACGAAATTATACCATTTATGGGAAAATTTAAAAGTGTTTTAAAGCATTTGTGTTAAAATGTCAACAATAAATATAGCAAATGTTATAAACTTATTAATCACAACGTTCAACATTGCAAATTTTGCTGTCTCGCCTGTTAATCACCACAAAGTTGAACTTCATGATGCTATTTCCGATCTAATAAAAAGTGCTGTAAATTATGATGTTGCGATTGAACACGGATGGGGACTTGATTTTGATGATTCGGCGGAGCCACATGATGTACAATTTGTGGACGTGTATGATGTTGATGCTGAAGAAGAAGATAATTATGAAGACGAAATTTGTGTGGTGGATAACGAAGGTGGAAGTATAAACTTAAATTACAAAAGAAAAGCAGTTGAATTTTGGAACAGTGGAAAAAAAGGACGTTTATCTATTACTGCTGTACAAAATCGTTTTAGACAGGTAAAATTTTATTTAAAAAAATAAGGAAAAATAATACAAGTTAAACGATCAAGTGGACGTACGTTGTGTATGAATAGTAGTTTTAAACTTATATTACTTATATCGCATATCTGCGTTTATCTACATTAGTTCATAAATCTTTTTATTTTTAATTAGATTTTTTTAATATCAAACTCCTTGTCTTCTAGATAAAATCTGTTTCGCAATTGTATAGATGGCAAGAAAATGTAATGCGCGAAGGGACAAACTTGTATTTATTGCCGAATATGTACTAACAAAACTCCAAGAAGCTATGGCTAAAAAATCTATCATTCACGATATGGATTTTTGAACATTTTTTAAGAATTGTAATTGTTTAAAATTATAGTTTTTAATCTCATCAAAAACTTATTCCGTTTTTTATATTATTATGATATATATTTATATTGTGCGATAGAAACTCTCATAATTATATACATATAGTATGTCCTTCAAATGTATTTGCTATCGTACTTATCTTCTATGAAAGAAGCGAACGGAAAGTGTTGCGTGAATAATCGAGCGCATAGACGGATACAGATAGACTGTTTATAGCGGCGTTTGTAATTATTTCTCAAAAATTGTTTTTCATAACATAACTTTATCATACATGGTTGAATTCGTAAAAAAATAACCTTTTATTTGGTGATAAACAATTTTTAAAATTTTGGAAAAAAATGGTTAGTGGTAAGAGTATTTTTAAAAATTAATAAAATAAAAAATTTTTTTATTATTATTTCAAAGTACTTTTCAAACCATTGAATTTCCATTTTGGAACATTTTTCTATGTCTTATAGTTTCGAAGATATTCGGCTCGAAAGAGAAAAACCGATTTTTTTCGAAGCAGTGTTTCTCTCCTAGAACCGTTTTTTAGCACCAACAAAAAATTGTTTCGTTATTAGGTCCTACTACTCTACTATTATGCAAAGTTTCAGATTTATTTGAATTTTCGAGTTGCCGAACGTCCCTTGTTAGCAGTCTCGAGTCGTCTCATAGAGACTTCTCAAATAGACCCTCTTCCTCAAAGGATGGCGGCAGTATTTACGAATCGTCTCCGTAGAGCTTTCTCGATTCGTATCTATAGAGCTCTCCGAGTAACCGGAACAGGCAGATTCCTGGCAGATTTTGACCCTTCCTTCAGTTGAATGTGCTCTCTCTCGTTCGTTATACAAAACGCCAACAAAATATATAAACCCGGTAACGGTTCTATGGAAGTTTCTCGAAAGAAACAAAAGACTAATATGCGTAGCAACGCAATGCAGAATAACGTGCTCACTAATCGAGCTCCTAGACGAAAGTGACGATCTGTTTGTCGCTATGCACGTACGCAGCGTGGCCAGCGACACTCAGAAGATGCGCGCGCCTTGTATCGCGACACGCATGATAACTATCAAGTAGCGCCTCAAGAGTGATAGTGCGTTTACGGGAGGTTTGTAAATAGACTATTGACGTTATTATGCTTTTATCTAGATGACTCTTCTTTACCATAATGCGTCTTGCCTCTCCTCATCCCTCATACTGATTTGCGCTATATTCTAAACACATCTTGAATTAATATTAAGTGCGCGTTTTCATAGTTTTCTACAATTTTAGCCACGCTGAGATAACAAGCAAAAAAATTAAATTTGCTTGGCGTGTTGGTTTCGGCAACCAATGAGAGACTGTGCGCTTCTTTTATGCGCCAAACGCGTATTTCCCGTTTAGCTTGCGCAGCCTTTGCCATTGCGGATGGACAAGAAAAGATCAGCAAAATAATGTAAGATAAGAAAGTCGGCGTAGATTTCTCGAAGCAAATAGGAAGGTTGAAGGACGGATAAATTCCTGTATTCGTGAGCCAATGTAAATTTGACCGTTAACGATATAATTACTACCAGGTACATGTTCAATATTTAGTTGCTTCTTTTAATAACATTCGCGTACAAAGTGAAAACGCACTTCTATATGTTTAGAACGCCTGTAAAAATAGAATTCTTTGCAAGCTTTATAGCACTAGCGTTATAAACTAAAAGAGCAGGCTCTTTTTTAAAGGGCGAAATCGCATTAAATAACCGCGTTAACCATACAGTGTCCTTTGCTGCTTCACTAGAAGCAATATACTCCGCCTCAGTGGTTGAAAGGGATACACAGTCTTGTCATCTGCTCGCCCAAACAATTGCTCCTCCGCTATATTTGAGAACGATTCCGCTGACCAATCTTCGAGTTGCTGTGTCACTGGCAAAGTCTGCATCAGTGTATGCCTTAAGCTCACCAGTCTTCCAGGCGACATCGTAACGGATTCCTAGACCAACTGTACCTTTGATGTATTTAAAAATTCGTTTGGTCATCGCCCAATGCTTCTGTCTCGGGTTCTCCATATACTGTGATACATAATCCACAGCGTAGGCAATATCAGGTCGGGTTGCGACAGCAAGGTACAATAAACATCCTACGGCTTCTCTATATGGAACATCCGTTAACTCATTACTAGCTTCCTCTGTCAGCTGACACTTTTCTATAAGTATAGAAACTGGGTTTGCATCTTCCACGTTAAACCTTCTAACTATCGATGCTGCATATGCCTTTTGGCTAATAAAAATCGAGCCATTTTCCTGACAACTGATCATCATGTTCAGAAATGAACCACAAGGTTCTGTAGTTATTTTAAATATATCTTCCAGATTGCTCAAGAGCTTACTGATAATAGTTTTACTTGTTGCAGCCACCAGTCCGTCATCGACATTGTCTGTGTTTTAGTTTATAGTTTATGCCGAATGCGTTTGCTTTGTCCACAAGAGAGCGCTCTATAGAGTTTCAAGTGCGCGACATTCGCGTTTCCGTTAGTAATAAGCTAGATTAATAAGCTAGAGTTGTAAGCAAGCGGTTGTACTTTTCAGAAGAGCTATTCAATAAACATTTTTGTTTTGTACGAGTTCCAGTATCATTACATTTTGGTCCTTCGCAACCGGATAATTACAGAGCGTATCTCTGTAAACAAGTTTAGACTATCGAAGTGAGACAGTATGACGAATAACGACGCGCAACAAGCAGCTAACATGGCCGACATTAACAAGCTACGGAAACAAAGAGGCTACATCAAGGGCAAGTTAACCAGAATCGAGACTTTATTGGCGCAATTCCAGAACCAGGCAGCGGCTACGCTCGACAAGGAGGACGCTGAGGTTCGACTGGAGCGGCTCGACCAGGTGATTCGCGAGTTTCAAGAGATTCAACGGCAGATATTCAACGAGTCTAGTGAGCCGTCCGAGGCCGACATTAGTGCCGAGGCGGAATTCGAGGAAAAAAGCTTAGCAGCAAAAGCGGTGCTGAAACGTATCATAAATGCATTGAGAAATACGAGTGTCGAAACCGCGTCGACAGAAGGCAACGATATGCTGGTGCAATTAATGCAAAGGCAAATGACGATCATGGAAAAGTACGAGACAAATGGCGCGCAAGCACGAGCAACTTCCGGAACGCCACGGCAACCGGAAGACGATGGTTCGCTAGGGACATTATTGCAAACCCAAACCGAGATACTGCAGCGCCTCTCCGATGGTAATAAGGATGGCGTTACAGGCGCGACTCGAGTCAAGTTACCAACGATCAAACTACCGATGTTCGATGGGAAGATC
Source organism: Leptothorax acervorum (assembly GCA_035220615.1). NCBI lineage: Eukaryota > Metazoa > Arthropoda > Insecta > Hymenoptera > Formicidae > Leptothorax > Leptothorax acervorum. The sequence continues at coordinate 86,147 of JASTWQ010000230.1, read as the reverse complement.
GAAGAGTGGACGAAGTTCTCCGACACGTTCGCAAAGACGATCCACGACAACCTAACCTTGCCTAACATACAGAAGTTTATTTATTTACGCTCATGCGTATCTCTCGGGTGCAGCTGCAAGGGCAATCGAAGATATCGAGCTGTCCGATGACAATTATGCAGTGGCCTGGGAACAACTACAGAAGAGATTCGAAGACTCAGGTGTCATAAAACGAAGACATGTGCAATGTTTATTCGAGATGCCTCCAGTTACTAAAGAGTCAGCCAGTGCAATCCTACAGTTGGTTGATCACGTCAGCAAACACACACGCGTATTGAAAAGGCTCGGTTCTCCTACCGATTCCTGGGGTAATTTACTATTATTTATGGTGGAAAGCAAGCTAGATTCAACGACGTTACGAGCATGGGAGGAGAGAAGCAACATCACGACTGCCATGAACGACGATGCAGATCAACGAGGTTCTAGCTTCGATGAGTTAATGGAATTTTTAATACAACGATGTCACGCGTTGGAACGTATCGAGAGCAGCAAGGCCAAGGCGAATCACAGTAACAGCAAGGACAGTTCCAAGACTCAAGGTCAACCTCGATCGTACGGAAAGTTTAATCAACCTAAGACTAACGCAACGAACAAAGTGACGTCATTAACAAGTTTAGTGTACACGGGTACATGTTTCTTATGCAACGAGGCTCATTTATTGTACAATTGCGCGAAATTCCTCGCCATGAGCTCCGAAGAACGTGCACAAGAAGTTCGACGACTTAAGCTGTGCGTAAATTGCTTGAGAAATGACCATTTCGCGAAGGCTTGCAAACACGGTTCTTGTCGCGAGTGCTCAGGCAGACATAATACGCTTTTACATCATCCTACTCCAAACAAATCAGTGACGGCTAGTAAGAAGACTGAGGATTCATCCGATGACAACAGACGAAGGCCGCGTGTCACTCGTTCGGCGCCCTTCGATCCAACGTGCTGATGGCTACTGCAATCGTCGATGCTGTAAATCTAAAAGGGTTTAGTATCCCAATTCGCGTATTATTGGACAGCGGTAGCGAAGCTAGTTTTGTAACGCAAGGCATATGTAATAAATTAAGTTTGAAACGTCATGCGACGTCCGAAACGATATCTGGTGTGACTAACCTCGAGTCTCAGGTATGTCAGATTACAAGTGTCACTATAAAATCAAGACGTTTTAAGTTTCAGATTAACGCACAATGTTGTTCCTAAAATAACAAGAGATCTACCGTCCAGAGAGATAGACAAGGAGGAGTTGAACATTCCGCCAAACATATATCTAGCCGACTCCGAGTTTAATAAACGCACTTCCATTGACTTGCTTATTAGAGCGGAATTCTTCTACGATTTATTAGAAAGCGGAAAAATAGATTTAGAAGAAAACAAGCCATTTTTGCAGAATACGAAGCTGGGTTGGGTCGTAGCTGGTCCAATTTCCCGGAGAAATCTTAATAATACTAATACATCGCAAGTAATAAACGTTTTACATTATTCTTTGACAGAAAATGAAAATTTAGATCACACTTTAAGACAATTTTTGGAAGTAGAAAACTTTGCAGAAACTTCTAAACCCGCGTGGTCAGCTGAAATAATGTGCGAAAAAATATATAAGGAAACGACAATGCGAAATGAACAAGGGCGAGATTTATCGTAATTTACCGATTAAATCCGATATTACAAGTATTGGTGAAACTAGGGATACCGCACTCAAGTGTTTATATCAAATCGAGCGACGTTTTAAGAACGATACTCTTTCACGAGCGTTATGTACAATTTATGCGCGAATATTTAGATTTAAATCATATGTCATTAGTCGAGTCTTCCGAGATTAACGATGACAAACCCGTTATTTACTTACCTCATCACGGTGTTGTTAAGGAGACAAGCTCCACTACGAAGTTACGTGTAGTGTTTAATGCTTCCAGTAAGAGTAGTACAGGTATTTCTTTGAATGATATTCTAATGATTGGTCCTATTTTGCAAGAAAATTTCATAGCGATATTGATACAATTAAGATTTCATGATGTAGTGGTTATTTGTGATTTAGAAAAAATGTATCGTCAAATATTAGTATGTGAGCGTGATAGCGATCTACAAAGAATCATATGGCGATTTTCAATGAACGAACCGATTCGAGAATATAGATTAAATACGGTAACATATGGTCAGGCTAGCGCTTCATATTTAACTATCCAAAGCGTGAAACAATTAGCCGAGGAGCGTAAAGAAGTATTTCCGTTGTCAGCTAAATGTATATTAGAAGATACGTACATTGATGACGTTACTAGTGGTGCTCAGAACGTAGATGAGGCCAAAGCATTGCAAAATCAGTTAATTGAATTGATAAGTGAGGGAGGTTTCAAGATTCATAAATGGCATTCTAACGTTCCAGAGGTCTTGAACGGCATAAGCGATCCAGAAGAATCAGCAGGAGTAGAAATAAAGCTCAACGATACCTTAAGGACTCTCGGATTGATTTGGGAACCCAATGCTGACGCTTTCATATTCACCGTAGAATTTCTTAAGAAAGTTCGTACTAAGAGAGAACTACTATCAGAGATCAGCAAATTATTCGATCCACTATGTCTTCTAGGTCTCGTTATAACACTGGCGAAACTACTAATGCAGGATAGTCCGAGATCCGGTATAAGAAATTTATTCCCTCATTTGTTATTTATGAATGATAAAAAATATATGTTAGATAACATATACATTGATACATCGCAAATAGGTTGCCGAGCTAAATCGGGTCCGGATAATGTTAAATAATTAAATTTTTAATTAAATTTATTCGATCAATTTCCTCAATTGGTTATTTATAAAAATTGTGCATTAGTTGAGAGAATATACCCGAAGGAATTGGAAAAATAAAGGTTGCCTACTTTCCCCTCTGCGCAGCTGTGGAGTTGCCAGGTATAAACAGGTGAGTTATTAGCGTTATTAATATACCCTCATCAGTTATTTAATCAAATTATTATATCAAATGAAAGCTTATTTAATTCACAATCCAACCGTATTAGGTTGCTTTATTAAAAAGTTGATTGCATCCATGGTTGCCTAGATTTTAGATGTAAAGTTTTCAGCGCGAGCGTTGAGATGATATATCATGTATATTCTCTCAACTAATGCACAACTTTTATAAATAACCAATCGAGGAAGTTGATCAAATAAATTTAATTAAAAATTTAATTATTTGACATTATCCGGACCCGATTTAGCTCGGCAACCTATTTGCGATGTATCAATGTATATGTTATCTAGCATATATTTTTTATCATTCATAAATAACAAATGAGGGAATAAATTTCTTATACCGGATCTTAGACTAGGAGACTTGAAAGGAAAAGAACTTGGTTGGGATCAGGAGTTACCCGCAAGCATTTTAAATCGGTGGAACAAGTTGAAGAACGATTTATCAAGTCCCACATTCCGTATACCTCGTAAGATATTTAGTGAGAACAACTCCAATGAGTTCATCCTACACGGATTTTGTGATGCATCCAAAGGCGTCTACGGAGCATGCATCTACGTCAAAGTTCACGGTCAAGAGGGGCAAGCAGCGCGACTGTTGTGTTCTAAATCTCGTGTTGCTCCGATCAAACCCATTTCAATTCCACGATTAGAATTATGTAGCGCATTACTATTATCGCACTTGATTGAACAAGTAGAAAAGGCATGTAAATTTAAATTTTTCAGAATCTTTGCATTTTCAAATTCTAAAGTTGCGTTATATTGGATAAAAGGCGACCCATCACGATGGAAGCAATTTGTAGCTAATCGTGCCTCCGAGATCACCCGTATTGTACCAGCGGAAAGATGGGCACATGTCAAGAGTGAGGACAATCCTGCAGACTTATTATCGAGGGGAGTATTTCCTAATGTGCTCCAAACCTGCAACATGTGGTTGGAAGGTCCCCCATGGATATCGACTGATTCAACAAAAGTTCCAGTTCAAGCATATCTGGATAGAGAACACTTACCTGAAATGAAGGAAGTTACAGCCGAAGAAAGAAATATCAAGACGACTTGTCACAGCGCTATTCTGCAGACATCAATCTTCCAGATTTTATATTCAAGAATCTCCGACTTGAGTAAAATGGAGCGAGTACTAGCGCACATTCTCCGATTCATTGATAACTGCAAAACAAAGTGCAAGAGAAAGGAGTTTTTAAGTATAGTCGAGATAAAAACTTCCCGATCGCATTTAATCAAGAATGCACAATCCGAAGCATTTCATGAAGAAATTCTAGCTTTACGACAAGCAAAGAGTTTGAAATCATCCAGCAAACTAGTGGCATTACAACCCTTTTTGGACGATAAAGGCTTGATCAGAGTGGGAGGTCGATTACACTTCGCACCATTAACATTCGGCCGAAAACATTCTATTCTGCTACCATCCAATCATATCCTTACCAAGCTATTGATCGAGCGAGAACATAAACGTCTTCTACATTCTGGACCACAAGCACTTCTCGCATCCGTACGTCGGAAATATTGGCCTTTACGAGGAAAGGATATTGTTCGTAGGATCTGTCACTCATGCGTATGGTGTTCACGCAAGAATCTCCGTGCATCCACTCAACTAATGGGCGACTTGCCTACGGATCGTGTTACACCAATGAGACCATTCTTCATCTGCGGCGTAGACTTTGCCGGTCCGATTACTACTCTAATAAACAAGGGACGAGGCCGTAAAACTATCAAGAGTTACATAGCCTTATTCATCTGCTTCGCAACGAAGGCTATACATTTGGAGGCAGTAAGCGATCTGAGTACCGAAGCATTTTTGGCTGCTTTGAAACGTTTCATCGGTAGACGAGGTTGTTCGCAAAAAATCTATAGTGACAACGCTACTAACTTTAAGGGTGCTCAACGGGAAATCAACGAGATATATTCCTTCGTGCGACAGCAAATCCACGGGCCATTGCAATCCAACTTAGCAACGGACGGGATACAATGGATTTTCATTCCACCTTATTCTCCACACTTCGGTGGATTATGGGAGGCAGGTGTCAAATCCTGCAAAAATCTTCTGCAAACAGCGATGGGAAGCGCATTGTTTACCTTCGAAGAACTCTGCACTGTATTAATACAAGTTGAATCTTGTCTAAACTCTCGTCCTTTATACGCATTATCGGACGATCCATCTGATTTGGAACCCCTCACCCCGGGACATTTCCTTACAGGAGGTCCTATCACAAGCATTCCGGAAATTGATTTCGAAGATATAAATATCCATCGTCTGAATCGATGGCAGTTGGTTCAACGTGCGTTTCAGGAATTATGGAAACGGTGGGCGGATGAGTACGTTAGCTCTCTACAAAGCCGTTCTAATTGTAAGTAGGGTCGTTGAGTTGCATCGCGAACGAGATAACTTAGTTCGAGTTGTGTCTGTAAAGACTATGAATGGCGTAAAAAAGCGTGCGATTAGTAAGTTATGTAAGTTACCTGTTAAGGATTAAAGATTATGACTAATCTTGGTGGGCGGTATGTATGTGTTTTAGTTTATAGTTTATGCCGAATGCGTTTGCTTTGCCCACAAGAGAGCGCTCTATAGAGTTTCGAGTGCGCGACATTCGCGTTTCAGTTAGTAATAAGCTAGAGTAATAAGCTAGAGTTGTAAGCGAGCGGTTGTATTTTTCAGAAGAGCTATTCAATAAACATTTTTGTTTTGTACGAGTCCCAGTATCATTAAAAACATATAAGACAACAATTATCGGTAAATATTTACAATTAGGGCCCCAACGAGAAATCAATCGCCACTTAAATATGTTGTAGGGGAGGTCTTTCTGAATAATTCTACGCAAGAAAAAAGTGGGGGACGGCATTGGTTTAGAAGATATAGCAAATTGAAATTTCACAGTTTTAATGCTTTTTATTAGATATTATAAAGTAATACCACGCCGATGACTTTGATCTTGATATATATTATATAGAGGTCATCTTCCTGAGTAATCTTCGGAAGGTTTTAGCCGACAATCGTTGTTTATTAAAAAGTTATTAACAAAAAAGTTTGAAAAATATAGTTATTTCGAGTATTATGAGATATATATATGTGAGAGACTAATATATCAAAATGCGTGGAAAGAAAATGAGAGAAAACACTAAATTCTGATATTTGGATTTTTTTTTTTTCAAATACGGATTAATTATTACTCATTGTCGGTTGTATTCTCTTCCGGTGGAAAAAATTTTGACGATAGACTTCATTGCTCGATTGTCCGTCGAAGACTGTGACGTTATGATTTTTGTGAGAACACGAGAATTATGTTTACTGTGCAAGGTGAAGGAAGGTCTACCCCACAAAGTCATTAACTTTTGAAAATAATGATTTTATGTCAATATTTACCACAATATCTTAGTAAATACAAGCGACCCCCAAATTTTATTAACAGTTTTGGATTCGAGGGGCAAAAATACATAGAATTTACCTTCCTGCACCCCCACCTGCACCCTCCCTCCCAACCCTGTATAGGGTGGACTTCGCTTCAACTTACAAAGCGCATACTTATAAAGCGCGTCACTAACCTATAGGTTATTGGCGCGCTTTACAAGTATGTGCTTTGTATGTGCTTCAACTTACAAAGCGCATACTTATAAAGCGCGTCACTAACCTATAGGTTTATAATATCTAATAAAAAACATAAAAATTCTGAAATTTCAATTTGCTATATCTTCTAAACCAATGCCGTCCCCCACTTTTTTCTTGCGTAGAATTACTCAGAAAGACCTCCCCTACAACATATTTAAGTGGCGATTGATTTCTCGTTGGGGCCCTAATTGTAAATATTTACCCAATTATCTTCTCATTACCAGATTGTTTATAAAACATACATGGATCAGCTGAACTTTGCTGAAATCCAAGTCTAGTTATGGCTTCCTTGAATCGATTGTTCCAACGTCTGGGTGACTGTTTTAATCCGTACAAGCTTTTATGAAGCTTGCAAACACGATCAGTACCGTCTTCATAACCTTCGGGCTGATCCATATAGATGTCTTCTTCAATCACACCATTCAAGAACGCAGTCTTCACGTCGAATTGTGCTAGTTCCAAGTTTTCATTAGCCGCAATACGTAGCACTGTTCTAACCGTGTCAAACCAGGCAACAAGACTAAACGTTTTGTTATAGTCGATTCCTTCCCATTGACTAAAGCCTCTAACGACGAGCCTAGCCTTATAGCGACTAAATTTTTCTTCAGCGTCGTGCTGGACACGGTAAATCCATCGATTTGAAACCGTCTTGCGATCAGCCGGCAATTCGACCAATGACCAAGTTGAGTTTTCCTCCAACGAAGCCATTTCTTCTTCCATAGCCTCCTTCCAGTGTTGCTTGTCTGAAGAGTTAAGAGCCTGCACAAAGCTTCCAGGTTCGTCAATTTCAGCAAGCATTGACTCAACCAGTCGACAAGGTGGTTTCAACGTAGCTCTGTCACGTAGCTCACGTTAAGTCAGTTTCGGAGTCTCCGTTGGTTTATCCTCTTCATGAAGGTCTTCAGATGATGTATCTTCAGTTGAAGAATTCGATGATGCGCCTTTTTCATTCTTCACCTCTTCACTTGTAGATTTTTGTTGATCAGGGATCCAAGCAAGTGTCTTTTTTGGCTGTTCCGGCTCAAATACAAAATCCCTACTGCGAATAATTGGAGTGGTGGACTTCAACTAGATTCTATAACCTTCAATATTATCCAAATAGCCAACAAAAATGCCAGGCTGAGATTTCGAGTCCGACTTCTTACGTCGTTCCTTCGGCACATGAACGTAACATGGCGTCCCAAAAACGCGAAGATTTTTCACGTGTACACTCTCTCCTGTAGACAGTTCTTGTCCTGAACACGACTCGGTCCGATTCAATTGAGAATGTACACGGCTACGTTGACAGCTTCCGCCCATAAGAACTTCGGCAAATTTTTGGATGATATCATCGTACGAGCGAGCTCAACCACAGTTCGATTAGTACACCCATTTTGTTCTGGGGTATAAGGGTTTGAGATTGCTAGTGTGACGCCACTCGATTTTAACAGTTTCCGGACCGCTTTGTTGTCAAATTCCAAGCCTCCGCCGCATTGAAAATTTTTTACTGATTTTCCGCATTGATTCCTCACGACTTGCAACATCTCATTGATCCTTTCAACAGTTTCAGACTTATTCTTCAAGAAGTAAACGATGCGTAGCTTTTAATGGTTACACGTGAAACACAAAAAATATTTTGACCCGCCAAGTGACGTTGTTTCCATGGAACCACACAGATCGGCATGAATAACTTCACCAGGTGATTCAGCACGCTGTTGAAGTAGTTGAAAGCTGTTTCGGTGTTGCTTCTCTTCAGTGCAGGAACCACAAAACTGATTATCGTCGAAAAAATCAATCTGGTTTTTCACGAAAAATTTCTTTACATGATTTTTATTCTGATGGGCGAGGCGTTCGTGCCATACGTGTAGAGAGTCTTTTGATGCCAAGTTGACCTCTCCTATGCATGCCTTTTCAGGCGGTCTCACACGAATTACCATCTTGAACAGCTGATTAACACGCACTCCGCGAGCTTTGATAATACCGTCTTTTACAAACTCACAACCGTCCTTCGAAGAACTGAATCTCATGCCCTTGTCCAGAACTGAAATTAGTAGGTAGACTATGAGAGTTCTACTCCGGGAGCTCCGAGGGGGGGTGAGGGGCGGGGGGGTAACCGAGGGCGAGACCGAGGGCGAGAGGGATGACGTCACGCGAGGGGAAGGCGGGGGGGGTGGATGTTTTACAGGCGGCGTCTCGAATTACAAAGGAGGGTGAGGGGTGTTGACGTGACGCGGGGGAGGGGTGCCGCGTTAGGGCCGCGTAGGGTGCGCGGGGGAGGGGTGTCGCGTTTAGAGCCCGCCGCCGCCGCCCGCGCCGCCCGCGCCGCCCGCGCCGCCCGCGCCGCCCGCGCCGCCCGCGCCGCCCGCCGCTCGCGCCCGCCGCCGCCGCCGCCCGCGTTCGCGTTCGCGTTCGCGTTCGCGTTCGCGTTCGCGTTCGCGTTCGCGTTCGCGTTCGCGTTCGCGTTCGCGTTCGCGTTCGCGGGAAAATCCGCGTTTACAAAAAAAAAATGTTATCCTACCTTAATTTAGGGGGGGATGCCCGTGTCCGCGCCCGACGGGGTGACGGTTGAGCTGCAATTGTTGCAGCAATCGTCGGATCCCCTCAGCGCGACCGAGGCCTTGATCCTGTCGGATCCCCCCCTCAGCGCGACCGAGGCCTTGACGACCTTGTCGGATCCCTCCCTCAGCGCGACCGAGGCCTTGATCCTGTCGGATCCCCTCACCTCGACCGCGGCCTTGACCATGTCTATCACCACCACCGCGGCCTCGACGTGGAAGAGCCACTTGCGGCTCTTCCGCGAATTGTTCGGCCACCTCTGGCGGCACCCCGAAGAACGGGACCACTTGTGGCTCCGCCACGAATTGTTCGGCCACCTCTGGCGGCACCCCGAAGAACGGGACGATCTCTGGGACCGACCCCGTGCCCATACGAGGTGGCATAACGTTTTTTTTTCACACCTTCAAAAATGGATCATACTGAATATAACAGCGCAGATTTGCCATGGTAAACCTAAGCTATTCTATTCCATATGATTCATTTTTGCACCTTGTAACAATCCGCTATCACACACTATCACACACAAACACACACAACTGACAAAAAAATTGTCACCGCGAACGACTGTATATGGCCGGCGAGCGACAGGTACAGACTGAAGCGGAACTGCGGCAAGAAACCCGCTAGAGGTGAAGTAAGGACAGTGTAAAAACTGATAAGTAGTCGTTTACAGCGAAGAGGATGAGTATATCTCGTGTTACAAAGACGAGCCGCCGAACCTTGACGCTCTGTAACGCGCAACGCCATAACCGAATGGCGTAGCAAAACATACCGTCGTAGAAGACGACTGTTATTGTTATTGGTAGAATAAAAAATAGAGATCGGCGCGATGCCATAGTTTTTAATCGATCGCGGTGTCGCGGTCATGATCAGCATTTTCGTTATAGGAAGACTTGTTCTTTTGTCAAGGTTTCAGCGAGCGCGTCGCTACATGTTTCAGCGAGCGCGTTGCGACATTTTTCACGCATGTAAACAAACAGCGTCTCACACTACAGAAGCGAGCGCCGACGTTGTGGCGAACGTAACGCGTATATCGAGCGGAAAATAAAGTACGTCGTGATTCAGACCTGAAAAATACTTATTATATTTTCTTCTCTTACGTATTTAGTCATGCATAGTGGAGGGGAAAGGAGATAAGAAATAAAACATTGTAACGTACATATACGTATAATGTATTTATTTTTATAATTTTTATAAGTTAAAAAGATGACAATTCTTTCTCATGTTTCGACCACCAGTTGAATATTTTAAATACGTTTTGCAACGCGCAATTCTTCGTATGTTTTCCGCATCGCACAGTATTAGCGGCATCCAGAGTGTTCAAAGAGTCGATGTCTTCGTAATCCGCATCAATAGTCTCGACGATCATTTTCTTTTTCGCAAAATCTTCGAGCAGATCCACCAGCCATTCGCGTTTCTGGATTCCCTTGACGTACACGAGAGTCGGTGGCGTTTCGTCGTCGTCGTCGTCATCCTCTTCCATACCAAACACGGCCGATGTAATGAGACGTTTCACCATGCTGTACGGCACGTTTCCGTCGTTCCATCGTAATCCGTGATGATTTCTGATCAACCAGGTAGCGCATGATTTGTCGGAATTCATGAGGAGATTCCACGGCATGGGACGTTCAAAGATGTAATGCGCCAGAACGGTCCCCTTTCGCAGCACCGCCACCTCCTTCACGACAAACTTCATTCCGACGAGGAAACCTTGCAGGTCCACGAACGTTGGTACGGACATGAGATTTCTCTCTTCGATGCGTTACTTGACAAGAATGACACGCCAATATGCAAACGTCTCGCGACACTTTTGATTTATACCATGCTCCCCCCTTCCCCCTCTCTTCATTAATAGTTGTTTCTCGACGTTGCCGCGACCGCTCAGACAATTTTGCGCACCACGTTGGTCAACGGGTTGTACTGAATAACGCGATTGTGTATGATGAGACAGTACGCTGAGGTATTCGGCGGTACATTCTCCATGCAATCAAATTCTATTCTGACATCCACGGTGGCAGTTTTGACAGATTCGTTCTGTCGAGAGCAATCGATGACCACTATTGGAGCGTATAGTAGAAAATTCGGGACATCGAGACACGGCTGAACGTTCTCGCGTCCGTAATACGCTCTACTGAAACGCGTGTACATATCGTACAGAATCGCCCATCTGTGTCTACCAAAGTCCAAATTCATGTCGTCATACGGATAGAATTCAGAGTTTAGATAGAGTTTTACGTTGGTCAATTTGCAATGATCGAACGTTGTTACTTCTCTGCTCATAACGTTCTTCCGGCCTGTCTGCAGAGCAAATATGACGTATCGCGGTTTTTCGAGCTGAGTCGCGGTCTTGATGGCCCACGAGTGCTTGGTCGTGTTCTGCAACAGGGGATACTCGTACAGATCCCACGAACGGAAACTCATACTCAGATATCGTCCGTTTTCCAAGGCGCGCAGCATCGACAGTTTGTTGATCTCGTTCAGCAACACGTGAGGCATTCGCCATTGTATCTTGAGTACGTTGATAGCAGGAGTCAACATCGGATTTCCCACCAGGGAATTGTTATCGTTGCGCGATCGTATTAAGATCAATTCATGACGCGCGTTGATCACCACGCGTTTGTAATCCTCGCAAAATCCCAGTAGCATGCTGAGCGGTACGTGAAAAGTAAAGTTTCTTCGCGTAGAAGTGATGTCCGCGTTATTGAACATATCCCAGCCGGCGTTTTTCAGAATCGTACTCGCGCCCGAAGACAGCGACGCGTAGTTCTTGAGCGTTGTTGTTATTCCTACGTTTCTGTTGCGATCAATTTCCACGCCGTCGAGTTCGTATCGAATTTCATCGAACATAAACGCGACGGCATTATTCGCCAATACCACGTTATCGGGTTCACCGTCTACTCTGTTCACCGTCAATATTCCTTCGACGTAGAGAAAACTTTCGCACGGCAACGTATACAGATCCTGCTGTTGTATGGGTATTCGTATCTCATCGCTATACTCGAACGTTGTGTTGGCGTACGCATTGTACGTGTGAGTCTCGATCTTGACGATGCGATCGTCAAAGACCGGCTCGCTTCCGATGTTAAGGATATCGGCCATGTTTCCTCAGATATTTCGCACCGCGAATCCCAAAGATTGTAAGAATTCAACGTTCGACGCTGTGAGCTTCTTTCTCGTATTTTAGCGTAGCCTAACGCTGGTGATGCAAATGATCGGACGATATCGTCGGTCGCTACCGTAGTGTAGATAGTGTTATCTCTCGCGTGCTCCGAGTCCGTCAACACGAGCATCTCATATATGTCGCGCACACTCACGCGCGTTATCGCTGTCGTCGTCGTACGTGCAATCTGACGGTGATTTCTTCGCCTCGAAAGTCGAGCAATCGTCCGTCCTGATCCACGATGCGTACCGTTAGATCTGTAATGCTCCGTGCGATGATCGGCAGGTAAATGATCTGCGCCGGTGTTTCCGATATCTTATATCCTGGTGGCACGCTTGGAGAAAATTCGTGTATCGTGTGAACGGGTTTGCCGTTGCTGTACGCACCCGCGGTCACGTTACACTCTAGGCGGATAATGTTTATGTTGATGATATTAATCGGTAGGTCCGATCGGTGCCATTTTCCCGGCTGCAATATACGCTTCGACGAGAATCCCAGTAGCGATCCAATGTTGTTTGGTCTGCTAAAGTTTACTCTGAAAGCGCAATTAATCTCGCTCTTCATCGTGTTGTAATTAGCACGGAGCACTAGCGGATATTTTACAGCCTCGTCGTCCTCGTACTCCGCGTTGTCGTCGTCGTCGTCGTCATCGTCATCGTCACCGTTTACGCGAGCGGTCTCCTCTCGCGCGATATCCGCGGTCCGATGTACGATTGTCGCTGATGGAACGAGCTACACGTTGGCCGCGTCGCGGGCGTTTCCGTGAAACAGCGCGTTTTAAAAACTCGTGTATCGCTCGTATCTCGTACGATCCCTCGGGTATCGTGATTTCCGTGTCATCCTCGTCAAAGTAGAATTTATTATTCGAAGAATTAACGTTCGGTATCGTGTGATAAGTCTCAAAAACCGTTAGACCGAGCTCGTAGTCGCCATCGCTCAAATCTACAGCGGGAAAGTAGTGCACCGCGAGGATGCTGCTGTTCCCGGTCAGTGTGAATGTCATAGACATGTCGGGAAAACTGTTCGACTAACACTGAGTCTCATCGGCGCATCGTCAGGCTTTAAATTCACGCCGATCGTCGTCGATCGTCAGGAGAAATCGCAGGCACGCTTGTCCGCAAATATTCTGATCGTATGTCTGAACGGGCGTGTGATTGTACTCCACCTTCGTCACGCTCGGTCCGAAATATCGCGTCAACTCTTTCGGAGGTCGAAGATTACCGAAACTGTCGAAATACATCGCGCGGTTTCCCCTCTTTGTGTACGCTACCCAGTGAGTACCGGGGCCCGCTGCATCGTCCAAATTTACAATACCGCTCTCGTTTCGACGTATACCGCCGATCGGTAACGAGTCACGCATGAAAACACCCCTGAAGAACGGTACGCGCATGTATTTCGCCAGTCGATTCAATTGCACGTTAGTCGTAATACCCGTGGGTATTTTCAACGTCTCTTTGACGTTTTTTTTTTCTTATTCTCTCTCTTCCTCTTCGACGCAACTCCCTGTCCGCGTTTGTACGGAGCGAGATAAAGTCCGCGGCCTTCCATGGCGCGATTGTGACGTTGCATCTCTTCAAGCTGACGTCGCGCGGTTTTGTTAGCGTTCACGGCCGTTGCGACCCCGGCCGCCCCACCGGCCAGGGAACCGAGAACTCCCAGCAACGGTAGAAGCGGCAATACACCGCCTCGTTTCGCTGCCGGAAGTATCCGTTTTTTCGACGCTCTCCTCCTCTTCTTTTTCACGGTTCGCAAACCCATTCCTAATTTCCGCTTGGCATTCATGGCCGTCCAGACGGCTGTAGCGGCAGCTCTCTCTCCAAGAGCCGAATCTCTCGCGATGACACGTCCTAGCGCCTGCTCGGCGAGTACCTTGTCCGCCGCGTGTCTCCCGGTGAGATCTTTGTTACGCGAATACGCTATGTCGTGCTCGCGACACGCCGCGTCCAGTGGATTTACACCCGGATCACCTCTGGCTAATCGCTCCTTCAACCGAGTGCCCGGACCGCAAAACTGATAGCCGGGAATGTGCAATTCGAACGGAAGTGAGCTTATCGCGCTGTTGAACAGGCCTTTGCCTAATTTTTTCGCTGACATTCACCGCAATTTTTTATCAACGGTGCCGGACCGTCGATGTGCGTTCGATGATGTGGTAAATTATAATGTTCTAAGCACCGACGATATTGCTGAACCTCCGAATCCGTTTTATATGTTCCGGAAGCTTGTCCCACACGTCGTGGACGTGATCGCCACACATTTGCAACAGAACAGCCTTCGGTACAAATTGTAGCTGCTCGGCGCTGCAATCGCGAATATCGGAAGGTCTTGATAACAGGACGAACATTTTTCCGCTACTGAGCGATTCGCGGATTCGCGCACCTATAAATAGGCGTCCGATCCAGCCCTCCGGTCAGCAATGTGAAAAAAATGAGATTCGTGCGACAACCGCTGGCGATTCGCGTGACGAACTGCGACGACAGATCACGGTCGATGGCGGGTAACGCGGAGAAGCGTAGGCACGGTACGATGTTACCGGCCACTATACGCGCCATCATTTGCGGCCCCTCGAATTGCGGTAAAACCAACATTCTGATAAGCTTGTTGGAAAGTCCGCACGGTGTGCGTTTCGAGAACGTGTACGTGTACTCAAAGTCGCTCCAGCAACCGAAATATCGATATCTGGAGAATTTATTGACGTCGATTGACGAAATCGGCTACTTTACGTTCTCAAACAACAGTGACGTCATTCCGCCGAGCGATGCGTGTCCAAACTCGATATTCGTCTTCGATGACGTGGCATGCGACAAGCAAGACGCCGTGAGAGAGTACTTTTCAATGGGTAGACATTCGAACATCGATTGTTTTTATCTCTGTCAGACGTACACGAGAATACCTAAACATCTGATACGTGACAACGCGAACCTGCTGATCCTGTTCAAACAGGATGGAACCAATCTGAAACACGTGTACAACGATCACGTGAATACCGACATGTCGTACGATGAATTCAGCGCGCTGTGCAGCGAATGTTGGCAGCGCAAGTACGGATTCGTAGTGATAGACAAGGACAGCCCGCTCAACAATGGTCGATACAGAAAAGGCTTTAACATGTTCGCGATACCGCAAAAGCGGTCAGTCGTCGTCGGTACCTCGTCGAGGTAAAACGTCGGAGAGAGCGTCACTTTACGTATTTCCGCGATGGCTGCGATCGACAAGAGCACGGATATCCGCGAGCGCGAGAAGGTTGCGAAGAAGATTGCGAAAACGAGCGAGTCGATTCGCAAGAAACTTCGCGCTATGAAGACCGGTAAGATCGAGAAAGGACATCGAGTTGGACACGCACTTTAAGCCTCTCATCGAGCCGTTGCAAAAGATCGCCTGACAAATCGATCGCGGTGAAGAAAGAGGAAGCCGGAGAGCGACGCTGAGATCGAAACGTTTTCCGAGGATGCGACGCCGAGAAAGAGAAAATGGTCGGATCACCCGCCGGCACCGCGTAAATCGAGCCAATCGAAACGATCGAAAGCTTCACTGGATGTGCCACCACCGATAACCTCTACACCGATAACCTCATCTCCACCGATATCATCTCCGCCATACGTAACGGCGAGAAAAAGTGCAGCCTACAATAAAGTTCGAATTACCCGCAAACATGCCTTTTTTGACCTCACGGACTGACTCGGAGCTCGCGACGTCTATTCGAAAGGAGTTGGAAACAGCCGGAGGGTCGAGAAGCGTTGCACGATACCTTGGGTCCATTGGGCCAAGAGTACATCGGTGCTCTTATGAACGCCAAACCAAAGAGCGATATAGATACCGTGTACGGCGTTTATCTCGGCAACGATGGAATGATGCTCGGGAATAAACGTTTCAAGGTGGACAGCAGTGGATAACATATATATCGGCGACGTACATTACATTGGCACACCCGGTATTTACGAATTGATCTTTAAAAACAAGCCTGATAAAACATTTACACGGAGGAGGATATGCAAAAGTACAATGAATATACTGTTCGAGACGAGCACTCATAGAGCCAATCACGATCCTCTCGGGCGAGTAAAGTCCAACAGTGGATACAAGTACATGAATATAATCCAGAAGTTGATACCGCCCGCATCCATGAAGAAACGATCCGGAAGAGGATTAATCGCGCCTCGCGCGATGACGCTGACCGACAATAAGATTGATTACGTGCACTGGGATGATCCCAACGAGCTGGTGGATACGATTGCTCGACGCTTCGCGCCACGCTGGCAACAATGCCCACGACAACGAGATCCTGTCGATCATCGAGGAACTTCGCGAAGCTGGTCTTATTATAAATTGAGCCGCGCGGCAACGAGCCGTTCAATCAGCGGTGAAATGCCGATCAACAAATTTGGTATATTCGAGCAGAGCAGAGACGCGTCGAACGCCGTATCGTATCATCAGTGGAGCGGATTAATGAGACATTTCGTGCGCGATAAAGCTCTGTGTCGCACCGCTACGGACTTTGACGCAAAGTCGCGCAAGATTCATCGCGTGGCGCAACCGGAGGCTGACGACGACGCGGTTAATAAACTGTACGTGGAACAGAGCGTTAAGAGTGTGAGAGACGAAGCGGAATTCGAGAAGCATCGTAAAACGCGATTGGAAACTTAATTCGAAACGAATCTGAGACTTCTGAGAGATAGCGTTAAAATTTTGAGAGATCAGTTGGAGGAAATCGAAACGAATCTGATCGCGCTCAAACGAGATACACAATCCATGTTGGACGCGAACCGAGAGGCGCTCGAGGCACATATCTTTCGATCGATGAAACCTGAGTAACGATGGCAAGCGGCAAACGATCCGGGAAAGGTTACAAAAGGCTGTCGAATGACGATGACGACGAAGGGCAACGGGCGATTCAGGAACGATCATCGAGCAGCAGCTATCAACAGACCAACGAACGGGCCAGAAGCGGCTACGAATGGTTTAGAAACAGCTGTGAACGGTTAATGAGTAGAAATAGACGACAAGCCAGCGACGACGACGAAGAGCTGAAAGAACTGAAAAAACGGCTATTGAGCGATGATGAACGGAAATAAATGGCTGATTGAATGTCATTGGTTAAAGAAAGAAAAAAAGTTTGAGATATAATTTTCTTTGCATGTATTATTACACACCGTTAAGAAAACATGACATCGTTGAAATCCGATAAACGTAAAAATATCGAGAAACGACGACTCGTCGAGGAACTGCACGCACCGGCGAGAAGAAATTTTCCCCGAAGACGCGTCATCGTGCGTGGGTACGATGACCTGTGGCAGGCTGACATCGTCGAGATGCGTCCGTACTCGCGTTTCAATAGAGGCTACCACTACATACTTACCGTCATCGATGTGTTGAGCAAATACGCGTGGGCCGCGCCACTCAAGAGTAAAGGCGGAAGCGAGACAGCTGACGTTATCGTTAAGATAATTCGAGACAGCAAGAGATGCCCGAAAAACTTACAAACTGATATGGGGAAGGAATTTTACAATGCCGACGTGGAACGTCTCATGAGAAAACACGGCATCAATCATTATTTTACATATTCGGTGATGAAAGCATCGGTCGTCGAGCGATTCAATCGCACGTTGAAGAACGATATGTGGAAGATGTTTACGCTCAATGGGACTTACAAGTGGGTCGACGCGTTATCGCGACTCGTGTCGGATTACAACGCGCGCAAGCATCGAACGATCGGCGTGCGATCCGTCGACGTTACTCCCGCGATCGCCGAAAGACTCTTGAATACGGTGTACAACGAGATAAAGATCGCGGGTCCGGCAAAGTTCAAAGTAGGCGACCCGGTACGCGTCAGCAAGTACAAGACAATTTTCGAGAAAGGTTACACACCGAATTGGACGACCGAGGTTTTTAAAATTGTTACAGTGCAGCGTACTAATCCCGTTACCTATCTACTCGAAGACTATCAAGGAAAATCTGTCACCGGAGGATTCTATGAGCACGAGCTGCATCGCGCGGTCTATCCGGACGTGTATCTCGTGGAGAAAGTACTTCGCAGGAGAGGTGACGAGGCTTATGTGAAATGGCTGGGATTCGACGGATCGCACAATTCATGGATACACAAGGACAACGTGATTTAATATATAAAGACATTTATTTGTACTGTATAAAAAATATGTAGAACATAAAAACATGTATTACATACAAGTGTAAAATATAAGTATAAAATATAAGTAAAAAATATGTGTAAAACGAAATATGATACATATATATATATATATATATATATAAGTATAAAATATAAAATACATTTAAGAAAAAATATGTAGAAAATAAAATATGAAATACACAAGTATATAATATGAAATATTAAATCATTTTTTTATTATTATCCCATCTAATATAATATCTTTATTAACATCATGTCCAATATGAAACATTATATTTCATACATTGCATACATACATACATACATACATACATACATACATTGCATACATTGCATACATTGCATACATACATACATACATACTTACATTACGTTATACGTTATACGTTATATTACATACATTATACGTTACGTTATACTTTACGTTATACGTTATACATTACGTTATACATTACGTTATACGTTATACATTACATTATACATTACGTTATACATTATATTACATACATACATACATACACACATACATACATACATACATACATACATACATTATATACGGTATACACATTATGTTACAAGGGTATTCGATAATGTCCCCACGGTAACGTATCGGTCGAATCCGGTAACATGTACCGCTTGTCGTCGTACGGACTCAGAGCGATTTTCGTCTCGGACACTGTACGCACTTGGTGCAGTTTTGATCTTATACACCACTGGCGACGAGTCATTTCAATCTCGTCGTTCAGACACCGCGTGTAGTCGTTGAACGTTATAGTACGCGCTACGACGTTACTCTTGACACCTTTTGCTTTCTTAGTGTCTTTTTTACCATCAACTCGCAAGGCGTACATTTTCGCCCTGAGTCCGACGAATTCGGTCATGATCGCGCCGTTATTTTCGTCTTTCATCAAACCCGGCACTTTCTTGTTCTCAAGCGGTATACCGTACGCGTTGTCGACCGGGTAATCGCTCGTATCAAACCTAGCGATATCACGTTTTATGTTATCGTACACATCCTCGCACTCTATATGGTAGATCAAACTGTCAGTGTCGGTGTACATAATTTTACATTTGTCGCTATACAGAGGAGACATGTACTCGTGATGAAATTCATACAAACATATCTTTGATATATCGAGGATACACATGCCTACGTAGATCGGTTTGTTAAATTTCACCTCGAGTTTGCGCATTTCTATTGCAACCAAATTTTCCGAAAAGATACTTCTACTATGGAAATTTGGTTTAGCGATCATTGCCTCCGCGCCGTATCTACCATCCCAATGAGTCAATAATTTTACGTCTACATGATTACGCACATTCTCCATCGTTTTCCCGAAAACCGCGTTATTCATCAGTTTATATAAATTCTTTTCGAAATCGTTTGTCGCGCGCGTTCTAAATCGGGTGTTTAATTCGATGTAATCGCGGAGCCATGGAGATTGAGCGAATTGCAATACGCGATGTATTTTTGTAACTCGAAGGCCATGGCGCGTGCATTGCTGAAGGTTGCGATAGTGTATGACGTAGCGCTTCTTATCGTACACAGTTGCAAGGAGCTTGACCTGCCGCTTGCCTGGCGGCTTATCGCGCGTCGGACAGAACGGTAGGTCAGCGTGCGCGTCGTGTTTATTTTGTGGGTACTCCAGATCGACCTCGAGAATATAACCTGTGGGCGAATTCGTATCGATCGCGCTAAAATCAAAATTCGAAACGTCTTTGATCCATCGAAAATCGGCGTACGGTAGTGGTTGGCACATTGCCCAACCGTACAAGTTGTTTACGTCGAAATACATTAGGTACAACGATGGTTTCGATGGATCGTACGACTGCATGTATTTGTTATTGGCTTGCGCGTATCTGCCTGAACATTGACTCATTCCACCGCGAATACCGCGTTCGATAAACACAACCATATCTATATCGGTTAGCAGTTCGAAATTTACGCTAGTATGTTTTAACATGGCGTCCCATGTGAAACCTGGCAATGTGTAGTAATAAGCGGGGTCTAGTCCGTAACTTTTGATGCAACTGTCACGGAAATTTTCGAAAACGTCGGCCAATAACAAGACATCTGTTTTTAAATACAGATCGCTGTATTCACCCAAGGTTCGAACGGAGAACCGCTGCCATACGTTCACGGCGTGCGCGTAATCACTCTCGGATACAATGTCACCGACCAATGAACTGTAAAATGATTTGCGTGGCGGTAAACGCGTGTCCTGCAACTTGTCCACGCAATCCACGTATTCGTACGGAAAGACACCTTTTCGCGTCAGTAGTTCTAAATCGTGGACTGATAATTCGGAAAATTTTGAACGTACAATTTTTAATTTGTCCTTATCGAGGAAGGATGCCAATTTTTCGAGACTAGTGGTGAGAAATTTTAACGAATCGATGAACCGTAACTTTATATTGTTTCGCGAATCTGATTTGTCGGCGGTGTCTTTAACGTTTTTCGTGAACGAGATATATTTTTCTTTGGTTAACGGCAGTACGTCGATCGAGCCTTCGAACGCGGCAGCTATTTCGTTTATGATAAAATGTGCGTCGTAACCGGATAAATTGTGAAACACTACGGGAATGACATATGAGTCTTTATAATTGAGATTACAGTTTGAATGCGCGGGACCTCTATAGCGGCCGGTCAGATGGCAATGATCGCGTACTCGCTCCTCATCGTCGTTTAGTGTGAACGGTTTATCGCAAATGTGGCAGTGCGTCGCGCTGTGAAATGCATGCCACTGTTCTTTCGAGAGCGTTTCCATGGGGACATTGGCGGATAAAATACCCTTTACGCGATGCGCTATTTCTTTGAGTTCGTTGGCGAACCACGCGACGCAATCCTTATCGCGGCGAAACCGATACGTACATAACGATTCATCGTAAGAGCACTGCACGTAGTATCCTATGCTAAATACCTCGTGGTGTTGATATGCGTACGTCGACGTTCTCTCATCAACGTCCATCTTCTCCAGGGTGCATTCGAGATCGGCGTACACGACGAACGGAAGCCGCTCCTTCCTGTTATAGTTGCGGAAGCTCAGCCATTTGTCGTCCTCGCTCGGTAGTCGGATGGCGCAGTCGTTCATCTCACCGCAGTCTACCGTGTGCGATTGCAACTTGTAGCTCGTGTGGAAATAGTGTAGACATCTGCAAAAAATTTTCAATTTTTTTAATAAAAATATAAAATATCGTAAAATTTGATTTTTAAATGTATACTCACCGATCGCAAAAGTATTTCTTGTGTCCTTTCCTACCCACTTGCGAGCTTACGAGGCGGGACAGGTTCTTTATCCACGCGAAATGTCCCACGTTGTAGTCTCGCGAGTCTTGCACGTACAGCAGATTGACGTGCTTTTCTCTCTTCCAGTCGGTGAGCCGTATCGGTAGAACGGTTAGCGTTTTATGTCCCTCGATGGTGTAGACATTTATCGATACGTCATTGAGTCGTTCAAATGTACTAATTCCTTTCAGAGACATAGGAAACTCAATGTCTTGTACATTTAACACGGTTGTATAATGCGGGTACAAAGATACCCGTTCCGCACATTGCTCGACTGGATACAGCGCGGCGACCACCGACCACGCGAAACACGCATTGTCCGTGGACCGGACGTTAATCACCGCTTTCTTCCTCAATATCTCTTGCGGTAATTCCAGGTGACATCCCGCGCGCATAGGATCATATCTGTTGATATTAATTGTAAGATCGAGGATACGCGATAGCGCCCACCCGCTATCTCGCTCCTGGAACTCTTCGAGTTTCGCCAGTGTGGGTTCGATAACGTGTCGCTCGTACCACTCACGCATATCGGATGTACGAAAGAGAGCATAGTTATTCGTGTTCATACTCTTATTGTCACGTTTATCGCCCGTCACAAACTCACCGTTGAACACGGTGTTCACTTTCACGCTGTTGTGTCTGTTTATAGCGTCTTGCACTTTCTCGAGCACTACACTAGCAGCGTCCACCATAAATTGTCGCGGTTCGATATAGTTTGTGTTAATCACCGCACCAGTCCGTATACGGTTTTCGAACGCGGCATCGATCTCTCGCCAAACGAGTCTTTCCGCGTTATTGCCGCCGCCACTACTGGTGCCCGCGACCACCAAATCACCACCGCTGTGTATAAAAAGTCTGTTTAACTGAATTCTTGCACCCTCGAGTAGTCTGACATTTGACACCAATATATGTCTATCTCCTGGCCAGAGCCGCGGACGCTTGGCGCGACTATGCTCTTCGAGCTGTTCAACAGTTTCCTCGCATCGCTGTGCCCACGTGAAATACTCGCTCAAGGTAGCGACTTGGCGCGACTGCTCCAACAGTTCGCGCGCAATTTTCTTGAGGTTTTCCATGTTTTTGAGTTTTATAGTAATGTTCTTTTTTTACATCACGTCACAAATTTCTACGGAGCACTTGCACGTGACTCTCTCACACGATAAACAAAACCGTTGGCATCCTTGAACGTGATAGTGCATACTCATAAAATGATTAAGATTGAAGTGGGGGGCATCTTTGTAAGTAAGTCGCAAAAGAGCATCATCAATAGCATTGATATCGTCACAATCATCAATTGCGTTATCATCAACAGCGTTTTCAAGATAAATCGTTGGATAATTCCAATTGCATCTATATACCGAAGCCTCCAAGTTGTTTATCACCGCCACTTCGACGTACTTCCCAACACCTGTACGAATCTGAATGTACAGAGTGTCAAAGTCATACTCCTCGATCTTTTCAATAATTTCCATCGCGCAACGGTTATAGTATGCTTCATCGCGCATTTTAAAATAATATGGAATATAACAAACTGTCCATCTACTGCATCTTAACATTCTTAGGTCTTCTTCTTCTTCCTCTTCTTCCTCTTCTTCCTCTATCATATGTTTCCACAAGTGTCTGTACGCTTTACGTCTCAGGTGATAAGGCCAGTCATATAGATGCTCAGTGTTGTTGATAACAACTCCTTGTCTGACTAAGCGTTCACTGGTTCCGCGTATACCAAGTTCACGATCGCGAAGAAACTGCACTGGTGATATTCGTTGCACACACGTTTCTCCTCGCGGATCTTTATTGTCCTTCAAAGCATCGACGATATCTTGTCTACAAGGATGAGCATACTCGACAGAATCATTAAAGTATTCGTAAGAGCGGATTCTTTCCATGTTGCTCGCGTAAAGGCGCGCACTTTATGCCGTTTCTCTCACACTTCTACGGAGCACTTGCACGCGACTCGACCGCACTGTACACACGATCGTTTGTACTCTTGAATGTGATAACGAATACACGTTAACTGATGAGTATCAAAGCGTGTAACATCTTTATAAGTCTCCAGCAAGATATCAAAATTATGACGCTTATTATAACCTTTATAAAACGTTTTTGTATGGCTAGGATCGTTCAAACACGCACAGGTTAAAGATCGCGAGGTGTCCGTCACCACCAATTTGATGCACCTCTCAATACCTGCATCAATGTCAATAAATAAACTCTCTGCGTGTCCACAGTTGATCTTGTCATGTATTGTCCATTTATATATGTCCTTTGCACTGTAAAAGTCGTGATCGTCTTCTATACACTCATTCCGCATTCGTGTATACACTTCGCGTCTCACGCGATAAGGCCACCAAAAAGGAGGCGTAATTGCGTATCTATTGACTTGCGGTTTGCGTATGCGTTCAATGGTTTCCCATATATCACGTTCATGATTGCTACACTGCACCGGTGATGCTCGTTGTACTTCCGGTTCTCTTTGCCGATCCAGCGCGAGCTGCCATAAAATATAAAATATATCGTAAAACTCATCCCTTATGCGTTTGGAGCACTTCCTATAATACTTGTCATGGCTACGTAAATAACGTCTTCTCAGCATATTGCTCACGTACACTTTATATTGTTCGATTCACGGCAATGTTTTTTTCAATGTACACAAATTGGGCACATATTGCATGGAAATATTTGATATACCGGAAGTCTGCAATTAGAGCACGACCGACCTTCTATCGCGTCGTACAGCTCAATCACATGTTTTCGCACAACATACATATATCCGTAATCTGTGTCCGCTATTCTTACCATGCATGATGCACATGCAACAAAACTGCCACCCGTGGTGTAGTAACAATATATCGCGCAAAACTTGGTGAGTCCATTTAGCGAGCAAATTTCTGAGTGCGACACTATTTTTTCAGTGGTTTCAACAAGATCATCTCCTGAAAGATCACTGATGTAGTCACTGTCATCCGACAATGCGTGTTCTTCGTCAGATGATTCGTCTACTATTGCATCGAATTCCATTAACTCTTCATCTATAATTTCCATTAATTCTTCGTCGGGCAACTCATTTACTTCTACTCGTAGGTCTCGTACTATCTCTATTTGCTGCACCTGCTCTTCGTCGGACGATTCGGCTGTCTATTGTCTCTATTTCCATTCGCTCGTCGTCGGACGACTCAGCCAAGTCTATTGTCTCTATTTCCATTTTTGTAGATTCTCATAAAAATCATTTTCTACACCGAACACTGCATACACACATAAAAAACAAACCATCGAGTATCCACTTTACTTTTTTCAAAGCGAACTATACTGACGCGCAGACTTCCAAATCATATACTGTGGCTCTGACGCGCTTCATTCATCGTTATATATTTCATCTATTATTCTTTTCTTTCCTTCTAACTGGAACATCACGTATCGTTTCTTCTTCTTCTTCTATCTACTGCATAGCGTCATCAGAACTATTGTTCTTCATATGCGTTACAGAAAGGTAATATGCCTTGGACGTTGCGTTCTGCTTACGCGCTATTTTGTCCACAACGTCTAGCAGCCTGATCTCGGCACTCGCTTTGTCATACGCGCCGCTATAACCGAATGGATCTATTGCATAGTGTCATCAGATCTATTGTTCATTATATGCGTTACAGAAAGGTAATATCCCTTGGACGGTGAGTTCTGCTTACGCACTTTTTGTCTACAAATTCTAGCAGCCTGATCTCGGCGCTCGCTTTGTAACGCGCGACGCCGTAACCGAATGGCGTCGCGAAATATACCCCGATAAACAATAAAGAGGACACCAGAGGACATCGCGACGTTATAATCGAGCAACGTCGCGAAACTTGTCCTGACACGCAACCCTGATAAACAATTCTTCCTATAAAAAAAAGTGATAAAGAGGACACCAAAAGACATCGCGCCGTTATAACCGAGTGACGCCGCGAAACATGTCCCGACACGTTTACCGAAACCCTCCGATAAACAGGTCTTCGTAGAAAAAAATAATGATCATAACCGCGACACCGCGACGGTTAAATCATTCTCATCGAGACAAACATTTTTTATCACCGATATTTAATCGTGGATATTGTTTACATATTTAATTCGCCTGAACAATGCATTCGCTTCGCATTAAGCGACGTCATAATCGAATGATGCAGTGAAACATGCCCCAACACGTTCGCTCAAAACCTTGATAAACACCTTTTCTCAGAATACGTTCTAGAAGCATTAATCCCCCACCACGTCATAATTTTAAAAAAGAGGTAGGGTGTTGCCGCGTATACGCTCCGTTAATTTTATGCGAACGGTCAGTCTTGTACAAACGGTTGACTTGCCATAACCGAGAGTGAAAAAAATATACTCCGCTGCGGAAAGCAACAGTGGTGGCGCAAGCATGAATTATTACGTGCCGCTTCCCGAAGCTGCAACTCCACCGATTCCCGAAGCTGCTACTCCACCGATTCCCGAAGCTGCTACTCCATCGAATGCGAACAAGTAAGTTTCGTTTTATTTATAGAGTCTCCTATTTTATAATTTTTCCTATTTTATAATTTTTCCAATTTTCTTATTTTAAGACTCATCTTGTTCTTTTTTTCTACAGCACTTCGTTGGAGCGTCGTGCGGTGCGTCTATTCAACAGACGATACGCATTGACACCTACTGCTTACAAATATTTGGAAATTGGGGTCAGCGTCAGTCTGAAGCCTCCACACAAATCCTCCTTTGTCGAATTGATCCTTGGCGACAACCGAGGAAATAAAATCGCGATGTCTTCTTAGACGTGGACGAAGATCATCCATAGACGCACGGATTTCGAGCGACTCGTGCGGTCAGCTGTCGGTCAGTCGCTGACTATTTCGGCTCTTCCATCAGACAACCTATTATTCGAAGTTGTACAAATGCGTGACGATAAACTTATAAAATTGTCGTCGGGCAATACTTCGTTGTACATGAAACCTGCGACTATTATGTTTTTCTTCGAACTCGTACAATGCGTCGAGTTGGTATGCTTCCACCTATATGAGTGTGCGAGAGAGGTAGATAAGAGCCTCAGCGAGTTTGGAAGTCTTCTACGAGCATATCATATTACTGAAAAATGCGACGCCGTGCGTTTCTTGCACAGCCATAACTATCACGATATAACGTCAATTGTAGATTGTGAACTCATAGCGTATGCTATGGATGCAATTATGTATGCTACATCGAAAGAGAAATCTGTTGATGTAGTAGATCTACATGAATAAATGTATACCATATATCTAAAATATCTTTTTTCCTTATTTAATTTTCCTTCCACATCCCCCTCATCTGTTCCTTATTAGAATATTAAAATTTAAATACCGAGCGTATGATGCGCGAACGAAAGAAAGCGAATGGGGTGGGTAGAGAGAACGCGAAGAGATGCGATATCGTAACTCTCAGATTACAATAACTGACCTACTGACCGACTTAACACTGCTTATTGTTAGTCACACATAGTGACCCTCTATACAGAGTCTGGACATACGCGATTATGATTGCAGCTCGGGCATCGTCGGGCGCGGACACGGGCGTCCCCCTACATTAAGGTAAGAGCGAACGCGAACGCAAACGCGAACGCGGGCGGTGGCGGCGGCGCGGCGGCGCGGGCGGCACGGGTGGCGCGGGCGGCGCGGGCGGGCGGAGCGGGCGGCGGCGCGGGCGGCGGCGCGGGCGGCGGCGCGGCACCCCTCCCCCGCGCGCACCCTACGCGGCCCTAACGCGGCACCCCTCCCCCCGTGACGTCATCCCCCTCGCCCTCGGTCCCTCGGTTACCCCCCGCCCCTCACCCCCCCTCATTGCCCCTTGCTCCAGAACCGACATAGTCTTCTTACTAATACGGAATCGCGCATATCAACACCGCTGGAAGGTAAACATTTGGGCAGGAATCGTAGGCGAAAAGATCGTGGGACCGTATTTGTTTCCAAATTATCTCAATGTAAGTGAAACATGTGAGATGTTACCTTCAAATATGTTACAAAGTAACTTTTATGTAAATATGTTGCATGGTCAAAATTATGCATTATTTTTACAAAATGTTTTACCAGAATTACTGGAAGAAGTACCACTACATATCCGTCAAAGGATGTGGTTCATGCAAGATGGATGTCCTGCACATAGCACGAGAAGAGTACGAGATATTTTGAATCAGAGCTTTCCAAACCGTTGGTTAGGACGATACGGTCCTATAAGATGGCCCGCAAGGTAATGCATTGAAATAAATTGTACGTTGCAATATAGCAAAAAATAATGTTCTCGTTACTATTTGCATAGATCGCCCGATTTAACCCCGGTTGATTTTTTCCTGTGGGGATATATGAAAGATGTTACATATATCACCGAACCGCGTAATCCAGAAGAAGTAATTGCAAGAATTCACGCAAGCATAATAAATATCGATGCAGCGATGTTACAACGCATCCGTAATAATATTATTATAAGAGCTACGGCCTGTATCGAAGCAGGTGGCAGAAATTTCGAGCATCTATTATAATAATTGTACAAATTTACATTTTTTTTGTGTTAAAATAAAACAAATTACTTGTTCCTAGAAATTAGTTAACGAGTTATAATTTCTTATTTGTTAATTAAATTAGAAAAAAGTATAATAATTTTTATTGCTCTAATTTTATTAAAATGAAAAAATACAATAATTTACTTTTCTTGTAATGTATGGGATAGACGTATTTATTTATTTAAAAACAGTTGTACAAAGTTAATAATAATGAGATAACAAAACTATCCTTTTGGTTTTTACCGAGAATGTTATTACTGTTAGGGAAAGAAAATAATTATTGCAAAAGACACATATAAATGAAATAAACAATTTAGACAATATTTGCAAAATTTGCTGAAATAACGAGTATCATTTAGAAAGTTTAATTCGCTTGATCGCAAGGCCTTACGCTTTACTTAGGTCACCACATGATCCGCATGTTAACAACGATCAAAAGAGGACAAGCCCTCAGCAAACGAGAGTATCAGCTGTGCTTGTGCCGACTGTCCTCTTGCGTCTCATTAGTACCGAGCTTTCCGCCAAACCGCTAAGTTCGATCAAACTAATTATAGCAAAGAAGTAATAACTTGGATGAAATTATTTCTCTCAGCACTATAAAAAGAACTATTGCTCGCGCGCGTATGCGATTACAACTTATAATTAATTATAAATCTTATTTACTCAATATTTCCTTAATTGTTATTGTACTAATATGAATTGTAGTAATCCCAATATTTCTTTGTAATCTACAATATTAGTGTTAAAATTTTAATGATTTAAAGATTTCTTATTTGTAACGCTTATTTATTAACATAATTGGTAAATTTCTACAATTAGGGCCCCAACGAGAAATCAATCGCCACTTAAATATGTTGTAGGGAAAGTCTTTCTGAGTAATTCTACGCAAGAAAAAAGTGGGGGACGGCATTGGTTTAGAAGATATAGCAAATTGAAATTTCCTTAATCGACAGTTATTTTGAGTATTATGAGATATATATATGAGAGACTAATATACCAAAGTACATGCGTGGACAAAGGAGCGTATTCCACAGGGGTCGGGGGGGGGGGGGGGGGGAGTGGACCTCGCTTTACAACTTACAAAGTACATGCGTGGACAGAGGAGTGTGTTTTTGCCCCTCGAATCCAAAATTGTTGATAAAATTTGGGGGTCGACCTTCCTTCACCTTGCACAGTAAACATAATTCTCGTGTTCTCACAAAAATCATAACGTCACAGTCTTCGACCGACAATCGAGCAATGAAGTCTATCGTCAGTAGTCCTGTGTTATAACAATTAATAGAACAATGAAATTATTTCAGTTTCTATCCATATGTGAAAGGTATTGGGACGGCATTGGTTTAGAAAATATAGCAAGTTGAAATTTCAGAATTTTAATGCTTTTTATTAGATATTATAAACTTATAGGTTAGTGACGCGCTTTATAAGTATGCGCTTTGTAAGTTGAAGCACATACAAACCACATACTTGTAAAGCGCGCCAATAACCTATAGGTTAGTGACGCGCTTTATAAGTATGCGCTTTGTAAGTTGAAGCAAGGTCCACCCTATACAGGGTTGGGAGGGAGGGTGCAGATGGGGGGGGGGGCGACCCCCCCGCAACCCTTGACTTGTGTGGAACGCGCTCCTCTGTCCACGCATGTACTTTGGTATATTAGTGTCTCATATATATATCTCAAATACTCAAAATAACTGTTGATTAAGCAAATTTCAATTTGCTATATCTTCTAAATCAATGCCGTCCCCCACTTTTTTCTTACGTAGAATTACTCAGAAAGACCTCCCCTACAACATATTTAAGTGGCGATTGATTTCTCGTTGGGGCCCTAATTGTAGACATTTACCACATAATTAATTTGAAATCAATATCATGAAATCGCGCGCGGTAACGTATGGAGAACACACACAATCTTTTGTCCACCGCGCCCGTCATGCCAGTGCATGCTGAAGTGCGCGGGCAGTAATACTACCGTACGCGCGACTCATGGACAGATGTCCGTCTAAACCTAGTCTGTAATTGGCTAGCTTTAAACCCTTATATCTCAAAAACTACTATTGAAATAAAAATTTACAAATAACTTTTTTACTTAATTTTTTGAGAACTTTCTTGCTATAATATTTTGAGTCGCGAATTTTGGGACACCCTGTATATTTATGTAATAAATTTGTTTCATATGTATTTCAATGAATAATATATGTGATATGTTTTTAATACCTTCTTCTAATACCACAGTAAAGAAAAATTTACTATACTGAATCCCCATGCATACGTCAAGAAATAGTCTTAATATACAGTGAGACTATTTCTTGACGTCAATAAGCAGTCAAAAATTGTAACGAAAAATCATCATGTTGACTTCTTCTGCCGTGATGTAACTATGACGTCAAAATGACGTCAAAATGATGTAATTTGGTGTGTTCCTTGGGTAGTGTCTCGCGCCAAGTACGCGCGGAGCGAGACAGCCGTGGCTCTATATACGCGACGCGACGAGTTTCGAGTACCCGAGATTTTTAGATCTCGATAACCAGTGAACGGATCGAGTTCTAACTAGGCTTATCGTAAAGCTTGGACCAAATTTATATAAGAAAAGTGTTTTTATTTTTCCGCTACGTGCCTTACGAGCGGAGATATTATGATGCAAAGGATAAAGTGTGTAAGATACGTCATCGTCATCATCGTCCCGGACCATTACTTTTATATTCTCGCCACGGTGCGCCGCGGCGCCACTGTTTCGTGTCACTTTTATTTTCCATTAGAGCAGTGAAGTATCGCCAGCGGTGCACATGTCTTCACTGTCGGTAAAATAGATTTCCTCTAAATAAATCGCGTTTGCGAGAGAAATCGATCGTCATCATCACACGCGTCAAAGTGAGTGAGGTTAACGTGTCATGTCATATTGAGACCGCAGGGAGGATTGATTCGAACAATCCTTTGGGCTTATAAATAAATCGCGTTCGCGAGAGAGAGAGAGATCGCCAGTCTCGAGCGTCTCCATAACAACGAAAGAGACAGCATGTTTATGTGCAGTGACGTGACTGACGTGTATGTATGTCAGTTGGTGCGCGAGGCTGTGTTTACATTTATCGTAATGTTAAACTCCTTACGACGATCGTAACGCTCGACAGCTATCGTTACTTTTAACCTCATTATATGAGTTGACTCAACTTGAACTCGGAAGATTGTGACACTTGTCTAGCGTTACAACAGTATAACCTAACATGTCAGCCTTCTCGACGCGCGAAGAAAAGTGTGTTTATAGTTAGATATATTAACGTAGATATATTGTTTACGACAGCTTCTTTGCTTACGACCACGATTGCAGCGTTACGATTGATCGTAAGCTCATTACGACGATCGTAACGTTCGTCGTGACAGTTATCGTATGAATTATTAAGATGCGTCTACATCTATCGTAACGCTGCAATTGTGGTTGTAAGTAAAGAAGCTCTCGTAAACAATACATATATGTTAATATATCTATAAACACTGCACTTTTCTTTGCAAGTCGAGAAGGCTAACAGATTAGGTTACTGTTGTAACGCTAGAACAAGTGTCGTTATCGTCAGAGTTCAAGTTGCAACTCATCGATGAGGTTACGATAACTGTCACGACGATCACAAACAATTATTATCGATCATTGGATAGTCGGTGAAAATTACATGGTAAGTTTTTAATAAATTACTTAAAAAGTTAGAATACTTTAGTATTGTATTTTCGTACTGTTAAAAAATCGATGTCGACATTATGGCGATTGATGTATCTATAACAAAAAGCGGTAATATCCGTACAAAATTACCTTTTACAAAAAGGTAAAAAGAGGACGCCAAGCACGCGTGGTGTACCTTGAAAAAATCGAAGTAGTTATTTTTGTACCTCGAAAAAATCCAAGTAATATCCTTTCCTTGAAAAAATCGAAGTAATATATTTATTACAAAAAAGAAGAAATAATATCTTTAAATTATGCGCCAATTAAATATATATTATATCAAAAAATAACTATTGTTCTTTTAAAAAATGTATTCCCATTGAAGTGAAAAAATTAATATAAACTGTGAAAAATTTTAGTGAAAAAGCTTGGCGCTGCTAAATTTTAAAATATTTGAAAGCAATAAATAACTAATTTAAAATATTAAATTGATAATTACAATGTGAATGTAGAGACTTTCACACATTAATTTAAAGTACTTTTTCCATTTATAGAAATTGTTTTATTAATATATGTTATTATGTTTAGCAGTGCCAAGTTTTTTTCACTAAAATTTTTCACATTTTATATTAATTTTTTCACTTCAATGGGAATACATTTTTTAAAAGAACAATAGTTATTTTTTGGTATAATATATATTTAATTGGCGCATAATTTAAAGATTATTTCTTTTTTTTTGTAATAAATATATTACTTCGATTTTTTCAAGGTAATGCTATACTCTCTGTAACTTTTACTGCTTTCAACTATTTACCAAGTCCGATAACTTCGGAGGAAGAAGAAGTAAAAGAAAAAATTAAACGTATGCTGCTTGAAATACAAAATTACAAAACGAAGAATTTTACGTAGTAGAGGAAGAAACTTTAGATTTTTACGATACATATGAGGTTCCAAAACCGGAAAGAGTTGATTTATTTGAGGAAGATGATGGTAAAGTATATCTTCCGGAAGAAGTTATCTGCAGCTCTGTTGAGGCAACAATATTAAGTAACTATAAAAGGCAAGCTGTGGAATACTGGAGGAGTGGTAAAATAAGGGGAAGATCACTTGAAGGAGTTAAACGAAGGTTCAAAAAAGTTACATCAATACGACAACTACGACGATGGGAGAACCAAATTAGTGAAGGTGGTAGTAGATTGGAAAAATTAGAAAGAATTTCTGCAGACACATTGAATCGTTTAAATGAAGCACTTGAAAGAGGAATCATTATTCATGATATTGACATCGCACGATGGGCTTCTCGAGCACAAGAAGAGGAAAATGCGGCAGGATTCAAAACCTCAGAAACGTGGGTGAAAAGATTTAAAATTACACATAATATTGTGTCTCGGAAAATAACTAAATTTGTAACAAAAGAATCTTTACTATTAAAAGAAGATTTGGAAAATAAGTGCGACACATTTTTTACTAACGTAAAATATTACATTGGTCGATATGGAGTAGAAAATATTTACAATTCGGATCAGAGTGGATTTCAGTTAGAATTTCACTCCGGTCGTACTTTATCACATAAAGGTGTAAAAAAGGTAGAATCTGTAGTACAATCTATATCAGCAACCACGCATAGTTACACTATACAGCCAACTATTTCCGCTGATGGTAGATTATTGTCGCCTCTTTTTATTACATTGAAAGAAGTTACACGAACGTTTGGTCCGAGAGTGCAAGAAACATTATTCAACGCGCTTAATATTTTTGTTACGGCTTTAAAATCAGGCAAATTAACATCAAATCATGTAAAAACTTGGTTAAAAGATGTATTTCTTCCGAATGTTGGACCAAAATCTGTATTATTATTAGGTTCATGGAGTGGGCATTGTCCTAATACAATTGCAGAAACTAAACCAGATAGTGCAATAGACTTTGTTTTATTAACTATTCCGGCCGGTACAACGGGAAAAATACAACCATTAGATGTATACGGTTTCTGATTGTGGAAAAATTTTATTAGATATTTTTCTGATATGGTTATGTTGTTAGACCTTGCAATAGATCTTCATGTTCGAAATAATATCTTGAAATTGCAGTCATTAACGCACAATCAATTATCGTCGCCTAGGTTTCAAAATTTATTAAAATATGCGTGGTTTAAAAGTGGATATATACAGAATGGGCCGAGTGAATTTCAAACACCAGTCGAATTTTGTTTCAAGAGTAATTTTAAAGTAAAATGCGACATTTGTGGTAAAACTTCCATAATTACTTGTTCTTGGTGCAAAAAATCGCTTTGCATAACACATTTCTTTCATGACCATCATCTTTGCGACGAATATGTGCCATAAATGTAACTTACATATATTATATGTTTATGTACTGATTAATTTAAAAATTCTGCTCTGATTTATTAATACATGAGTCGTCTTACAATCTACAATTTTGTTAATCATTTACTGGCGACGTTTAAAAAAGTTTATTATATTTTATTGTGACTTGATATTATTCGTCTACACATAATATTATTACCCAATATTGTAAAAATAAACACATACAGAAATAAACTTTGTAATTTTTATTTTTAATTTATTACTGTTACTATTTTTATTAATTTTTTTACCATATTTCCTCTACATATGTCCGCATATTGAATAAAATTTGCAGATTGTAAATATCTTCAGTGCCTCCCCAAACATGCTCGTTCGCCTTACGATTCAGCCTTGGATAATACCAAACCCATCGTCTATGTTCAATATTCATAAATCCCCGAATTCTAATATCTCACCGCAATAACCCCCGCTAAAAAAAGATCAACAAATAACATTATGTAAGGTGCTTGCGGTCAGCCGCAGGTTAACTTTGAGATCCGCTGGCCTCAGGGGTGTCAGGGGTATCAGGATAGGAAGCGGTGTCCGGGAAGTGAACAGACCCTCGGTTAACAGAACAAAGACTCTTTATTCGCGCTCTCGTACAGAGATGTTACCGCGACTGTGGTCGGTGACGAAAGTGCCGTTGCTACCGGTACGCACTTCGGATTCGCGCGCCACGATATATATTACGAATCAGCCAATGGCCGCTCAGGGCGTCGCTGGTGTTGTTACGCGAAGCGCTGGTGTCAATCGGGCGCGAGACGCGCAAGCGCGGAGCGCCGCGGTGGCGTTGCATTCGCTAACGTGGGAAGCGCGGGAGATTTAAATGCTGGACGCGACCCACTCTTACGTTTACAGTATACTATTGGTAGTTGTATCCTTTAACTTTTTTCGAGTTTAACAGAATATCTGCAATATGAATAATAATAACAATATTTGAACTAGAATGTTAGGCTATTTCAGAGAGTCGTAATTGTACTTTTCTTGTTATGTTTTATATAGTTGCGATAATTTAGTTATATATATCCTTTTGATATTTAATTCTCTTTTACATGTATTCTTAATCAATCGTTGCTCCTTTTCCTTAATTTTTTCTTATAGACAATTTTTCTTAATTTTTGCTTATAGACATTATACAGATTAGCAGATATTAAAGGAGGAAGGATCACTCCGAGAGAGTACTTCCTATTACTCTATCGTTAGTTTCAGGATTGATGGCAGATTCCCTGTCAAACAACTTTGCCTTTGTGGATTGTTCTGCAGGTAGGTCGAAACGGTATACATAATAGATTTAAAAGATGACTGTGAAAGAGTTGTACAATAAGAATAAGGAGTTCTCTTGTATTAGAATATTGGTAGGTTTTTATATACATTTAAAAAAAACGTGTCTCAACTGTTAAAATTCATTATTTATCCTTTTTCAGAGTCAACCGCCAGGCCTGCGAAACGGAGTCCTACACCTTAAGCGAATATCTAGCAAACGCCGTGAACAATTTACAGTTATTTGAAGTAGTAGTCAATGCTTTAGTTTTCCAATTTGTATCTACAAACAAGGATCTTCAAGCCACGGATCGCGTACTACCTTATTACGATAAGTTGAACTCCTGTGTGGTTGGGACAATTATTTCTTCAGAGGGACATTGACAATATATAAATAGAACTTTGTGATATAAAACAGTGCGGTGTCGCAATTCATATCTGTCCGTTGGAGTATCTGGATCAGCCATCCACGACCAAAGATATAGACCATGCCTGGAGCAACAAATAGTAAGGATATTTCGGATAACGTTAATTTATATTCCTATCGGGCACAAGCATGATGATTCGTCGATTTCTTTTTTTAATGAGTAATTTTACCTAAAAATTTTTTTTATCGCATTTAATATTGAAAGCACGGTGAGGATATGATGTCGCGATTATAGTTAACGACGATCGCAAACTCGTTAATAATATATTTTTCTGTTTAGTTTAAAGTTTTTTGTTTACCCGATAAATTTGTTTACTTGGTAGTCAAAAGTAAAACTTTAAAATTAATTACAGAAACAGGCGAATATTGAAAGTAAACAAGATCCAGAAAGCAATCTGAATATCCACAACTGGTGGTCTCCAAAAAAATTGTAATGGCATATTATGACCTCGTGCTGTCATCTTCTAATGACGAAGATATTATTGAACAACTTAACAGAAAAGAAAAATTATTTTGAAGATTTAGATGAGCTAAAAATTAAAATTTTGATTCCAACTGAGTAAAAGGTCAGTGTTAATGGTATTAGAAAATATCAGGGAAGAATTATAATTCTTGACTAACAAGTAAGTTTTCTGAAATTATTTTATTAGTATTTATAAACACAAAAATATAAATTTAAAAGTTACAGTAACAAAGTATTTTTTTCAGAAACAAAGGAGTGTCACCTATGGAACAGCTATTACTGACGCTTCGTATGTATGTACGCTACGGGATCGTTTCTAATAACAATGGGTGATTTTTGTGTTGTTAGTACAACCTCTGCTCACTATATTATACATATAGTTACTTTGGATTGTGGAATTATGTTTACTTATATTTGAAACTTCAGAAGTTTTATATAAGTTTGCACTTGTTTCTGTAAAAAAAATAACAAATACTATACATATATATATTAAAAACTATTAAATATTGTATAAAGTTTTCAAATAAATCACAAATACATATATTAGAAAATATAAGATAATAAGGCACTAGAGCCAACGCGCGGTAATTGGTGCGCAAAAAAATTATTTAATCAAAAATAATTTACAAGTACGTACGTTTCGACTCAATCTTCGAGTCCTCTTCAGCGCATAAATTAAATAAATACACAAATATAAAAAAACTCACAACTTCGCATAATGCCATAGTCAAAAATGAGATGTAAACCGTAGTCATAAGTGTTCAAAAAAACTGTCAATCAAATTCTGCACATTCTCGCAGTTCAATTAAAAAGTAAAACGCGGTCCTATATAAGCGCAGTCCTGAATGTTACAAAGGTGCAAACGCATTGTGTCTCACACTCTGAGAGCATCGAAAATCTTCTGTCAACGATGAAAGGGATGTTCGACCTCCGTCAATCAAAAATGGAATTACGCAAAAAGTTCGAGCAAAGAGTGTGGCAGTTGAGCGAATCGTTTAGCGACTACTACCATGAGAAGGTAATTTTGGCGAATTGTGTACCGATCGAGGATGAAGAAATAATCGATTACGTCATTGATGGAATAGTGGATCGCAATCTGCAGGACCAAGCGCGCATGATGCGATTCGACTCACTTGCGGCCTTACAGGAAGCGTTCAAGAAAGTGACGCTGTGTTCGAAGAAGTCCGCTGATTCCGAGTCAAGAAATCAGCCGATTAAAAATAAAAATGAGAAAAAAGGAGAAAAACAGCCGACAAAGGGGAATTCAACATCGATCAAAGGAAGTTCGATGTCGCCGAGAGAGAAGTCGTCGTCGCGTCGAAAAGTAGTTAAGTGCTATAACTGCCACGAAACCGGAAATCTAGCGCCAGCGTGTCCACAACCGAAGAAAACGAAAGGTGCGTGTTACCGCTGCGGTTCGACCAGCCATGTGCGGAAGGACTGTCCTGAAGAAGAATCGAAGTCCGCGCCGGCGAAGGAGACAAATCTGATCGAGCCATACAAGTCAGCGATCCGTATTACGTGCAGATAAAGTTTCCGGTCCCAGGCGGGGACAACGGTGGTAAAAATCACTTGATAAGCGCAGTAGTCGATTCGGGATCGCCGGTAAGCCTTATTAAGTGCGAGTACGTACCGGAAAATTTGCGTGGGCCGGTACCGCCTAACGGCGATAACTTTTGCGGGATGAATAAATCTCGCGTATGCGTATTAGGCACCTTCACGAAAACGGTCGAAGTCGAAGGAATAGAAATAAAATTGTGTTTTCTCGTGGTTCCGAATAAAACGATGTCGTGCGCGGTGCTGCTTGGGCGTGATTTTTCGCGGAGTCCGTTGATAAAGGTCAAGTTAGGCGAAACTATAAAGATTACGAGGGGTTCTGATTCTCCGAGCGAGATTGTCACTCAGACTATGCAAATAGAGTATCTTGAAAGTCCGTTTAAAGTTAATGAGGAGTTAAACATTAATCCGGATATTGATACGACCGTCGCGAAAAGAGTTAAAAAGGTTTACGACGAGGAGTATGTTACTAAGTGGGGCTCTGATACGAAAGAACCGGAGCCGGAAATGAAAATTACACTGAAAAATGAGCAACCGATTACATTTCGGCCGAGACGACTAACATTCGTCGATAAAGAAAAGTTACGAGTAATTCTCGACGATCTATTAGAGTCCGGTATAATTAGGCCGAGTAAATCGCCGGACGCCAGTCCGATCGTTTTAGTCCGGAAATAGAATAGTGAATTGCGACTGTGCGTTGACTTTCGCGAGCTAAATAAAATCACGGTGAAAGATAATTTCCCGACCCCGTTAATAGATGATCATATCGACCAATTGAAAGACAAACGATATTTCAGTAGTTTAGATCTGAAAAACGGATTTTATCACGTAAAAATGTCCGAGTGCTCAATTAAGTATACGTCGTTCGTGACACCGCTCGGGCAATTTGAATTTCTACGGATGCCGTTTGGGTTGACCAATGCTCCGCGGGTATTTCAGAGGTTCGTTAATGATACTTTCGAAAAACTTATCAGGGGAAATAAAGTTTTGTTGTATATTGACGACTTTTTGATCGCGACTGACAATATCGACGAGCATCTGAGTATTTTAAAAGAGGTATTTGAAATAGCGATACAATAT
Organism: Leptothorax acervorum; assembly: GCA_035220615.1. Taxonomy (NCBI): domain Eukaryota; kingdom Metazoa; phylum Arthropoda; class Insecta; order Hymenoptera; family Formicidae; genus Leptothorax; species Leptothorax acervorum. The sequence continues at coordinate 47,092 of JASTWQ010000230.1, read as the reverse complement.
CGATTGCGGTTCAGACTCGATAAGTGTTTTTTTGTACGAACAGAGATCACATATCTCGAATACTTGATTGACCAGTGCGGCATCCGCCCGAGTACGCAGAACGTCGAATCTGTTGTTAACTATCCGGTTCCGCGAAACACGAAAGAGGTGCATAGATTTGTCAGTCTAGCTAGTTATTTCCGTTGGTTTATCCCGAATTTTTCGGTATTGGCTAAGCCATTATACGATCTGATAAAGAAAAACGTTCCGTTCAAGTTTGGATCGGAGGAAAATCAAGTAGTCGAAACGTTAAAGCGATTGTTGTCATCTCAGCCGATATTAGCGATCTATTCTCCGAAACTCGAGACTGAGTTGCATTGCGACGCAAGCGCAAGCGGTTTTGGCGCAATTCTGTTGCAGAGACAGAGCGATAAGATCTTTCGGCCGGTATTTTATTTTAGTAAACGAACGACGGCGGTTGAGTCGAAATACCACAGCTTTGAGCTGGAGTGCCTCGCTGCAGTTTACGCGATCAAGCGGTTTCATATCTATCTTGCCGGTATACCGTTTAAAATTGTAACCGATTGCGATAGTTTTCGTCTCACATTAAGTAGACAGACTGTCAACCCTCGAATTTATCGTTGGGCGATGTTCTTAGAACAGTACACGTACGAGATTGTACATCGACCCGGAACGCGTATGGGTCACGTCGACGCGCTAAGTCGTTGCCATAGTATCCTCGTCCTGGAGGCTAATTCATTCGAGCAAACATTGTCAATCCAACAGGATAGAGATGAAGCTATTTTAAAAATCCGCAAAAAACTAGAGACCTTGGAAGATAAATTCTATGAGTTACGAGACGGTCTCGTTTATCGTAAGGATAAGAATAAGAAACTTTTGTTTTATGTACCTTTGGCAATGGAGAGCAATGTGATCCGTACCTGTCACGATGACGTTGGTCACGTCGGAGTCGATAAAGTCGTCGATAATATTTGTAAAGTGTACTGGTTTCCGCGACTGAGAGAAAAAGTGAAGGACTATATTTCGAATTGTTCACGCTGCATAGAATTTTCTCCCTCAAGCGGTAAGAGGGAAGGTCAACTTCATAGTATACCAAAGGAAAAATTACCGTTCCAAACTGTTCATATTGATCATTGCGGTCCATTCGAGAACACCGGTCGCGGATACAAGTTCATTCTGTCAGTTGTCGATGCGTTTACGAAGTTTATAAAATTGTATGCGTGGGGCGATTATGTCATGATTCGTAATGTAGATACGTCGGCAGGTTGTAATAAAAAGCTTATACCAAAGTATAAGGGGCCCTACGTGATAAAGAAAGTATTAGCCTCCAATCGCTACGTGATAAGTGACATAGAGGGATTTCAGGTTACTCAGTTGCCCTATAACGGTGTGATCGCTGTCGATCAAATGAAGCCTTATATTCGCGAGCGTTAAATATCAATTGCGATTTGAGTCTGTGTAGTATGTAAGGTATTAGTGTTAATTTCTCTTTGAGTTAGTAATTTTAAGCTAATTGTCTACTTTAGGTATGACCGGGACGGCCATAAAGTCAGGCTGGCCGACTGTAGGCAATTTATTTCGAAGCTAAGATAGCGAGCGAGCGAAGCGAGCAAGCGACAAACAAAAACTCTAAAATCAACGAGACTATAAATCTCGTTACCACGCGACGACCGATTAGTTGATATCGGGACGACCGAGAGTGTGAATCGGCTCGTCCTAAGTGGTGCTAATAAATATTTCCTTTTTCTACAAGTTGTAACGAGTCCTTGTTCTCATAATTGTAACGAGCTTGAAATAATTTCACCCTCCCACATAAGGTGTTTTATAATTTCTCCTACACGGTCCATAAGTATATACGATCTAAATTCACAAGGTCCACTACCTAATATTAAGATTGCATTTTAACAGAATTTTATATATTTTTGTAATTCTGTATGCAAATATGTATATTTTAGTGTTTAATTTGCGTTGACTAAACAAAAGTTTTTAATATTAAAATTATGATTTAAGTATTAATTTAGAAATATAAAATATTGGAATAAAAAATCATCCAATTACAAAAATAAAATTGATAACAAATATATGTTACAAAGAAGTATAAAGTAAAAACATTTACCTGTCTTATAAAGTTGCATCTTTTTGTCTGCAAAAAAAAACTTTGTTTTTTTTTCTTTAAATTGTTTCAACAACTGTTTAAGACTTCTGAACTTCGAAATTTAATTGAAGATATAGGTAAATAATTGTTCTATTATTTTCCAAGTTTTATCTTTGTCATTAAAGGTTATAGCATCGGATCTCTTATTTTCTATTATATTTTTATATCGAAACACCAAATCTAATTAAAATGACGGTAATACTGAAGGAGAGCTCACTCTTCACCGATTTCGCTAAATTTAGGCTTAATCGACGCGTTTTTGCACAAAACGACCGAATCTGGCAGAAAAAAGTGTCGCTCTGCCTTGCGAAGCGAGATATTAACAGTTAAAGTTGACGACTATCAGGTTATGAAACCTGTCATACCGACGCGATATAGCGACCACGAACATGCCCCGGGGCCACATGCGCATACTCTGTCAGCTCTGTGACCACATGCGCATGCTCAGTGGCCGCAAGCGCATGCAAAAGTGCGCGAATTTGAAACGTATGTATACTTTTAACGATAAATGAATATAATTATTATGTATTAAATCTTCGCCTTACTAAAGAGATGTGTCTACCATATACTAAAAATATTAATACTGAAAAGATTAGCGAGGCCCCGTACGCAAGGTAGGACGTTCCATTCACGACGTGTAGAAATTATATATTTATTAAATCTTCGCCTTACTAAATAGATGAGTCTACAATACTGTTCAAAATACAGCGCGCTTGGAAAATCTTCCCGGCTAGCGACAGCGACGGCGGCGAGCCGTGCGCGGCGAGGGGGGCCAAGCGCGATCGTCTTTTCGGTTGCCGGTCCGCGGTTGCGAGCCCGGTAGCAACGCGAAGAATTGCGTAGTCGAACTCAGATCTCGGTAGCGACAACACGCGACATTGACCTTCGATAATTCTTTGTTCTGTCGTGTTCTATTATAGAACCTTCGATAGCTCAGTTTGTCATCGGGTTTAATACTTGGCCTTTGTGCATCTCTGCTTTGAAGATAATTCGTTTAATTCCGTAACATTCGAGAGTTAATATTTGCGAGAAACTGAGAATCATTACACAAGCGAATAATGCGCTTGCCGGTCAACGTGAACGCACGCTAGGTCGCCGGGTACTCGACGACGCGTGGTGCGACTATCCTTCACATCTACCTTGCTGCTATTACTACCTATCATCGAGGAACAGAGACGACGCCGCCCACAGGCTGTTTTCCTTCGACGCTGCCCTGCGTGATCTTCGGTGTGAGCCCGACGAGGAGACTCAGCATCCAGGGACAGCATACTCGTTTTCGGCAACAGAGCTGCGAAAGCTAAGTTATACCAATCTCTATCCGAATTAACGGATTAAGCGTGTACCACGCAGTTTCGTGCTCATTCGAGTACACCCCCTCTTCGAGGCAATAGATTTCTTTCCCGCCAACCGCGTCATTAATTGCATTGATACCACCGGGCGTGCTGTAACGAACGCTAAATACTATTACGCAAGTGACAGTGTTCCTTTCGTGTGCTAGAATTCGGAAGTTCATAATAATAAGCACGGATCAGCGGTCTTTCTCGGCCCGACATTCCGCTGCTATTTACGTGTACCGTCCGCGGCATTCTTTCGGCTCAGTATATTCCCCTCGCCGCGTCTCTATTTCTTTCTGTGTTTACAATCGTTTCGTATACGCGTATTGCGTCAAGTGCTCTCCTTTCATTATAATCAAGCGGCTAGAGTTTCTCAGCGTGTATTAAGTAACTTCGCGTGTATCTCTCTCTCTCTCTCTGTAACGGGGTTTTCGTAACATATTCATGTTCAACAAGTGGACACGTTGACTCGATTACTTTTCTATACTAGTGATGTATCTACAGTTAAATCAGATTGATTCGCTTGCGTGTTTATCGGGTAATGACAACGACGACGTGTCATCTCAGTAACATTCCTCAGACCAATTATCAGATTAATAAGTTCCTCGCGTTTCTCTTTGCATCTCTTAGTTTCTATCGGTTACTTCCGTAACCCCACACATCATTTCCGTTTCGCCGTGCATACGTTACCGAAAGTTCTACGATTTTCTATCGGCACTTAAAGTATCGCTACTATTTGTTGACGTCTATTATCTATTTTATGCGATCTATCCGTCGCCCTAGCGACTTGCGACAACAATCTTGCATTACATGCTTATATTATTTTCTTTATTATTAAGAATACTGTTTTATATTTTGTGTCTTATCTCTATCTTCTTTAATTCATTGTATTATGATTCTATATTCAGTGCATTTAATGTGTGATCAGATTACTGTATTCGAACGACTTGTCAGCATAAAGACTATTCTGTGTATACTGGTTTCAAATATATTAGTTTTCCTTTTCATCCAATGAGCTGTCGTCACTCTCTGAGATAACTAAAGCCCTGACACCCGGTCGACCGTTTTTGAAATCCGAACCGTACAATTATTTTCATACGTTTTTAAACAAATACATATACTAAAAATAGATACAGAAATATTAGCAAGACCCCTACGCAAGGTAGGGCGTTGCCCCTCTCTCTACAATTACCTTTCCTGCCAGCCAGCGCCTGTTTCACGACATTTCTTTCTACCAGATTAAGTCTTGTTTTCGTAATAGATGTTGCTTTTGCAATAGAAAAGTGTTATATCAAAGTCGGGGGGGGGGGGGGCTTCGCCCCCCGAACCCCCTTGGCCGGGGGCTTTGCCTCCTGGACCCCCTCTCGGGGGGCTCCACCCCTATACCCCCGCCGAGGGGCTTTGCCCCCCTCGACCCCCCATTGGGAGTTTTGCTTACACGTACTACATGCTAAGTTGTAAAGCGTGGTCCAGGTGAAGCTCCCAATGGGGGGTCCATGGGGGCGAAGCCCCCCGGCGGGGTAGGGGGGGCGAAGCCCCCCGAAAAGGAGTCAGGAGGCGAAGCCCCCTCGACTTCGATATAACACTTTTCTATTGCAAAAGCAACATCTATTATGAAAACAAGACTTAATCTGGTAGAAAAAAATGTAGTGAAACAGGCGCTGGCAGGAAGTGTGGTAGTGGAGAGAGAGGCAACGCCCTACCTTGCGTAGGGGTCTTGCTAATTTTTTCTGTATCTATTTTTAGTATATTGTAGACTCATCTATTTAATAAGGCGAAGATTTAATAAATATATAAATTCTACACGTCAAGTGAATAGAACGTCCTACCTTGCGTACGGAGCCTCGCTAATCTTTTCAGTACTAATATTTTTAGTATATGGTAGACTCATCTCTTTAGTAAGGCGAAGATTTAATGCATAATACTTATATTCATTTTTCATTAAAATTTAAGCGATACATTATAAGTATACATACGTTTCAAATTTGCGCACTTTTGCATGCGCGTACGGCCACTGAGCATGCGCATGTGGCCACAGAGCATGCGCATATGCCCCCGCGGAGCATGTTCATGTCGCAACCAGTCGCTATATCTCGTCGGTATGACAGGTTTCATAACCTAATAGTCGTCAACTTTAACTGTTAATATCTCGCTTCGCGGAGCAGAGCGACACTTTTTTCTGCCAGATTCGGTCGTTTTGTGCAAAAACGCGTAGATTTATAACGAAATCGGTGAGAAGTGAGCTCTCCTTCAGTATTACTAAAATGACTTTCTCAGCTTCTGTAAAATTTACAGCACGTTTGCGTATCTGCTTGCTTTCTTCGTTCATTTTTAACTTAATAATAATACTAATAATTAATAATCTTCGCAATATAATTTGTACTTCGATCACAGACCGTTGTGGTTAGAACCACAGACATCTAGAACCAATATTGAACCAATCACGTTCTATGTTTAGTATGTTCTCTGAGTTATAACATATAAGTTATAGGTTTAGCTAAACGTTCACAATGTAACGTTGGTAGAAACCTATCGCTGCCTATCAGTACTATACCGAAGTTTAAAACTAAACGAAAGTACTTCATTGAAGCCGGACAACTTCGACTTATGACAAATTTTTGAAGTAAAACTTCTTAGGGCACGGGGGGTGATTCGAACCTGAAGCGTCACGGAAGTCGCGTTACGGAAGTCGCGTTATGGAAGTCCGTCACGAAAAGTCGAACCTTCTACGGGAGTGATTCGGAGCGTCGCGTTACGCGTTTGCGTTATGGAAGTCCGTCACGAAAAGTCGAACCTTCTACGGGAGTGATTCGGAGCGTCGCGTTACGCGTTCGCGTTACGGAAGTCCGTCACGAAAAGTCGAATTTTCTACGGGAGTGATTCGGAGCGTCGCATTACGCGTTCGCGTTATGGAAGTCCGTCACGAAAAGTCGAAACTTATACGGGAGTGATTCGGAGCGTCGCGTTACGCGTTTGCGTTATGAAAGTCCGTCACGAAAAGTCGAATCTTCTACGGGAGTGATTCGGAGCGTCGCATTACGCGTTTGCGTCATGGAAGTCAGTCACGAAAAATAGAAACTTATACGGCAGTGATTCCGAGCGTCGCGTTACGCGTTCGCGTTATGGAAGTCCGTCACGAAAAGTCGAACATTCTACGGGAGTGATTCGGAGCGTCGCGTTACGCGTTCGCGTTATGGAAGTCCGTCACGAAAAGTCGAACCTTCTACTGGAGTGATTCGGAGCGTTGCGTTACGCGTTCGCGTTATGGAAGTCCGTCACAAAAAGTCGAAACTTATACGGGAGTGATCCGGAGCGTCGCGTTACGCGTTCGCGTTATGAAAGTCCGTCGCAAAAAGTCGAAACTTATACGGGAGTGATCCGGAGCGTCGCGTTACGCGTTCGCTTATGAAAGTCCGTCGCGAAAAGTCGAAAACTTCCATGGGCGTGATTTGGCGAGAGAGCGTTACGTTACTTCACAAGTTAAATTTTAATTATAAATTACAGGCTATGCAATTCACAAATAAATAAAAAAATATACGTGTGGCCTCCACGCGCGGCAGAAGTGAAATTTTTTAGCTGTGAGGAATAGGATAGTATCTCGTTTATAGTATCTGAATTAATGCCTGTGTAATTCAGAAATCAAATTTTAATTATAAATTAAAGCTGATGCAATTCAAAAATAAAAATTGAATCGTGTATTGAAACCTGTATAACTCACAAATCAAATTTTAATTATAAAAGTGAAGTTTCAGGTTATGAGAAAAATTTGCCCATATATAATTATATATGGGCCAACTGTTGCCAACTGTTACATTTATATACATATAATTATATATAGACAAATTTTTCTCATAACCTGAAACTTCACTTTTATAATTAAAATTTGATTTTCCTGGCGAAAATTATATGTTTATTGAAAGTTTATAAGAAGTTTGCTTAAGTGTTGAGTAGATGTTTCATTTGAGCTTTAAAACATTTATTAAATTGTTTATGAGATGTAAATTTAAACATGAAATTGTTTATGAGATGTTCACGGCTATGTTTGATAGATGTTCGGAAAGTGTTGTGTGATGTTTTTGGAGTGTTGCAAATGTTCACGAAGTGTTTTAAGCAGCAGTTTGCGAACGCGTCAAAATGACGTCAAATATACAAAATTATAATTAAGTAAGAAACAAGATTTGTTATAAAATACATACGTTTTATGTTTATTTAATTATTATTATTAGTCTTCAAAAATAAAGGTAACTAAAATAAGATTACATTAACGTTACATCAATCCAAAAGTGTACCACATTTTATTAGAAAAGTGGACTTCACAATACAACTGATACAAGTTGTGCAGTTCCGTCATTTATATCGTTCTTACATAGCACCGTTTGTTGTATTTTAAATACGAGAAACGGGTTTCATCGGATTCCATCTATCGGATGATTCGACACTTACATACTGTCTTCTTACGTTTGATGATGTTTTTAAAAGAGATCTCCATGTTGTGGAGATGTTTATTAGATGCTTATGAAAAGAACGTTTGAGAGATGTTGGGATATTGTTTTGATGCACGCTGAAATCAATGTTACATGACTGTTTTTAAAGCGTTTCTTATGAAGTGTTTAAATGGCGTTTAATACCATAGTCTCAAACGTTTCCATTATAGTTTTCTAAGTATTTATAAAATGTTATTGCAGCAGAGGATTAACCAGGTGTTTGCAACGTGCTTCCAAACAGTGTAACCATCAATAAAACTCTTCATAAATAGTGTAACCATTGATATAACTCTTCATAAACAAATATAAACACAATCTCTCACTAACAATTTTCGCCAGGGTTGTGAGTTATATAGGTTTCAATTTATTACAGGCTTTAATTTATAATTAAAATTTGATTTCTGAATTACATAGGCATTAATTCAGATATCTATAAACGAGATACTATCCTATTCCTCACAGCTAAGAAGTTTCACTTCTGCCGCGCGTGGAGGCCACACGTATATTTTTTTTTACGAATCGTTTGTTAGTCGTTTGATATTGATTGTTAGATTAATTAAAACATTTGTTAGTTAATAGTTTTTACGTAAACACGAAAATAATTTTTAGTGTTAATTTAGCCCGTAAATATTGAATTCTTTATAGTTTTTGTTTCAAAACGGGGTCAATTGATGCGGAATCGTTTGTTAGTCCCAAATAAACTAATTAAAACGTTTGTTAGTTCACGGTTTCGCTTAAAAAAGCGAAAAACTGTATATCGTTTAGCTGCCGGAGAGTGGGGGTGAGACGTAGAATATGTGGTGGTTTCCGTACGCATTTGTCCGAATTGTAATAATTAAGATCAGAGTGAAATGCAGGGTCTACAATGCGAGTCTCAGAGTCGCAAGGACAGTCGTAACAGTCCTTTTTTCCGGTCGTATTCGTAGTTGCTCGAGTTGGTTCCTGCCCGTCTACAATCAGTCATATGTCGGAGTCGGATGTCGGAACGTAACCGATGGACCAATGAGGGAATTTCTTTTTTGCAAAAAAATTTTCTTTATTGGAAAGCTATTTGTATGTATAAAAAATTATGTTAAAGTACATTAAGAAAATGTAAATACATATATGCATACAAAGTAGCTTTGCTCAAGCTTGTCTAATTTAAAAACGTACAATTTTTAAAATCGACCCAACTGGCCATGTTAAATAATAAGATGTTATCTAGAATATAGAATTTATTGCAAAAAATATTACCTCAGCCAGGGTTTGAACCTGGAACCTCCCGCTTTCCGTGCAGGCGTCGTCCCAATTCGACCACTGAGGCATGTGGTAATAATTATCGCAATAACAAACTAATAAACACATTATCTGCGCGCCGACTTAGTTTGTCAGACTTTTCAACGCAGCTCCTACTGGAATATTAAGAATCCCCTCCCACCCCTGTCGATCCAACATTAACTGTGTGCCGACTTGGTTTGTCAGATTTTCACACAGCTCCTGTTGGATACCCTCCCTCCCTCTTAACACCATTCTTCAGGTCAGGTGTGAAATAAAACAAATTAAGAACTTCTCGTTGCCAGCCAATAATTAAAAACGTATAATTTTTAAAAACGACCCAACTGGCCATGCTAAATAATAACATGTTACCTAGAATATATAATTTATTGCGAAAAATATTACCTCAGCCAGGGTTTGAACCTGGAACCTCCCGCTTTCCGTGCAGGCGTCGTCCCAACGTTATTGGCTGGCAACGAGAAATTACAGCAACAATAATTTATTTTACCAGAATACTACACAATAATTATTAAAATATATAATATATTTATATATTCTAATAATTATTGTGTAGTATTCTGGTAAAGTAAATTATTGTTACTGTACTGTATAATTTGACCATTAATTTCCTTTTCTGTTTTGAATTGCCGAGATTTTACGTAATGAATGTTATGCTCTAATTTTTATTATCGGAAAATTTCTATAGGCCTAGACTTTTGGCGCTCTACGGCAAGTCTGTCGGTCTTTTAAGCCTGTAAGTGACCACGCTATTACTTTTTTATCTTCTACAGTTCAACAAAATTGCAATTTACACTGTTCTTCATAACTTTATAAATTTCTCAATAAGAGAAATTTGAGCATAACATTCATTACGTAAAATCTCGGCAATTTCAAAACAGAAAAGGAAATTAATGGTCAAATTATACAGTACAGTAACAATTTACTTTACAGGAATATTACACAATAATGATTAAAATGTAATATTTAAAACAAAAATATGATTTATATAATTTTGATTATATATTTAACATTATACATATATTATGTCATTCATACTACACATATATTCTTCCTACAAGAGATTTACGAAGAAATCGATGTGCCGTGCCACTTGGTCGAGCCAGAGACGCGAGCACAGCACGGCATCTCAGACATTAAAGTTATATAAAAAATAGAATCCATCGTTTCTTTATCTTTATAAAATAAAAAATATGTGTAATGTGTATCTTCAGAATAAAGTATAGAATAAAATAGCATTATTTAAAAAAATTTTTTAATGTATTTTTTAATAAAAAGTTAATTAAACATTTTAATTGCTTCTAACAATTGGAATTTGCAATTTTTTGTAACGAACTATTATTTTCAAAAAGATTGTCTTCTTAGCTTTAAATTGCTTTTTTAAGGATTTCACGACAAATATAACCAGAGATTAATTTTTGAAGTTGATTTCTTCATTTTTCACGAAAATTGTATTGCTTATAACATTTGCAAAAAAAGAAAAAACATTTTCTACGAACAAAAAATACGTATCTGCTTATTTTATGTATATTTCATGTAAATAAAGTTTCACAATCAATTTAAAAAATACCAAGTCATTTCTCGTCCGATTTGACGTGGAATTGCCCATATGCATAATCTATATATATAAAAAGACAAATGTCCTGACTCACTCATCAACGCCCAGCCCAAACTCCTGAACCTAGAAACATGAAATTCGAGGGGTGTATTCCTCTCATGACGTAAGCACTCTCTAAGAAGGGATTTTTAGAAATTCGACCCGTAAGGGGGTGAAAATGGGTAAAATGTGTTTTCAGAAATTCATTAATATTTCTTAGGCCCGATGAGATATCGACTTGATCTTTGCTTACAAAGATCACCCATACAAATGCTTAAAAACATAAATCAGGATTTTGCCCTAATCAACCTCTAAAGAGGCAAATCTAGATTCAGGGGTGATTTATAGAATTCTTCGTATCTCCTGTAAATTAATTCCTATGTATTTTTCTTACGGTTCTTATACTTAGCCCAACAATTACTTTTAAACAAATAACATTTGCTTTTTTATTTCACAATAAATTTATTAACAAACATAATTTTAAGGGTAGGGGAGAGTCGAAGAATTGCGAACATCTAAGGGAAAAGTTAAATTAAGCCGACGATTATTTGTCAATTATAAAAGTCTTTATTTTTAAAGATACTCCAGTTATTTGGCTTTAAATTACAATAATTAATATTTATAGATGATCAACATAAACTACAATTTTAAACAAAAAGCAAAACCTTGCCATTGGGAGTTACCCGCCGCACCCGAGGCAATGCCGAATCGTAGCTGGGGTAATTACGAACGGGTTTTGCTTATTATTTAAAATTATAATTTATGTTAATCTATACATATAAAAACAAATGTCATGACTGACTGACTGACTGACTGACTGACTGACTGACTGACTGACTGACTGACTGACTGACTGACTGACTCATCAACGCCCAGCCAAAACACCTGAACCTAGAAATATGAAAATCGGGGAGTGTATTTGTTCCGTATGAAGGTAATCGTGGTTGGATTTGATCGCGGAGAAAAGCAATAAATAAGGATATGAAAAAGGAAGAGATTCCGGTAAAAAACGAAACTTATTCTTCGCGATGATTTCACTTTATTCGCTCCTGAGTTACAACGCTTCGCACAACAACTTTCTTTTCGCTACTCCGAATTATTCGCTGTATTCTCGGTAACGGTCGTTAAGAGACTGTACTCGTGTTTATGCGAGCGAGTGTCGCTAAGCCTTGTTTTGCCTTGACGTGGTGTCAGAGGACGAGTTTCGATACATCTTCTAGTCTATTCTATAAATAAACCGCTCGGAAATCGATACGAAACGCTTCCGTATATCTTCCCTAAATCTATCGACAAATACAATTTAAGTTTTAAATTTCTCTTCAATCCTGAACACTCCACCCGCCTCGTTCATTTGTAGGAACGATTAACAATCGCGATTTTTTTTTTTTTTTAACAAAATTTACCTTATAACTATATACACTATTTTACATATTTACAACTCTCACTCGGAGAATAATTTACAAATGCGAGTAATCGGCCGTTTGTAGGTTGACGTCGCTGTTTTGACGGTTACCACACGCACTAGCTGATCGCTTCCGGGATGTGTGGCAATGATTCGCGCTAGTTCCCACTTAGATGGTGGCAAATTTAGTTCGCGGATTAGTACTAAATCCCCGACCTTAAGATTATCTTTCGCAACTCGCCATTTATTTCGTTGCTGCATGGAATTAAAGTAATCTGTCGACCAAATTCGCCAAAATCGTTCGTGGATCATTTGTACGGTTTGCCACCTATCCAGCCGGTTCTTGTTTAAATTCAGCACGGACGGCTGAGGCAGAGCCTTTAAATGATCGTTGATCAAGAAATGGCCTGGTGTTAATGCGTCGCAAGATTCCAGATCATCGTACAACGGTACAATCGGTCGCGAATTGAGGCAACATTCTATCTTACACAGTAAGGTGCTCAACTCTTCGAATGTCGGCTTGAAATTACCAATTACGCGTTTTAAATGATATTTGATGCTTTTGACTCCCGCCTCCCAGATGCCGCCAAACTGAGGCGCGTTGGGAGGAATAAATCTCCAACGAATCTCGTCCTTCGCAAAGAAATTTTTCACGTCCGGACATTCCAAGATTTGAGCCAACCGTCGCGACAATTCTTTTTCAGCGCCTTGGAAATTTGTGCCTCGGTCTGAATAGACAGCTTGTGGTAAGCCGCGCCTAGCGATAAAACGTTCGAAAGCCGCTATAAATGTCTCGGTACGGTAATCGCTAACGAGCTCGATATGTATAGCACGCACGCACAGGCATACGAAAATCGCGATGTAGCATTTCTGCGCTGTACCGCCACGACCAGGTTTGAGCCTTACTAGTAAAGGACCGGCATAGTCCACTCCTACGTGTGAAAAAACTCTCGACCTTGTAAGTCGTTCAATCGGAAGATCGCCCATTAGTTGAGTCGACGTAGTCGCGTTCTGCCGTATGCATTTCACGCATTTATGAATTGTTGATTTTACAATGTTTCTCGCGTTAATGATCCAGAATTGTAAACGTAGCACGCGTAACGTTAGCTGCGTTCCACCGTGCAGCGTTTGTAGATGCGTTTGCTCCACAATAAGTGTCGCAAGTCTACCCTTGGACAGAATAATCGGATGCTTCTTAGCGAACGACAGCTTCGCTTTTTCAATTCTACCTTCTACTCGAATAATTCCATCGTTATCTATTTTGGGATTGAGCGGATAAAGGGCACTTTGTCGCGACACGGTGTGACCATTCTGAAGAGCCCGAATTTCCGTCGCAAATGCGCTAACTTGTTCGCTCTTTATTAAGTTTACTTTCGCTGTAGCAATTTCGTCTGCCGATAAAGCCGCTCCGGTAATTCGTTCTCTTCGAGGCCTTTTGCAGTTGTCTACAAATCGGAGAATATACGCTGTTACTCTGATAAGTCGAGGCCAAGAAGAAAACTGATTTTGAAACCTTGACTCTTTATCTTCGCTCACGGTCATGTGAATCGCCGTGGGCCTCGCCTCTACCAACGCATCGGCAGGGGTATTCGCGGTTTTTCGCAGTGGCCACGCGCTCGACGGCTCGCGAAGCCAGGCAGGTCCTTCCCACCATAGTTTTTTATCTCTTAGTTCGGTTACGGTTAGACCTCGCGAAGCGCAATCCGCAGCGTTTTGCAGGCTTGGAACATATCGCCACTGTGCCTCAGGAAGACCTGTTTGAATTTCTGAAACCCTATTTGCTACGAATGGCTTCCAACAAACCGGTTGCTTTTGCAGCCAATCTAGTGTTACTTGCGAATCCGACCAGCAAAATACTTTTACCGATGGAAATTTCATTGTCGCTATAACGAATTGAATACATCGCGTAAGTAATACAGCGGCACAGAGCTCAAGCCGTGGGATGCTTTGAACCTTGAGAGGTGCGACCTTGGCTTTTCCTATTATTAGAGAAACGTCAACTTTACCTGACTTTGACTCGACTCGCAAACAAACTACCGCGGCGTACGCTACTGTGGAGGCATCGCAGAATCCATGAATTTCCACGGATTTCGCTTTTTTAGTGTAACCTATCCATCTTTGGAGTGATATTGACGTTAATTGCCCAAGCTGTGTGTAGTATTCTAGACACCTCTTTGCCAGCTCTTCTCGCACCGGTTCATCCCAGCCAATTTTTTGCAACCACAGGGATTGCATCAAGGATTTACCGACTATTGTTACAGGTGTTAGCCAGCCCAAGGGGTCAAATAATCTCGCCATGAAAGAAAGAAACGTTCGCTTTGTGAAGCTCGCTAGCTTCTCTAGACAAATATCAAAATGAAACGCGTCGCTATGCGGACTCCACGCTATTCCGAGTACTTTAATCCTTTCGTCTTCTTTTAGCGCTTTTGTCACCGCGAGACCGTGATCCTGTTCCGGAATATCTATGAGTAATTCTTTCGCGGAGCTCGCCCATTTTCGCAAAACGAAACCACCCGCCATGAGCAGACTGTTTAATTCATCGCGCAATAGCACGAGTGTTTTAATGTCATCCGCTCCAAACATCGCCTCATCCACGTAGAAGTTTTCTAAAAGAATAATTACGGCTAATGGGAATTTTTTAGCTTCGTCTTTTGCTAATTGCTTCAACGTACGTTTTGCGAGATATGGGGCGGAAGCTTGTCCATACGTTACTGTGTTTAGTCGATAGGATTTTAACGGATCCTTTACATTTTTTCGCCAGAAAATTCGCTGAAAATCACGGTCTCCTTTTGCTACGCAAATTTGTCTAAACATTTTTGTCATATCGGCAGTGTAAACGAATGGATGCGTGCGCCATTTGGTAATTAGCACCGTTAAGTCTACATGCTGTTTTTCTCCTATGTGTAACAAATCGTTAAGAGAAATACCGTTTGAAGAAGGCATCGAGGCATTAAACACGACGCGAACTTTTGTCGTCTGACTCGACTCGCGAATCACGGGCAAGTGAGGAATGTATACCGCGTTTTCACTCGAGACTTTCTCAAATGGAACTTCTTCCATGTGATTGAGGGCCTCATATTCGCTGAGAAACAATTGATATTCTCGATAAAGATCCGGTTATCGCATCAACCGAGTTTCATTCGCGCAAAAGATCCGCTCAGCCTTTGCGGCTGTATTGCCGAGTGACTTTGGAGATGATTTAAAAGGGAGACGAACTTCATATCGACCGTCGGCTAATCGCTTATGTGTTTGAAGAAAGTGTTTCTCGCAACTTTCTTCCTCGCTAGAAAGAAAAGAAGCTACTGGGCATTCTTCCAATTGCCAGAACTTCTTAATCGCATCGCTAAGATCATCTTCATACGCAAGATGATTTACCTGAACGTTTTCCATATGTACTCTTTTATCGCATTTCGTGGGGCCGCAAATTACCCATCCAAATACTGTTTTCTGTGCTATCGGAGTTCCAGGGGGACCTTTCCGCATTCCTTCTAACAGAAAATCGCCATAAGAATCCGCGCCAATTAGTAACTCGATAGGATTTTTGTGATTATCGTCATCGGCAAATTCAAGGTCTCTCAAATGTGTCTATCGCAAGTCGTACGAAATTGGATCGGGCATGTAATTCGTAAGCTTTTTCAGAATCAACACGTCAACAGATGTCAAAGGGGCGGAGTCATCGCAAGATTTAACTAAAACCGTAGACCTTTGTGTCGCGTAGCCTGCATCCGATGTTCCAATGCCGGTAACTTTAACAGAAGTTGGTTTACGTTTAAGCTTTAAAACCCGAGCGATGTTTCCTGTTACGCACGATATTTGGGATCTAGAAGGGCACGAACCCGAACGGAGAGGCCTTCTTCGCTTTGTAAGGTGACACAGGCCGTTGGTAACATTATTCGCTGTTTACAATCATACGACGCGAGATTAGTCGAAACCGAATTACTTGCGGTGGAATTTGAGGAGCTCTCCGTGTTCGCCGATTGATTTTCCGTACGCGGTTTCTCCTTTTGTACTGAACTAGATTGTTCGCTAGACAGAGCTTTGTTTAGCTCTTGATGCGCTAGAGTATGGTGCTTTTTATTGCACACCTGACATGAGTGCTTTGAGCTACAAGTTTGCGCTGGATGTCCCTTATTTAGGCAGTTAAAACAAAGTTTATTATTCGCAATAAAGCCACGACGATCCGAGATTGAGAGAGCGCGAAATATTTTACATTGATAAATGAGATGCGCTTCATTGCAATAATTGCATTGTACTTTAGTCGCAACCGTTTGGAAGGATTTTGCTTCTGCTTTGGAAGACTTGTCGCCTTTATTCGCTTTCTTCTCTTTTCTCGCATTATGAGACATCGCTAAGTCGACGGCCTCGAGAGCTCGTATTCGCGTTGACAGAAATTCGTCCAACTGCTTGAACGTGGGCATATCTGTTTGACCGCCAAGTCTTTGTTCCCACTCGCTAATAGTTTCCTTATCAAGCTTAGAGATTATCATAAAATTGTATAAGTCTTCCCAAGCGTCAACGGGCCGATCGAGGTTCATGAGAGCGACTCGAATGTCACTCGTTTTATTGCGTAGTATTCGTAAATCTTTTGCACAATTCGCTGTTACATTAGGAATATGCATGAAATCTATCAGATACGAGTTTACGATCGTGCGTTTATTATCGTAACGTTCTTGCAAGAGTTTCCATGCTTCTTCGTAATTCGCGTCAAATACAACCATATTTTTAAGAATAAGAGCCGCGTCGCCTTCCAAACTTTCACGTAAATACTGCAATTTCAAAACTTTCGGTACATTCGCATTTCGATCCACGAGAGAAGAAAATAGATCGCGAAAATTTTCCCAATCGTGAAATTGACCTGAAAATTTAGGCAGTTTTATTTCCGGCAATTTTATCGGAAGATGACAACTTGGACCTGAGAACGAATCTTCTAAGGACTGTTGCTTCCAACCTTGGTTGCTCTTATTGTTATTTAGTTTAGCTAAACGCTCGTTAAGCTGATCGCTGGCTAACTCAAACGTTCCGTGAGTGTTATAGAATAACTCGGTTTTGAAATACTCATCCTCTTTGTCCTCGGCAGTCGCGAGATAAGTCAGTCTCTCGTGCTGCTGTTGATATCGCTGCCAGTAGCCCTGAAGTAGCTCCAGTCGAGATTTTGTCACAGCCGCAGTCTGATTCGCCTTGCCTAACTTGTCGAAGTTAGCGACGGTTCGCTGAATCAAGCCATGCAGCGTCTTCTGACTATTTATTAGCTCCTTGACGGTTGCCATCGTAGGAAATATATAAATAAACATATATAAATTTAGGCTTATATATTCTTGCGTTTAGAATAATTCTTTACTCGATGTTATAGCTCGCAATGTTTAAAATAAGATTGATTTACTATCTTGAGACAAGGGTAACATATATAAATTTAAGTTTATATATTCTTGCATTTAGAATAAATCTTTACTCGATATTAGAGCGCGCGATGTTAGCGCCATAATATTTGGCGCGATGTGTGCTACTGTCTTTTGTCGACGCCAAACCTCACCCAACGTCGCGTAGTTCAGTATACGCGGATCGCAGCGCGATTTCGCGTATCGAATATCGTCCCGCATTGATTTCCCGTTGTCGCGTAACGTGTAAAAGTGTGCGTCGTGCAACATCAGGAGTGCCGTGCAAAATATGCCATCGTCTTATTGAGACGATTACCGTGACCATACCGATAACATAATAGAAGGTTTGTTTGCGTCGCATGCCCCAAGCATGCCCCAACATGTTCCTACTCACTCCAACGTACTTCATTGGAATGCGTTGGAGTGAGTAGAAACATGTTGGGGCATGCTTGGAGCATGTGACGCGAACAAGAGAGTGCGTCGTGCACGGTCAACGTCGGGAGTACGTGCCGCGCGATCGTCGTATCGGGACGGTTACCTTAATTAGTCGTGTTTCTCTGTGTCGTGTTTCTTTATACCTATAACAACCATCATTAGAACACATGATGGATCTCACATACATAACTGTGGAAGACATATTAAAGGATATGGAGATGTCGCATCTCGAATCTCATTTCTCAAGTAAGTATATATATTGTGACGTTGCGGCACCGCCGCGCGTGGCAGCGTCCCCGCCGCCGTCACAAGGCGCGGGGTTCGCGCCCAATGACGGGCCGGGAGTGCACCGAGCGTCGAGATCTCCAAGGGGCATTAGTTAAAATGTTAGGAATTGTTATTTATTTTATTGTGATTACTTTTATGAGCGGCGCTCCACCGATTGAAGAGGAGGACGCCGCACCGAGGATAAGCCGTTGGCGAGAATTTACGGCCCATCCGTTAGAGGCTTGAGAGGGGCGGCCCGGCGAGGCGAAGCACGAGGCGGCGATTGGAGGATGAGGAGCTCCACGTGAGCCTAGCAGGGGCGGTCACGGGTGTCGTCACGAGGACGCACGGCGCCCCGAGCCCGAGGAATCACGAGCCGCGGACCCTAACGGGCTGAGTTGCCGGATCCAGAGATGGAGTATCGGCGGCCGGAGCCAACAACGAGGCGGTCCCCTCCCCCGGAGGAAAACGAGGGCGAGACGGACCCGGAAAAATATAGCGAGGGTGCAAGGCGCCCCGCCGATCTATGGCGTTGCGTTGCGCGGATCGAAGGGATCACGCGCGACGTCGATGACGGCCGTGCCGGCGCGCAATGCGGTCGCGCAACCCCCGCGTGGGGGCGAAGAGTTCGACTCGCGATCGAGTGCGACGTCGCTCTTCCTCTTCTGCGCTGTCCGCCGAGCCGAGTACACGTTTTGCGCTGTCGTGTCACCGTGCGTTTGTGAGGTAGAATCCCGGCCCGTTAGCGGAATCTCGAGCCGCAGCCGACCCGAGCGAGCGAGGAGACCGTGCCGGCGAAGACCATCCACGGGAGCAGCGTATCGGTGAGGTCGCCCGTGAGATATTCTGTGAGCCACGAACGGACTGCGAGGGGTCGCGCTCCCGCTCTGTGGTCGACCCGCCATTTTCGCGTTTCGTAGTCAATCAAGTTGCGGTCGAACCCTATTGCCTGGGGTTGTCGCTTAGAGTCTTGTCGACTTAATTTTTGGTTTGGTGGGCGGTCGACACCAAGCGCGAGGGGCCCCAAAAGCGGTTGTCGTAGGCGTTAGGTATCAGGGAAAATGATCGAAAAATTGTAGTAGAAACTGTTACCAAATGGCTGCTCCAAATAACTGAGTTGTATGTTTATTTATTTTTTTATAAATTGATGTAATTTCATTCTTATCTCATTAGTTTTAAATTTTATTTATTTCAGTCCAATGCATCGGCATTATGAAATAATTGCTAAAAAAATTATTGACCAATTTCTCACAGAAGAGGTAATAATTAAAAAATTTATTATGTTCTTTCTGCATAAAAAATACTGCTACATTTTATTTTAAATTCTACGTCATAGTTATTTTTCTAACAAAATTTTTAAAGATGAATATGCCACATTCTTTTAGACCATATATACTTCTATTATTTTCTAGATTTCAATTTACTATATACCTCCAAAAACAGAAGGAGAAAGTCAATTATTAGCTAAAGGTAAATTGCCTACAAAAGTTAAGAACGCTAAATCCTGGCTTCGTAAGAAGGGAGCTATTTTATCTCGGAAAAAACAGAAAACAGTACAAAATACAGATAACTCAGTTCCTTCTATTGATGGTAATAAATAATATTTTATATTTTTTTTCTTTATTAAAACTTTAAATTTCGCGTATTTTATGCAAGAACCTTTCAGATATTTTACCAGATGAAATACTTGCTGCGCAAGAATGGCTTAAAAGAAATAGAGAACCATTTGAAGACGTTATAGAAAATTGGAAAATATGCCAAACGGTTCGTCTTAAAAATCTCATAAGTAATAAAGAAATTTCAACTCAACAGTACATTGATCAGTGGTTAAACATCTCACAACAACCACAAGCTTATAAACTAGTATGTTTCTGTGAATATTTTACATGATAACCATCCATGTTTAGAAGATATACATTGGTCTAATATTTTTTTTATTATTATCAGATTTTGGATGATTTTAATTCTTTGCACTCTCCTATTGCCAAATATGCTTGTCTGGAAGGCAAGCAGAACAATATCTTGGTAAAATGGCCCTTAATCAGTAAAAAATTGAAACAGCTTGTAATATTGCAGAATGATATTGTACATTATAATGATGTGAAGGATTTTGTACCTTACTTGCAGAATAAGGATTTATCTAATGGTAAGTGTAATCAGATGATTATTTTTTTTAGAAAATTTTATGTGGTATGATTTGTAGCATAGAAATTATAGTATATATAGAAACTTCTTTTTTAAATATAAATTTTTTATCTTGTTTTTTCTCCACAGATGTTAGAGATTACATTTTATTAAACATCTTATCTATTATATGTAAGCCAACAGGCAGAGTTAAAGTTGGAAAAAAAGTACTTAAGCCATCAGAGGAAGAGGCAAGAGAAGCATTTATTCAGACAGTAGCTGTAAGTATATATGAGAAACTTTTTTTAAATTATCTTATTATTTTGTTTCTGTTATTTCTGAAGGTTAATAATTTTTTGTTATCATTAGATTAGCGGTGATGTATTGAATGCTATGAAAAGACGGACTGAATATTATGCCTCTATCAGTGCTACTGTCCAGCCTTATATAATTGTTGTCGGAAATGTGGAAGATTCGATTACTGCTGCGTATGTCTGCGTCAACAACACTCTGTGGAAAGTAGGAAGTGTTTTACAAGCTGTTGACGTATGTTTTAAATCATTTTTTGCTCTTGATGCTGAATATCAAGTTCAAGCATATCATTTATGGTTATTTATTCAGAGAGCTCTGTATGACATTTACTTGTTAGGCGAACGCTCAGTTACAAATGTAACTACACTCATTGGTCGTTTAAATCAAATAATAGTCTAATTTTTATTATATTCTTATAAGAAAAAATTATTTATGGATATTGATTTTCGATTTGCTGCTTATTTGCGATCTTTTCTTTACTATATTAAATTTTGATATATTTACTTTTTTTTGTAATTACTTTTCTATCGAAAAAATATTCAATATAAATTTTTAGTACAGTAAAACATTTTATGTTGATATTAACATAAAAGAAATGTTTTATATTGACATTTTTATTTCTTAATTTAATATATTATATAAAATTTGTCTACGTTAAAAAAATATTAGTATTTTTATATTATATACTTATTAAAATAAATATGTTTAAGTGCTTTGTTTGTAACAAAGATTATAATACAGCAGATGCTGTTCTTGGTCATGTACGTTTTTTTCATTCAAATGAAATAGCTCAGAAAAGATTAGTATGTTGTTGGTGTGATTGTATACGAGTTTTTAATAAGTTATCAGCTTATAGCAAGCATGTTAGAAGCCATGAATTAAAAAGTTCTAATATACAATTTGAGTGTACTTCCTCTCACATTTTACATTCAAATGATAATAAAGATTCAAATGATAATAAAAATCCAGTAGATGCATTCCACTATGAAAAAAATAAGGATATTTCTGATTCTAATATTGAACTTTCTGAAATCGACAACAGTATCGATTTTCATCAAGCTTTAACAAATGCTGTTATCACCTATGTTGCCTCATTGTATGATAGCTTTTCATTGTCTGAAGACAATGTTCAAACAATTATTGATTGTCATAAAACTCTTTTAGGAGCAGGATTTTTAATGACTTTAAAAAGACATGTTTTTCTATTATTGGATAAAGCTAGAATGCAAAAAGAAATTTCTCTTTATGAGATGAATGAAATAGCAAGGATGTTTGATTCGTGTCAAAATATGTTCAATGGATTTGAAAATCACTATTTACGTATGAAACAGTTTGAATCTTGTGGGTCTTTTATTAAGCCTGAAACATATGTAATTGGAACCACTTTAGGAGAAAAAAATTCTGGTAGAGAAGTTGCAATAGTACCAACTCTTGTTAATGGACAGTTTATTCCTCTTCGTTCAGTATTAAAAGGGTTTCTTGAATTACCAAATGTCTTAAAAACAATTTTGGATTATATGAAAACACTTGAAAATAGTTCAGATTTGCTTTGCAATATTATTCAAGGTAAGCTTTGGAAAGAAAATATTGCTCCAAAATTTGTTGGCAAAGTAGTATTATCTTTAATTTGCTATTTTGATGATTATGAAACAAATAAAGAATTAGGAAGTCACACTGGTGTGCATAAACTGGGAGCTACTTATTGCAGAATTGCCTGTCTTCCACCAGAATTTCAGTCGTCGCTTGAAAATATATTCCTTGTAAATCTTTTTCATTCATCTGATAAAGTCTTTGGAAATGCAAATATTTTTCGTAAAGTTTTAAATGAATTGAAATATTTAGAAGATATTGGCATAACTGTTGTAACAGAAGATGGGATTACTCAGGTTTATTTTGCAATGTGTCTTTTTACAGGAGATAATTTAGGTGCTAACAGTATTTTGGGTTATGTAGAAAGTTTTTCAGCAAATTATTATTGTCGCATATGCAAAGAGCATAAGAAAGTTATGCAAAAGCAAACTATTTCAAATCCATCAATGCGTCGAAATATTATAAATTATAATGCTGATCTAATGATTAATAATAGTAGTGATACTGGTATTAAATCTGAGTGTATTTTTAATGAATTAAAAAGCTTCCATGTTGTTGAAAATGTTCACGTAGATATTATGCACGACTTGGATGAGGGAGTGTGGAAACAAACTGTTGCGAGCGCACAACGATGTAAGTAATCCGACCCTAGCGACAGAAGCCGAATATGACTTCCACCGGAACTACTGACGATTGCATCGGACGATCGATCATCCGATGCAAGTCGATACCGAAATTAGGAGCATCGAACTCTGGGACGACCGAAATCGCTGACGCAAAGGCCAGCGCAGGGCATAGCAACCGGACGTCGTCCCGGAGAGTATAAAGACCGCCGAGATCGACCATCGGCGGGCAGTCCTAAACCGAAACGCGTACCGACTAACGTCTAATTTAAACATTGTAACACCCGCAAGTCAGGGTAGTGAATTAAGTGATTTCTGTAAATCAAAGTCGGTTTATTAAACGACAAGCAAAACAAGGGCAATAGTGAGAGTTATTCTGCATCCTGCGACGGATCCCGAACCCAGTGCCGGCTCCAACCCCGTACCGGCACAACATTTGGTGGCAGCGGTGGGATCCTGCCAACAGGACCAGAGGACATCCTGCCCGAGAGACGTCTGCAAATCAGAGAGCTCGATTTAGTAAGAGCGGAGAAGCATCCCAGAGAGGAGAAGCCCGCCAGAATCCCGAGCGAGAAAGAGACAGCGGTGACTGCCCCGCCATACATAAAGCCAGAGTGACGGAGATGGCGGTAGCAGCCCCGAGTGCGACAGTGACACCGGAGAGGCCCCGACCTACCGCACGGACTCGACAGCCGAGGCAGCGCCCCAGGGACGCACCCAGCCGGACAGCGGAGCAGCGCAGTCGAGACCCCGCGAAGCAGAGACAACGCGGAGCAGCGAAGCGGCCCTGCCGGACTCCGACGCGGCGACAGCAGAAAGCGGACACCATGCGTGCGACCGTACTGTAAGTCCGTTCCATGTCATGTACTATTGCGAGCGACGAGATCTAACGTTTCCGCGAGCGACGAATTGAAAGTTTTCGCGAGCGATGTTTCAGCACCGACGTACGAAATTGAAGGCGCTAACCCTGTAAATGTCGGAGGGCGAACATAACCGCCCCGCTAGAAACGCGTCGTTCGTCTTAAGCGAGCGAGCGCATCAAGCTACCGAGCGTAGCCGATATCACTCTCGCGCCGTATCACATGCGGATAGCTCCGTTTTAGACCCCGTCCTACGAAACTTAGAATCGCGATTCTCGACCGAAGAATCACCGGTACTCGAATTGCACCCGAACGTAATATTAGAACGCGAATTTTCCTTCACGGATACTAGTCTGTTAGGCGATCTCGACGGTCCCCGAGACAACAACGAGAGAGATACAGCGGGCACAGACGAAAACGAAACCGCGAATAGCGACGAAAACGACATCGCGAATAGCGACGAAAACGAACGCGACGTACTTAGACTGCACCCAACCGTCACAGACGCACGTTCTGACACCTCAGCCGATACACAAGGCAATAACTCCGGGAGAGGAGAACTCTCGCTAACGTCGTACGACAGCGACGTGTTCGATCCTACCGAAGAGGATTATACTCCCAAAGCTCTCAAAATGAGCCAACAAAGGGCGACAACGAACCTCGAAGCACGCGTCGACGTGAACCCCGAGCAGGTGGGCGAGGAAATTAACCGGCTGCGAGCGGCAAATCCGCGACCGTCCGAAAGAGACCAACCGCGACCCGCCGAGCCAACACAAACAGGAGTGCCGGATGCCTCCTTAATTACCGACATACTACATTTGGTGCGCGACATGCAGGAGCGCATGGATCAATCCGCGGCGGCCGAATTCGATCGTTCGACCGAAATCCTGCGCGCCATCCGCGAACTACAAAACCGTATGAGCCGAGTAGAAAACGCCGCGTACGATCACACCAACGCGCTCGACCGCCGGGTACGTAGCCAGGGCCCCCTGGTCGTGACCTACGGGCGCACGACGAGCGACGTTAGAAACCAGCCAGGACACCATATAGGGTTCCTCAGCCTAAAGGAAGCCCGAAATATGATCCCCGAAATTAACGGAGAATCGAGAGAGCGAGTTCGCGAATTCATAAATGCGAGTACATACGCGATGAAAAACATACAGCCCGCGGACGAAGCCATGTTATTAGAAGCAATCCTATGTACAAAATTCAAAGGCAAGGCCATGACCGATTTTGATACGCGCGATATACGCGATTTCGAGCAGCTGAAACGCGAGCTAGAAACCGAATACCTCGGAAAGCGAGGCATGACGCACCTACAGTTAGAATTTAATTCCCTGAAGCAAAAACCAGGCGAAAGAGCGCAAGAATTCGGGCGTCGAGTAGAGAAACTCGCCCGCGAACTATACGAGGCCATGGAGGAAGGCCAAGGGCACACGCAGGAGCAACAGAAGGCGATTCTGGAAAGCATCAAGATGCAAGCCCTGCATAATTTCCAGATCGGGCTGCACGAGGACATTAAAATGCTAGTACGAGCGCAGAGATACACGAGCCTACAAGAAGCGATAACCGGTGCTAGTGCGGAGGAAAAAGTCAGAGGGCCCTCCCCGAGACATGGGCCGGCATCATCAAAAAATAAATTTTCCGCAGAAAATGCCCGAAACCCGAGAAGTACACCAGTGGAGTGCCATAAGTGCGGAAAGACCGGCCATTACGGGCGAGATTGCCGTCCGAGCCGGCAAGCAAACAAATTTGCTTTACCAAGGGCGGACAAGCCCAACGGAATAAATGCGGTGGAGTGCAGCCACTGCAAGAAAATCGGGCACAAGCGAGAAGAATGCTGGTGGTTGAACGGACGGCCTAGAGCGGACGGATCACGTAAAGCGAAAGCGAGCAGCGCAAAACAAGCGCCCGTGTGCGCGATAAGGAAGCACAAAGCGCAAGCGACGAGCGATGAATCATCGACCGCCAGCAGTAGCGAAAAGGAAGAAGAGAGACCGCGACAGACTAAAGCGCGTGCCGCAGAAGAGTATCGGGTGACCCAGATAACGGAGAAGCATAAAGTGGGCCCGTTAGACATGATTACACTGCCGATTCAAGAGGCAGAAAGAGGCGAGATGAATCTTTTACTCGATTCGGGAGCGACTCTGACCCTTATTAAGGTAGGAAACCTAAAGGGCAAAACGATGATAAAGGAGGAACGTCTAGCTCTAATAGGCGTGACCGGACATCAGATCCATACGCTTGGAAAAATTAAGGCCACGGTGGACCTCGGAAAAAGGAGGATTCGACATACCATGTATGTAGTGAAGGACGATTTTCCGATGGAGTACGAAGGGATACTCGGGAACGACTTCCTTACCAAACACAAGGCCGATATCTCGAACGCGTCGAAACATGTCAAAATAGGAAAAACTATATTCAAACTCCGGCCGTTTCGAAAGGTAATCTTACCCCCTCACAGCGAGACAATCGTGAAGGCAACCACCGATCATAATCGGGTAGGCATCGTGAGGAGCGGCGAGCTTGCGCCAGGAGTATTTATCGGGCATTGTCTAGTAAAACCCGTCGAATTCACTTGCCCGGTCAGCGTGTTGAACGTGACGGACAAGCCGGTGGAGCTCCTCACTCCACACGTAACACTAGAAGACGTGCCGGCGAACGACGCCGCGAACATGCTCACGTTACAAGCGAACGAAGAGCGCGAACCTGTCACCGAGAGACAGAAAAAATTACGCGATCAAATACAAACCGAACATCTGAACGAGGAAGAACGCAAAGAAGTCGAATTAATATGCGATGAATTCTGCGACGTTTTTTTTCTAGAAGGAGACACTTTAAGTGCGACCACAGCCATTGAGCACGAAATAAATACGCGTCCAGATAGCGCGCCAGCGAACGTGAAACCGTATCGGTTACCTGAGAAGCATAAGGCCGAAGTCAAACGGCAAATACAGAAAATGCTAGACGAAGGAATAATTTGCCCCAGTGCGAGTCAATGGAACGCACCAATAATAGTTGTCCCGAAAAAGCCTGACGCGTCCGGAAAACTTAGATTTCGCGTCGTGATCGATTTCAGAAAAGCGAACGACCTGACGATGGGAGATTCCTTCCCCATGCCGAATATCACCGACATACTCGACCAGCTAGGTAACGCGAAGTATTTTACGGTGTTAGATTTAGCCTCGGGATACCATCAAATTCCGATGCGCGAAGATCACAAGCAGAAGACAGCATTCTCCACCCCGGATGGACATTTCGAATTCAACCGAATGCCGTTCGGTCTGAAAAACGCGCCAGCCGCATTTCAACGGCTAATGTACGCGGTACTAGCCGGACTACTAGGGTTAAAATGTTTCGTTTATATAGACGACATAGTAATATACGGAGCATCCTTGAAGGAGCACCTGAAGCGACTAACCGCGGTGCTAATAAGACTCCGGCAATTTAATTTAAAGCTACAGCCTGACAAGTGCGCATTCTTAAGAAAAGAGGTAGTTTATCTAGGACACGTAATTTCAGAAGGAGGGATATCGCCAGACCCGACCAAACTGCAAGCAGTAAGAGAGTTTCCGACTCCCAAAAGAATAAAAGATATCCAATCGTTTATCGGTCTTGCAGGATACTACCGAAAATTTATAGATAATTTTTCTAAAATAGCCAAACCACTAACCAAACTCACAAAAAAGGACGAAAAATTTGTTTGGACGGTCGAACAGCAAAATGCGTTCGATCTATTAAAAGAAAAATTAACGACGGCACCCGTATTGAATTACCCAGATTTCAATCAAGAATTCCTGGTGACGACAGACGCATCCGATTACGCCATCGGAGCCGTACTGTCGCAGGGGCCAGTAGGCCAAGATCGGCCGATTGCTTACGCCAGCAGAGTTTTGTGTAAGGCAGAACAAAATTATAACACGACCGAAAAAGAATTATTAGCGATCGTATGGGCGGTTAAACATTTCCGCCCCTATTTATACGGTACTAGGTTTAAAATAATAACCGACCATAAGCCACTAATATGGCTATTCAATGTAACCGACCCCGGATCGAGATTAATCCGGTGGAGATTAAAATTAGAGGAGTACGACTATGAGATCGTGCATAAAGCAGGAAAGAATAACGTCAACGCCGATGCGCTGAGTCGAAACCCGATAACGGAGACGCCGGCGATACATATGACACAACAAGAAGAGGACACGCCGAGGGAATACACCGAGGAAGAAAAGCGGCAGATATTATTCGAGTATCATGACTCACCCATAGGAGGGCATCAAGGAGTCACTCGAACGTTGAACCGAATTCGATTACGGCACAACTGGCACGGAATTACGACAGACATAGAAAACTACATAAGTAAATGCGAACTGTGTCAGAAGAACAAGTTAAGTAAGAAAACCAAGATGCCATTAATTATCACAGATACACCCGAGCGTCCGTTCGAGAAATGCGCGCTCGATATCGTAGGCCCGTTGACTATCACAAATAACAGAAACAAATATATCTTGACATTCCAAGATAATCTCACGAAGTTTAGTAAAGCAATACCCGTAGAGAATCAGGAAGCGAATACAATCGCCAAAGCATTCGTCACTAAAATAGTGCTAGAACATGAAATACCCGAAAAAATTCTCACGGACCAAGGAACAAACTTCACGAGCGAAATGTTTAAAAATGTGTGCAAATTACTGAAAATCGATAAAATTCAGACAACGGCATATCACCCTGAGAGTAACGGCGCACTAGAGAAATCGCATCGCACTCTCGCCGAATACCTGAGACATTATATAAACCAAGACCAAACTGACTGGGACGAATGGCTCCCATACGCTATGTTTACATATAATACGACGCCACACTCTACTACCGGGTTCACGCCATTCGAATTGGTTTACGGGCACCGACCTGACCTACCGACGGCTCTAACAAAACCACCGAAATTAACATATTCATACGAGGATTACGCGAAAGAACTACGAGAGCGGATCCGCGCAGCGAATCAAATCGCGAGAGAGAATACGAAGGACGAGAAAGCGAAATCGAAACTACAATTTGATAAAAAAAGCAACAAGGCGACCTTCAAAGTAGGCGATAAAGTGCTACTTTACGACGAAACGATACGACGAGGCCGCTCAAAGAAACTGGAATCACAATGGATAGGACCCTACGTGATCACGGAAAAACACGACGATGTCAACTATACGATTAAAATTAAGCGAAAAACAATACGCGTGCATGCGAACCGTTTAAAAGCATTTATCGACGAATAAAAACACTAAGCGCAAAAGAACAAGCAATAAAGATAAGAATAATTAGATAAGAATAGTCATACCTCACTCGCGACGAGGCCCACCATGGCCGCGTCCGGCCACAAAAGTATCTTGGAACCTAGCTAGGAAGCGGGCACGCCCCCCAGGGACGGCAGGACTCCGTCCCCGGCCAACAACAGGACGACCGATGCCGGCCTGACGCAAAATGCGCTCATGAAAAATCCAGGGATCATCGGGATGTAGTCCGGGCCGGATTCCCCTCGCAGCCATAGCAGCATACAACTGGGCGCGCCCCAGACCCCGGACAGGAACGTCCAAAACAGGACCATCGATCTCCTCGTCCACTGGGACCTCACAGGGGTCCACAGCACTAGCACAAATTGGCGTAAATTCCAGGGGAGACATAATAAGAAAAATTTTTTTTTTTTTTTTTTTTTAATATACACAAGACCGTTGACGATAGCTCACGACTGAGGACAGACGTAGACTAAAGCGAAGACCCTCGAAGCAATTAAAAAGTAGCGATCTACTTACAGACACCGTCAGCACAAGTAAAGATAGAACGAATTCACGTTACAGGATAGCTACTATCATCGTATGCTTCGCGAAAGAAGTGACATCCGAACCGAAGTCACCCTACGCGGTGACATCATTTAGCGACAAGCCAGGAATATATTTCGAAAAAATCGGGACCATGCAGCTACAAGAAGCAACGTGGAAATTGGCCATTAGAATCGATGTAGCATCCTTCGGAATACGATACCAGCAATTACAACGATATCTAGAACAAACCAAGAACCTATGCGACAAATTAGATAAAAATAATCAAGAGGCATGCACCAATATCCTCCGCATAACAGAGAGTAGTAACGCGAAACTAACGCAACTGATATTACGCCTACAGACAATATACAAACCACCGACAAACCGACGCGGACTAATAGACGCAATAGGTACAGTAAGCAAAACTCTATTCGGCACAATGGACGCCGACGACGCACGACGAATACAGGAACAGATAGACCTAATACAAAATCAGCGAAACACGATACAGCACGCGGCAAGAAATCAGATCAAAATTATAAACGCGACACTAGGACATATAGAAACCTTACAGAAAGCAATAAACAACAACGAAAATCTACTAGCGAACGTTACGAGAAGGGTACAACAAAAAATGTCAAAATTAATAGGCCGCGAAGAAATAGACGAACACCTGTTGGTGATAACCGCGATAATGAACAAACTAATAAACGACGTAGAAGAAGTCCTAGAATACCTGACCTACACCAAACACGACATACTACTCGTACGACTATTACCAATCGAACAAATTATATCGGAATTAAAAGAAGCAACAGCACACCTCGCCCAAGGCACCTATTTCCCTTTCAAAGTACAGATAGAAAACTGGAATATCATCCAAAATTTTGTAAAAATAAGTGCGTATTACGAAATAACCGGAGTTTACATTATTATATCCTTCCCCATTGTAACGTTTCCAAACTATGAAATTGTACGGGTAAATCCACTACCGATACACAATAATAAAAACATATTTGTGATTCCCGAAACCACTCACACACTCATAGCGATAGACAAAATGAATCGCAACTACCTCACGCTAAAAGAAAACGACCTAAATAAATGCATACACGCCGACTCGAATTTCATATGCGATATGAGTCACCCCACATATTTTGTAACAGCGAACGCACCATGCGAGGTGCAAATATACGTAAAGACACCGGGTCACCAGAATAGCTGCGAACAACGTCACATCCGATCTCACGTGACGTTCTGGATAGCGCTAGCGGAACCTCAAGCATGGTTGTTTTCCACCCCGTCTAAACAAGAAATAACGATACAATGCAACAACCAAGTAGAGAATAGAATTGAAATAAAAGGAACAGGAAAAATAAAACTAAAGGACAATTGTAAACTGACTACAGCAGACGTAACCCTACAAACGAAAAAACAAACGAACATTAAATATATACAAATGAATCTACCACAATTTAACTTAACAATTAAAGCGACAACTAAAAATAACGAAAAGAATAAAAAATCAGATATAGAATTACATTTGGAACCGATAATCAACGACCCCGCGGAACTAAGGAAATTAAGCCTGAACTTAGAACAAATAGACGAGGAATTAGAAAACAATCAAGCAAACTGGTACTCGAATAAATATGTAATCTATCCCGTGGGCTCCGTGACCACAGGTGTACTACTAATAGGAATCGTAATCACCATATGGGTGATAAAAAAGAAAACAAAAAAAGACACACGAAGCGATTTCCGTCGACGACTAGAAAAATAAATCAACAAAAGTAGAATGTAACCTCCCGAGAAGAGAAAAACGCAGATAACGAAAAACCTCCGACACCTCAGTTTTTCTTCTTCCACGGGGGGAGGGATGTTGCGAGCGCACAACGATATAAGTAATCCGACCCTAGCGACAGAAGCCGAATATGACTTCCACCGGAACTACTGACGATTGCATCGGACGATCGATCATCCGATGCAAGTCGATACCGAAATTAGGAGCATCGAACTCTGGGACGACCGAAATCGCTGACGCAAAGGCCAGCGCAGGGCATAGCAACCGGACGTCGTCCCGGAGAGTATAAAGACCGCCGAGTTCGACCATCGGCGGGCAGTCCTAAACCGAAACGCGTACCAACTAACGTCTAATTTAAACATTGTAACACCCGCAAGTCAGGGTAGTGAATTAAGTGATTTCTGTAAATCAAAGTCGGTTTATTAAACGACAAGTAAAACAAGGGCAATAGTGAGAGTTATTCTGCATCCTGCGACGGATCCCGAACCCAGTGCCGGCTCCAACCCCGTACCGGCACAACAAAACAATGATTTGTATAATTAATACTTTGATACAAAGAAAAAGATTTGACTTAGATACTTTAAATAATTTAATTCAAGGCTTTTATTATGGTCCTTCTGAACAGCATAATAAACCTCCTCTCATAACTAAAGATAATAATCAACGAATTAGATTGGCCTTCTCAGCTAGTGAAATGCGTTGTTTTACTCGTTATTTTGGCATAATAATTGGCCATTTAATTTCTGACAATGACGCTGATATTTGGAAATTATATCAAACTGCTCGTCAGATTATTGATATTTTAACTGCACCTTTTATATCTATTACAGTACTTCCATTATTAAAAAATCTTCTTAAACAACATCATTCACTCTATTTGGACTTGTTTGATAAGAATCTAACGCCTAAGATGCATATAAATATTCATTATCCAGACATTATTCCTGAAATAGGTCCTCTTGAGCCACTATCATGTATTAGAATGGAAGCTAAACATAAAGAAGGTAAACAAATTGCCCATTCGTCCGTTAACAGAATCAATTTACCCTATTCTATTGCTAAAAGGCACCAACTTAAATTTTGCTGTCGATTACTAGCTGGGAGAGGTTTATCTTTAAAAATATCATTTTTATCTGTTCAGACTGTCTCTATAACTAAAGTGAAAGAATTTTCTAGTTTTCGTCATATATTACCTGAAGATATAACTGTCGCAAAATGGAATATTGTAAAATGGATTAAAATTAATAACTCTTATTATGAGAATGGCATGTTGGTTGTTGTAAAGTGGGAAAGAAATAAAGATCCTCAGTTTGGTTATATTCATACAATATCTGTATCCGGAAATAATATTGTTCATTTTTTACTTAAAGAACTTACCACAATAAGTTTTAATACTCATTTCCATGCTTATGAAATTAATTTCACTGATCAATGGCATTATTTAAAATTTGAAGATTTAGCTATCCATACAGCAACCAACATCAGAATTACTGCAAATGGTCAACAATTGGTTCCGTTCCGTTTTAATCTTTATTGATTTCTCTATAACATACTAATACGTTTTTTATGCAGATTATTGATTGTTGTTCGGGAATCGCGAAACATCTCATATGTTAAATTGCGATCATCGACCCGCATTCCTCGCCGTGTTGTCGTTTCACGTGTTTACGCGCGAGACCTTGTCAGCGCCTGGAGTTCCCCCGAATTTCCACGAAAGCCAGCTCCGTTTCTCGAAAATAATCGCGTTATTTCTCGAACTATCTTCCCCCTCCTCGCGCGTTCTAGCGACCGCTCCGAAATTCAGCTGACATACCGCTCGCTCTCAGAAGCCTTTGTACCGTTGTAACGAACGAATAAAAGTCGATACCAATATACAGCACATCCGAATAAACGTCGTTTTCTCGATCCGACCGATCCTAATTACCTTGACTGCCGGGTCTTCTTACAAGGCTATACCAGCCCACCGCGCTCAACGAACGATACCCGGTCGCGAGTGCACAATTGTTTTTATGATTTATAGATTGT
Source organism: Leptothorax acervorum (assembly GCA_035220615.1). Taxonomy (NCBI): domain Eukaryota; kingdom Metazoa; phylum Arthropoda; class Insecta; order Hymenoptera; family Formicidae; genus Leptothorax; species Leptothorax acervorum. The sequence continues at coordinate 13,617 of JASTWQ010000230.1, read as the reverse complement.
AATTAAACATTGTTTACTTGTACATGATCATAATAAAACGTAACCAAAAAATATCTATGTTTTCGTTCATATAAAAAACCTTTACTTTATTCTATCCCCAAAAAAATCTTGAAAGAATAACACATGATTCCTGACAATCTACAAATTTTTTTCTCGCAAGAATAAAATAAGATTTCCTTCAGATAGGTATATTGTTAAATCAAGAATATTATGAGATTGCCACAAATTTCTATTTGCATCCATTTGAGAAAATTAAAGAGGTAGCCCAAAGATTATTTTATTCTAGATTTAAGAATCTTCTATTGTACCTCAAATCTTTATAAACGGATAGCATCAAGATTTTTTTATTCTAGATTTAAGAATTTTCTATCGTATTTCGAATCTTTATAAAGGAATTGCATCAAGAATATTTTATTCTAGATTTAAGAATTTTCTATTTAAGATTAAAATATTCTCTCTGCAACACTAAATATGATTGGTACTATATAGATCCTATTTTATTCTAGATTGAAGGGTAATAGCATTGTATTCAGAAATCTTTTCTGTGGGTGTGTAAATATGAAACCGGAATTTGCCCATGGATAGCCCTAGCTGTCAATGTAGTTACCGTCAAACCGCGTCATTGGCGCCATTTCCTTTTGTTGACATCTGACAAAGATTTTCAACTCACAACAATACAAGTTTCATACAACAGCATAGTTTGTAATAGCGTTGAACATTTCGAATTTTGTGCCTGGAAACTACGTTTTGCCGACAGCAATTGATTTTCTGTTACCATTTGAAGAAAACTGCTGCAGAATCGCATCGAATGCTTGTCGATGCTTACGGTGAGCATGCTCTTGGTAAATCACAGTGCTTTGAGTGGTTTAAAAAATTCAAAAGTGGCGATTTTGACGTGAGAAATGAAGAACGTGGAAGACCACCGAAAAAGTTTGAAGACAGCGAATTTCAAGCATTGTTGGATGAGGATGACGCTCAAGCGCAACAACAACCCGCAGATCAATTAAATGTGACACGAGAAGCGTGAAAAACAACCAGAATATCAAAAAAGGCAACACAAAGTGATTTTGCTTCATGATAATGCACCATCACACACAGTAAAACTGGTCAAGGAAACAATTGAGGCGTTTAGTTGGGAAATACTTTCGCATGCGGCTTACTCACCAGACTTGGCTCCGTCCGATTACTACTTATTTGCATCGATGGGACACGCACTTGCTGAGCAGCGCTTCACTTCTTACGAAAATGTACAAAAATGGCTCGATGACTGGTTTGCCTCAAAAGAGCAACAGTTATTTTGGCGTGGCATCCACAAATTATCAGACAGGTGGGAAAAATGTATAGCTAGCGATGGGCAATACTTCGAATAAAAGATTTTTTATCATTTTCATACAATAAGCGTGCATTTTCTGTAAAAAAATTCCGGTTTCATATTTACATACCTGGTAAATCTAGATTCAGGGGTGAATTATAGAACCCTTCGTATCTCCTGTAAATTAATTCCAATATATTTTTCTTTCGGTTCTTATACTCAGCCCAACAATTACTTTAAAAAAAATAACGCTTCCTTATTCCACAATAAATTTATTAACGAAAACAGTTTTAAGGGTATGGGAGAATGGAAGAATTGCGAACATCTAAAAGAAAAGTTAAAAAAAGCTGACGATCATTTATCAATTATAAAAGTCTTTATTTTAAATAACACTCCAGTTACTTGGCTTTAAATTACTATAATTAATATTTATAGATTTTCAACATAAACAATTTTAAACAAAGAGCAAAACCTTGCCATTCAAAGTTAACCGCCGCACGCGGGGCAATGCCGAATCGTAGCTGGGGTAATTACAAACTGGTTTTGTTATTGTTTAAAATTATAATTTATGTTGATAATCTATAAATATTGTCATAGATATTTTTCGCGTTATTTTTTACACTACAATCTTCTCTTTTTGCAATATAAAGAAAACAGCCATATACGGTCCAAGCTTAGATCTAAGGCAGCTCAATATTATTTTCTATATGTATATTAAATACGCGTATTTTCCAACATATTGAACTACGCGCCGATTACTGTCAGACTTAAAACACAGTTATAATTGGAACATTAGAAATTCCCTCTCCCTTCCCTAATTAAGTCGATATCGACTTAATATTAAAATCACTGTAAAGAACTTATTGCGAAAAATATTACCCCAGCCAGGGTTCGAACCTGGAATCTCCCGCATTTTTCTCTTTTTTATTTTTTTATTAAATGTTATATTTCGAATTTCGCTTTTAAAATCTGTTTTCTTTTGTACACATATCACAAAACCAATTTTTAAAAAACAGAAAAAATTTATAAAACGAAAAATGCTATGTACAAAGAAGTATTAAAATTTCATTGGTTTTAAGTAACAAACATCTATAAATTTAAAATTTTATACACAAATGTCTACAAAGGGGCGAGAGGTCCTCCGGAGCGAAGCCCGGGTAACTAGCTAGTCTATCTATATATATAAAAACAAATGTCCTGACTCACTCACTGAACGACTTGCGCTATACAACCGGCGAGCGACAGTTGCAGACTGAGGCGTAACTGCGGCAAGATACCCGCTCGCTCTGTAAACACGAGACACCATAACCGAATGGCGCCGTGATTCTTTCTACGAAGAGTCAAATATCGTAGTTTAGGACGGGCATATGGGTTCATCTTTCACGCTCGTAAATAAATCGCGTCTCGCACTACAGAAGCGAGCGCCGATGTTCAGGCGAACGTTGCGTATATCGCTCGAGTGGAAAATAAAGTCGTACGTCGTGACCTGAAGAAAGACTTTATTTTTCTTTTACATATATATATTCATGCGAAGTGGATGGGAAAGGAGATATAAAAATAAAACGTAACGTACATATATGTATAATTTATTTATTTTTATAAGTTGTATAAAAAGATTCCACTTCTTTCTCGTGTTTCGACCACCAGTTAAATATTTTAAATACGTTTTGCAACGCGCAATTCTTCGTATGTTTTCCGCATCGCACAGTATTAGCGGCATCCATATTGTTCAAAGAGTCGATGTCTTCGTAATCAGCATCCAGAGTCTCGATGATCATTTTCTTTCTTGCAAAATCTTCGAGCAGATCCACCAGCCATTCGCGTTTCTGGATTCCCTTGACGTACACGAGAGTCGGCGGCGTTTCGTCGTCATTATCATCATCCTCTTCCATACCAAGCACGGCCGATGTAATTAGACGTTTCACCATGCTGTACGGCACGTTTCCGTCGTTCCATCGTAATCCATGATGATTTTTGATCAACCAGGTAGCGCATGATTTGTCGGAATTCATGAGGAGATTCCACGGCATGGGGCGTTCAAAGATGTAATGTGCCAGAACGGTCCCCTTTCGCAGCACCGCCACCTCCTTCACGACAAATTTCATTCCGACGAGGAAACCTTGCAGGTCCACGAACGTTGGTACGGACATAAGATTTCTCTTCGATGCGTTACTCGAGAAGAATGACACGCAAATATGCAGACGTCTCGCGACACTTTTGATTTTATACCCTGCTCCCCCTCTTTTTTATTGTATCGGAAAAAAATTTCTTCGACGTTGCCGCGAACGCTCAGACAATTTTGCGCACCACGTTGGTCAACGGGTTGTACTGAATAACGCGATCGTGTATGATGAGACAGTACGCTGAGGTATTCGGCGGTACATTCTCCATACAATCGAATTCTATTCTGACATCAACGGTGGCATTTTTGACGGATTCGTTTTGTCGAGAGCAATCGATGACCACTATTGGAGCGTAATGTAGAAAATTCGGGACATCGAGACACGGCTGGACGTGCTCGCGTCCGTAATACGCTCTACTAAAACGTGCATACATATCGTACAGAATCGCCCATCTGTTTTTACTAAAATCCAAATTCATATCATCGTACGGATAGAATTCAGAGTTTAAATAAAGTTTCACGTTGGTCAATTTGCAATGATCGAACGTTGTTATTTCTCTGGTCATAACATTCTTCCGGCCCGTCTGCAGAGCAAAGATGACGTATCGCGGTTTTTCGAGCTGAGTCGCGGTCTTGATAGCCCACGAGTGCTTGGTCGTGTTTTGCAACAGGGGATACTCGTACAGATCCCACGAACGGAAACTCATATTCAGATATCGTCCGTTTTCCAAGGCGCGCAGCATCGACAGTTTGTTGATCTCGTTCAGCAACACGTGAGGCATTCGCCATTGTATCTTGAGTACGTTGATAGCAGGATTCAACGTCGGATTTCCCACTAGGGAATTGTTATCATTGCGCGATCGTATCAAGATCAATTCGTGACGCGCGTTGATCACCACGCGTTTGTAATCCTCGCAAAATCCCAGTAACATACTGAGCGGTACGTGAAAAGTAAAGTTTCTTCGCGTAGAAGTGATGTCAGCGTTATTGAGCATATCCCAGCCAGCGTTTTTCAGAATCGTACTCGCGCCCAAAGACAGCGACGCGTAATTCTTGAGCGTTGTTGTTATTCCTACGTTTCTGTTACGATCAATCTCCACACCGTCGAGTTCGTATCGAATCTCATCGAACAAAAATGCGACGGCATTATTCGCCAATACCACGTTATCGGGTTCACCGTCTACTCTGTTCACCGTCAATATTCCTTCGACGTAGAGAAAACTTTCGCACGGCAACGTATACAGATCCTGCTGTTGTATGGGTATTCGTATCTCATCGCTATACTCGAACGTTGTGTTGGCGTACGCGTTGTACGTGTGAGTCTCGATCTTGACGATGCGGTCGTCAAAGACCGGCTCGCTTCCAATGTTAAGGATATCGGTCATGATTCCTCAGATATTTCGCACCGCAAATTCCAAAGATTGTAAGAATTTAACGTTCGACGCTGTGAGTTTCTTTCTCGTATTTTTAGCGTAGCCTAACGCTGGTGATGACAATGATCGAACGATATCGTTGACCGCTACCGTAGTGTAAATAGTGTTATCTCTCGTGTGCTCTGAGTCGTTCAACACGAGCATCTCATATATGTCGCGCACACTCACGCGCGCTATCGCTGTCGCCGTCGTACGTGCAATCTGACGGTGATCTCTTCGCCTCGAAAATCGAGCAATCGTCCGTCCTGATCCACGATGCTTACCGTTAGATCCGTAATGCTCCGTGCGATGATCGGCAGGTAAATGATCTGCGCCGGTGTTTCCGATATCTTATATCCTGGCGGCACGCTCGGAGAAAATTCGTGTATCGTGTGAACGGGTTTGCCGTTGCTGTACGCACCCGCGGTCACGTTACACTCTACGCGGATAATGTTTATATTGATGATATTAATCGGTAGGTCCGATCGGTGCCATTTTCCAGGCTGCAATATACGCTTCGACGAGAATCCCAGCAGTGATCCAATATTGTTTGGTTTGCTAAAGTTTACTCTGAAAGCGCAATTGATCTCACTTTTCATCGTGTTGTAATTAGCACGGAGCACTATCGGATATTTTACAGCCTCGTCATCCTCGTACTCCGCGTTGTCATCATCGCCCTCGTCGCCATTCGCGCGAGCGGTCTCCCCTCGCGCGATATCCGCGACCGATGTACGATTGCTGATGGAAGGAGCTACGCGTCGCGGGCGTTTCCATGAAACAGCGCGTTTCAAAAACTCGTGTATCGCTCCTATTTCGTACGATCCCTCGGGTATCGTAATTTCCGTGTCATCCTCGTCGAAGTAAAATTTATTATTCGAAGAATTCACGTTAGGTATCGTGTGATAAGTCTCAAAAACCGTTAGACCGAGCTCGTAGTCACCGTCGCTCAAATCTACGGCGGGAAAGTAGGGCACCGCGAGGATGCTGCTCTTCCCGGTCAGCGTGAATGTCATAGACATGTCGGGAAAACCGTTCGACTAACACTGAGTCTCCACGGCGCACCGTCAGTCCTTAAATTTACGCCGATCGTCGTCTATTGTCAGGAGAAATCGCAGGCACGCTTGTCCGCAGATGTTCTGATCAGATGTTTGAACGGGCGTGCGATTGTACTCTATCTTCATCACGCTCGGTCCGAAATATCGCACCAACTCTTTCGGCGGTCGAAGATTACCGAAACTGTCAAAATATATCGCGCGGTTTCCCCTCTTTGCGTACGCTACCCAGTGAGTACCGGAGCCCGCTGTATCATCCAAATTTACAATACCGCTCTCGTTTCGGCGTATACCGCCGATTGGTAACGAGTCACGCATGAAAACACCCCTGAAGAACGGTACGCGCATGTGTTTCGCCAGTCGATTTAATTGTACGTTAGTCGTAACACCCGTGGGCATTTTTAACGTCTCTTTGACGTTTTTTTTTTTTTTATTTTCTCTCCTCTTCTTCGACGCAACTCCCCGTCCGCGTTTGTACGGAGCGAGATAAAGTCCGCGGCCTTCCATGGCGCGATTGTGACGTTGCATCTCTTCCAGCTGACGTCGCGCGGTTTTGCGAGCGTTCACGGCCGTTGCGACCCCGGCCGCCCCGCCGGCCAGGGAACCGAGAACTCCCAGCAACGGTAGAAGCGGCAATACACCGCCTCGTTTCGCCGCCGAAAGTATCCGTTTTTTCGACGCTCTCCTCTTCTTCTTTTTCACGGTTCGCAAACCCATTCCTAGCTTCGTCTTTGCTTTCATAGCAGCCCAAACGGCTGTAGCGGCACCTCTCTCTCCGAGAGCCGAATCTCTCGCGATGACACGTCCTAGCGCCTTGTCGGCGAGTACCTTGTCCGCCGCGTGTCTCCCGGTGAGATCTTTGTTACGCGAATACGCTATGTCGTGCTCGCGACACGCCGCGTCCAATGGATTTACACCCGGATCGCCTCTGGCTAATCGCTCCTTCAACCGAGTGCCCGGACCGCAAAACTGATAGCCGGGAATGTGCAATTCGATCGGAAGTGAGCTTATCGCGCGGTTGAAGAGACCTTTGCCTATTTTTGTCGCTGGCATTCACCGCAATTTTTTATCAACGGTGCCGGACCGTCGATGTGCGTTCGATGATGCGGTAAATTATAATGTTCTAAGCACCGACGATATTGCTGAACCTCCGAATCCGCCTTTATATGTTCCGGAAGCCTGTCCCACACGTGGTGGACGTAATCGCCACACAATTGCAACAAAACAGCCTTTGGTACAAATTGTAGCTGCTCGGCGCTAAAATCGCGAATATCGGAAGGTCTTGATAACAGAATGAACATTTTTCCGCTACTGAGCGATGCGCGATTTCGCGCACCTATAAATAGGCGCTCAATCTAACTCTCCGGTCAGCAATGCGAAAAATGAGATTCGTGCGACAACCGCAGGCGATTCGCGTGACGAACTGCGACGATAGATCACGGTCGATGGGGGGCAACGCGGAGAAGCGCAGGCATGGTACGATGCTACCGGCCACTATACGCGCCATCATTTGCGGTCCCTCGAATTGCGGTAAAACCAACGTTCTGATAAGCTTGTTGGAAAGCCCGCACGGTGTACGTTTCGAGAACGTGTACGTTTACTCAAAGTCGCTTCAGCAACCGAAATATCGATATCTGGAGAATTTATTGACGTCGATCGACGAAATCGGCTACTTTACGTTCTCCAACAACAGTGACGTCATTCCACCGAGCGATGCGTGTTCAAACTCGATATTCGTTTTCGATGACGTGGCATGCGACAAGCAAGACACCGTGAGAGAGTATTTTTCAATGGGTAGGCACTCGAACGTCGACTGTTTTTATCTCTGTCAGACGTACGCGAAAATACCTAAACATCTGATACGCGACAACGCGAACCTGCTGATCCTGTTCAAACAGGATGGTACCAATCTGAAACACGTGTACAACGATCACGTGAACACCGACATGTCGTACGATGAATTCAGCGCGCTGTGCAGCGAATGTTAGCAGCGCAAGTACGGATTCGTAGTGATAGACAAGGACAGCTCGCTCAACAATGGTCGATACAGAAAAGGATTTAACATGTTCGCGATACCGCAAAAGCGGTCAGTTGTCGTCGGTACCTCGTCGAGGTAAAACGTCGGAGAGAGCATCACGTATTTCCGCGATGGCTGCGATCGACAAGAGCATGGATATCCGCGAGCGTGAGAAGGTTGCGAAGAAGATTGCGAAAACGAGCGAGTCGATTCGCAAGAAACTTCGCGCTATGAAGACCAGTAGGATCGAGAAGGACATTGAGTTGGACACGCACTTTAAGCCTCTCATCGAGCCGTTGCAAAAGATCGCCGACAAATCGACCGCGGTGAAGAAAGAGGAGCCGGAGAGCGACGCTGAGATCGAAACGTTTTCCGAGAATGCGACGCCGAGAAAGAGAAAATGGTCGAATCACCCGCCGGCACCGCGTAAATCTAGCCAATCGAAACGATCGAAAGCTTTACTGGATGTACCACCGATAACCTCTACACCGATAACCTCATCTCCACCGATATCATCTCCGCCATACGTAACGGCGAGAAAAATGCAGCCTACAATAAAGTTCGAATTACCCGAAAACATGCCTGTTTTTGACCTCACGGACGACTCAGAGCTCGCGACGTCTATTCGAAAGGAGTTGGAAACGTCGAAGGATCGAGAAGCGTTGCACGATACCTTGGGTCCATTGGGCCAAGAGTACATCGGTGCTCTTATGAGTGTCAAGCCAAGGAGCGATATAGATACCGTGTACGGCGTTTATCTCGGCAACGATGGAATGATGCTCGGGAATAAACGTTTCAAGGTGGACAGCATGGATAACATATATATCGGCGACGTACATTACATTGGCACACCTGGTATTTACGACTTGATCTTTAAAAACAAGCCTGATAAAAACATTTACACGGAGGAGGATATGCAAAAGTACAAGAATATTTTATTTGAGACGAGCACTCATAGAGCCAATCACGATCCTCTCGGGCGAGTAAAGTCCAACAGTGGATACAAGTACATGAATATAATCCAGAAGTTGATACCGCCCGCATCCATGAAGAAACGATCCGGAAAAGGATTAATCGCGCCTCGCGCGATGACGCTGACCGACAATAAGATCGATTACGTGCACTGGGACGATCCCAACGAGCTGGTGGATCGTCTACGATTGCTCGACGCTTCGCACCACGCTGGCAACAATGCCCATGACAACGAGATCCTGTCGATCATCGAGGAACTTCGCGAAGCCGGTCATATTATAAATTAAGCCGCGCGGCGGTGAGCCGCTCAATCAGCGTCGAAATGCCGATCAACAAATTTGGTATATTCGAGCAGAGCAGAGACGCGTCGAACGCCGTATCGTACCATCAGTGGAGTGGATTAATGAGAAATTTCGTGCGCGATAACGCTCTGTGTCGCACTGCTACGGACTTTGACGCAAATTCGCGCAAGATTCGTCGCGTGGCGCAACCGGAGGCTGACGGTGACGCGGTTAATAAACTGTACGTGGAACAGAGCGTTAAGAGTTTGAGAGACGAAGCGGAATTCGAGAAGTATCGTAAAACGCGATTGGAGACTGAATTTGAAACGAATCTTAGACTTCTGAGAGATAGCGTTAAAATATTGAGAGATCAGTTGGAGGAAATCGAAACAAATCTGATCGCGCTCAAACGAGATACGCAAGCCGTGTTGGACGCGAACCGAGAGGCGCTCGAGGCACATATCTTTCGATCGACGAAACCTTAATAACGATGGACAGCGGCAAACGATCCGGGAAAGGTTACGAAAGGCTGCCCAATGACGACGACGACAACGAAAGGCGACAAGCGATTCAGGAACGGTCATCGAGCAGTTACAACGAACGGCTCAGAAGCGGTTACGAACGGTTCAGGAACGGCTGTGAACGGTTAATGAGCAGAAACAAACGACAAGCCGATGACAAAGAACCGCTATTGAGCGACAAGGAATGGAAATAAACGGTTATTGATTGGTTTAAAAAAAAGTTTAAGATATAATTTCTTTGCGTGTATTATTACACACCGTTAAAAAAACATGACATCGTCGAAATCCGATGGACGTAAAAATATCGAAAAACGACGACTCGTCGAGGAAACTGCACGCACCGGCGAGAAGAAATTTTCCCCGAAGACGCGTCATCGTGCGTGGGTACGATGACCTGTGGCAGGCTGACATCGTCGAGATGCGTCCTTACTCGCGTTTCAATAGAGGCTACCACTACATACTTACCGTCATCGATGTGCTGAGCAAGTACGCGTGGGCCGTGCCACTCAAGAGTAAAGGCGGAAGCGAGACAGCTGACGTTATCGCTAAGATAATTCGAGACAGCAAGAGGTGCCCGAAAAAACTTGCAAACCGATATGGGGAAGGAATTTTACAACGCCGACGTGCAACGTCTCATGAAAAAACACGGCATTAATCATTATTCCACATATTCGGTGATGAAGGCATCGGTCGTCGAGCGATTCAATCGCACGTTAAAGAATGACATGTGGAAGATGTTTACGCTCAATGGGACTTACAAGTGGGTCGACGCGTTGCCGCGACTCGTGTCGGATTACAACGCGCGCAAGCATCGAACGATCGGCGTGCGGCCCGTTGACGTTACTCCCGCGATCGCCGAAAGACTTTTGAACACGGTGTACAGCGAGATAAAGATCGCGGGTCTGGCAAAGTTCAAAGTAGGCGACCCGGTACGCGTCAGCAAGTACAAGACTGTTTTCGAGAAAGGTTACACGCCGAATTGGACAACCGAGGTTTTCAAAATTGTTAAAGTACAGCGTACTAATCCCGTAACCTATCTACTCGAGGACTATCGAGGAAAATCTGTCACCGGAGGATTCTACGAACATGAGCTGCATCGCGCGGCTTATCCAGACGTGTATCTCGTGGAGAAAGTACTTCGCAGGAGGGGTGACGAGATTTATGTGAAATGGTTGGGATTCGATGGATCGCACAATTCATGGATACACAAGGACAACGTGATTTAATATATATAATGACATTTTATTTTTACTGTATAAAAAAATACATAAAAAAATGTAATACATATAAAATACATTTAAGGAATAAATATGTAGAAAATAAAATTTGAAATACGTATAAGAAATATGAAATATTAAATCAATATCTTTATTAATATCCCATCCAATATAAAATGTTGCATACATCCAATATCTTTATTAATATCATATTCAATATAAAACGTTTTATTTCATACATTACATACATATATACTTACATTATGTTACACGTTATACATTACGTTATACGTTATGTTATAAGTTATACATTACGTTATACGTTATACGTTACGTTATACGTTACGTTATACGTTATATTGCATACATACATACATACATACATACATACATTACGTTACAAGGGTATTCGATAATGCCCCCACGGTAACGTATCGGTCGTATTCGATAAGATATATCGTTTGTCGTCGTACGGACTCAGAGCGATTTTCGTCTCGGACACTGTACACACTTGGTGCAATTTCGATCTTATACAGGACTGCTGTCGCATCACTTCAATTTCATCACTCAAACACCGCGTGTAGTCGTCGAACGTTATCGTTCTCGCGACAACGTTACTCTTGACACCTTTTGCTCTCTTAGTATCTTTTTTACCATCGACTCGCAAGGCGTACATTTTCGCCCTGAGTCCAACGAATTCAGTCATGATCGCGCCGTTATTTCATCCTTCATCAAGCCCGGCACCTTCTTGTTCTCAAGCGGTATACCGTACGCGTTGTCGACCGGGTAATCGCTCGTATCAAACCTAGCGATATCACGTTTCACGTTCTCGTACACATCCTCGCACTCTATATGGTAGATCAAACTGTCCGTGTCCGTGTACATAATTTTACACTTGTCGCTATACAGAGGAGACATGTACTCGTGATGAAATTCATACAAACATATCTTAGATATGTCGAGGATGCACATACCCACGTAGATAGGTTTGTTAAATTTCACCTCGAGTTTACGCATTTCTATGGCAACCAGATTTTCCGAAAAAATACTCCTGCTATGGAAATTTGGTTTAGCGATCATTGCCTCCGCGCCGTATCTACCCCCCCCAATGAGTCAATAATTTTACGTCTACATGATTACGCACATTCTCCATCGTTTTTCCGAATACCGCATTATTCATCAATTTATATAAATTCTCTTCGAAATCATTTGTCGCGCGCGTTCTAAACAGAGTGTTTAATTCGATGTAATCGCGGAGCCATGGAGATTGAGCAAATTGCAATACGCGATGTATTTTTGTAACTCGAAGGCCGTGGCGCGTGCATTGCTGAAGGTTACGATAGTGTATGACATAGCGCTTCTTATCGCACACAGTCGCAAGGAGCTTGGCCTGCCGCGCGCCTGGCGGCTTATCGCGCGTCGGACAGAACGGTAGGTCAGTGTGCGCGTCGTGTTATTCTGAAGGGTACTCCAGATCGACCTCGAGAATATAACCTGTGGGCGAATTCGTATCGATCGCGCTAATATCAAAATTCGAAACGTCTTCGACCCATCGAAAATCTGCGTACGGTAGAAGTTGGCACATTGCCCAACCGTACAAGTTGTTTACGTCGAAATACATGAGGTACGACGATGGTTTCGATGGATCGTACGACTGCATGTATTTGTTATTGGCTCGCGCGTATCTGCCTGAACATTGACTCAGACCGCCGCGAATACCACGTTCGATAAACATTACCATATCTATATCGGTGAGCAGATCGAAATTTACGCGAGTATGCTTCAACATGGCGTCCCATGTGAAACCTGGCAATGTGTAGTAATAAGCGGGATCAAGTCCGTAACTTTTGATGCAACTGTCACGAAAATTTTCGAAAACGTCGGCCAATAACAAGACATCCGTTTTTAAATACAGATCGCTGTATTCGCCCAAGGTTCGAAACGGAGAACCGCTGCCAAACGTTCACGGCGTGCGCGTAATCACTCTCGGATACAGTGTCCACCGACCAAGGAACTATAAAATAATTTGCGCGACGGTAAACGCGTATCCTGCAGCTTGTCCACGCAATCCACGTATTCGTAAGGAAAGACACCTTTTCGCGTCAGTAGTTCTAAATCGTGGACTGATAATTCGGAAATTTTGAACGTACAATTTTTAATTTGTCCTTATCGAGGAAGGATGCCAATTTTTCGAGACTAGTGGTGAGAAATTTTAACGAATCGATGAACCGTAACTTTATATTGTTTCGCGAATCTGATTTGTCGGCGGTGTCTTTAACGTTTTTCGTGAACGAGATATATTTTTTCTTTAGTACGGCAGTACGTCGATCGAGCCTTCGAACGCGGCAGCTATTTCGTTTATGATAAAATTGCGTCGTAACCGGATAAATTGGAAACACTACGGGAATGACATATGAGTCTTTATAATTGAGATTACAGTTTGAATGCGCGGGACCTCTATAGCGCCGGTCAGATGGCAATGATCGCGTACTCGCTCCTCATCGTCGTTTAGTGTGAACGGTTTATCGCAAATGTGGCAGTGCGTCGCGCTGTTGAACGCATGCCACTGTTCTTTCGAGAGCGTTTCCATAGGGACATTGGCGGATAAAATCCCTTTACGCGATGCTAATTCCTCGAGTTCGTTGGGCGAACCATGCGATGCAATCCTTATCGCGGCGAAACCGATACGTAGATAACGAGTCGTCGTACGA